>LR749520.1:2586652-2612378 GCA_902729485.2 Mus minutoides
AAAAAAAAAAAAAAAAAAAAAAAAAAAAAAAAAAAAAAAAAAAAAAAAAAAAAAAAAAAAAAAAAAAAAAAAAAAAAAAAAAAAAAAAAAAAAAAAAAAAAAAAAAAAAAAAAAAAAAAAAAAAAAAAAAAAAAAAAAAAAAAAAAAAAAAAAAAAAAAAAAAAAAAAAAAAAAAAAAAAAAAAAGAAAGAAAAGAAAAAGCCAAAAAAATAAAGGAACTACGAGAATTGAAAGAAAAGTTGGACACAGGTTGAATCATAACTAATATGGCCTACAACAAAATTCACACAGATCACCCCAATGGTAAAGGAGGCTATTTGGCTCCCTAAAAGTTTCATCAGGTACCAATGAATCAAGATGGGTAAGGAGAATAAATGGTTACCAAGAGATGAGTTTGTAAATGGCTTGATCAACAGTCTTTAGAAACCAGTATCTGATAGTCAAGGATGTTTATAGATTGAGCAAAGAAAGTTATAATCAATGAATAATATTCTGAAGAATACTGGAGGGCACATATCTTTTCAACTGTAGAAGAACTGATTTTAAAGATCCTAGTATAAAAAAAATTAAGGAAGCCCCAAATTAAACAAAATATTGTGTGTTACTATGTTTGGTACCAGACGATACTTAAACAAATAAAATAATTTTTCCAATTCACAGATTTAGTATGTGGTAGGGCCAGAATTAAAATTGTTACCTTTATCTATTAAACCCATATTCCTTTCTAATAATGCTTTATTATTTTCAAGTTGAAGGAAATCATAAATAAGAATTTCTATATTTTCCTTGTGTCTGTAAGGAAAAAATATTTTTCTGAGACAAGATACATTTTAGAAGTGATACAATTTTGAAGTGACTGGTAATTTTTAGAATATCTGCAATGGGAAAAAGTTTAATGTTAAATATAAGAAAGACAGGAGGATGGGTATTGACTCCTTTACCACCTATGTCCTGGTATTTCACATCATTCATTGCAAAGTAGAGTTGAGATTGGCTACGGGCTAAAATTCATGAATTCTAATAAAAATAAAGAATAGAAAGAAGTAAGAAAGCGTATGGTAGGTCAAACACAAACGTGATGAAACAAGATTAGAGTTTATAGCCACATTCTGCCACTGATCAGAAAACCCTCTAAATCTAACATAAAGAAACATCTCTAATTGCCAAATTTTCACAAACAAAAGCCAAATAGTCCATAGCCAGCAGACCAAACATTCAAACCTCTGGGCTAATAACATGTAAGATCTGTTTTAAGAAGTTACCTCCTCAGTGAAGAGAGCTGAGGTGATTATCTACTCTTCCTCTCTTGGTGGAAGTGTTTAATGTTACTATTGTTTTCCTATATGTAACTACTGTAATTTCAATATTGTTGTTTTGTGTATTTTGGTATTGTAAAACTGTACTTATTCTTTTAATCTCATTCCCTGGGGTGTGGGTCCCCTGAGTTATCCAAGATCAGAGTCCACCTGAGGAGCTAGTATTGCGTATATACTGAGGAGCTAGTAATCTCAACTGGGAAGGGCTGGAGTTTTCAATGGGTTCATATTTGCTTCCTATTGTAATTAAGTGTAAATTAATGGCATCCCTTAAAAATAACACACAAGTTTAGTGAGAAGTACAGTGATTGTGGAAGAATTCTGAAGCAATGAAAGATGGCTATTGGAAAAAACAGAGTCTCCCAGGATGATGGCAAAGACATAGAGCTGTATTAAGGCTGGACCCAGATATAAGTTTGGAACAGTACCAAACAAAACTAGCTTTACTTGAGAGAACAGAAAATTTAAATACTGTCTAGCATATATATATATATATATATATATATATATATATATATATATATATGGAGGGAGAGAGGGAGAGAGAGAGAGAGAGAGAGAGAGAGAGAGAGAGAGAGAGAGAGAGAGAGAGAGAAAGAAAGAAATCAGACCAGGAGAATAAAGTGAGACCACAAGGAAATGGAAGCAAAAGCTCAAAGTAGAAATGTCAGAGTCCAGATAGGAAAGTGCCTTCCCACCCAGGGTTACGGTTACAGATCCAAGTGGCTGTACAACACAAACAGTTCCACTGGATCAAAGGGAACATCCTGGGATTCAGACTCAGCAATGGTGCCAACATGAATCTACCTCGTGCCAGAGTCTGAGTAGCCTAGTCTAGCCCCCAACCCAGCTAAGATTGGTCAACAGTTCCCATGAATGAACACTGAAGAAGGGAGTTAGGAGAAGAGGCTATAAATCAGAACAAGCCCTAAATGTAACTGAATGATGACCAGGGAACTATTTACTAGTACTTTTATTTCTTGTAATTCTGTAACTTCTCTGATGTTTGTTAATATTGTTAATTTCTGTATTTCATGTACTTACAAGTAGTAAAAACTTTAAATATTAATGGTCTATGTGTGCTTATTTCTGTGAAAGTTGGGTCAGTTCTGCAATGAGTATGGGAAAACTGAGTCGGGTGGAGGTTCAAGTGGGATTGATTTCAGCATTTATAAAGGATACACCATGAAGACCATCCAAAATCCTCAAAGTATAAATACTACCACTGGCACTAGCAATTGTCTCTCATTTAGACCCTTATGCCACTTCCACCCCAAGACTGACCATAGGTCAAGTAAATGATAAGGCCTTTCTCAAATATGGAACACAAAATGGTTGACTAAGCTAACGAGGCTGAAACACTGCAGACTGTAGTTTGATGCTACAAGATGCTCAAAAGTGATGTATCTAACATGCCAACCATCTGCTAAATAACCATCTTTCCCCAGGAATCTTGGAAAGAAACATCCCGATTCTTTTAAGACATATCAGGTTTTCACTCATGCTTACATTGTTTCAATAGAAAGCCTGAATGCTTTTTTAGGCTATTACTGTGTACATTCAATTCCTCTTTTAACATTATCATCAGCATCTTTTTTCTTACAGATTTAGTTTTGAAAGTAATACCCATATATTAGTAATTTTATAAACACACCCACCCCCAACATTAAATTCTGGAAAGAATTAGATTCTTGAAATTTAAAAACTTGTCAAGACATTCTAAGAGCTCAAGAGGCGATGCATTGTAGACCTCTAAGTACCTTCTCTCTTCTAAGTGTTAGTTAGTACCTGCTGTAGGATCTTCATCTGGCAATCGAACAAGTGTGTAGCATATCCCTGGCTGATTGTAAGCGAGGCTGGGGGCTGGGACGCAGCACAGCACTTCATAGGAATCGGATGGCTCCATCTGCACAGTTACTTTCTCCAGCAGCTGGTCATTGAGAGTGTTGGTACAGTCAAACTGAAAAGTCAGCAATGGAAAAGTTGTAAAGAATAAGAAATGCTTTCCAATAAGTGCTTTCTACTCACTCATAGTTCACAGTTCAGCTCAGGAATCTACTATACTCAACACTAAGTCGCACTGTAGGTCTCCTAAGGTTTTTCTTCTTTTTGTATTAGATTGAAGGCAGGCCTTATACCTGCCATGAGTGTGCTCCCAACTGTCTCTGTGAAACACAGGCAGGCTTATTGTGAGTGCTTTGTGCTGAGCCATCAGTGTGTGTCTTCCTGAGTCTGTCTCTACTTCAAGGTGTTACAAAGCTAAGTTCTGTGAACAACACACTTAGTTTACCTTGTTTAAATACTGATTTTTAAAAATTATGCTGTATGTCTATTTTTGGAACATTTTTAATTTTATATCCTTTTAGATGATAGTCACCAAAATAGCCCATCAGAGGAAGAAACTTAGTATATATCTGAAAAGAAAACTCAAAGTGTTCCTTTATGAAAGGAACTAGAATCATAAATATTGGGAAGTACAAGGCTATAAAAGAACCAAGAGTTAGTTTGTTACCTCACCTGGAATACAATATGGTCAGTAAACATGTGCTTCACACAGCGAACGAAATACTCTGTCTCTGCTTCTGTAAGCTGCACAGGCTCAGAAGACTTGAACAAGGGTCCCAGGTTCATAAACTCAGGAATGGCAGCCAACTGTTCTGTTAAGTACAAAGAGAAAGAAAATACAAGTACAGTATGAAGAAGACAGGAAGAGACTTTATTAAAATGCGTTAGTTACCACAAAGTAGAAAGAGCGGTTCATTTTTACGGTTTTACTAACAATTGAAAAGTCAATTTGGGGATCTCCAAGCTTCTGTGAAATAATCCTTTAAGTTACCAAGTTTATATACTAAATTCCTATATGTAGGAGGGAAGAAGAAACTAAATTGCTAATTCTTTGCCTCTTAACCAATAAAATATGCACAAGAATAATAGTCCCAGGTAGTAAATTAGTAACTGGAAAGTCCATGAACAGCAGGTAGTTCCAGCCACTAAAGCCTATGACACAGGAATATGTACTGAATTGAGAATTAATCAAAATGAATAAAAGCAGTGGATGTTATTAATGTATAATGTCTAGGGATTAAAGACTATTGTATTCATAAAAATATACCTTGGAAAATGTCTTGCCTGGAAGGAGCCAACTTCTCTGGCTTAGGAGTCACAAGTGTGATTTCTAGAAAGACAGAAATAGGCAGTCAAGTGATTTTTTTTTCTACTTCTAACTGACCTTGTATACAGAAAGAAATGAGGACAATAACTTCCTTTTTAAAATTAGATATTTTCTTTATTTACATTTCAAATGCTATCCCGAAAGTTCCCTATACCCTCCCCCTGCCCTGCTTCCCTACCTGTCCACTCACACTTCTTGGCCCTGGCATTCCCCTGTACTGGGGCATATAAAGTTTGTAAGACCAAGGGGCCTCTCTTCCCAATGATGGCTGACTAGGCCATCTTCTGCTACATATGCATCTAGAGCACGAGCTCTGGGGGTACTGGTTAGTTCATATTGTTGTTCCATCTAAAGGGTTGTAGAACCCTTCAGCTCCTTGGGTAATTTCTCTAGCTCCTCTATTGGGGGCTCTGTGTTCCATCCCATAGATGACTATGAGCATCCCCTTCTGTATTTAAGGCAATAACTTCTAGCAGATACACAGTTGCAAATATTGTGATATTTTGTATTAAATAATTAAAATTTTTTTTCAACTTCGAACATATTTCTTATTCTGGCTTTTGGGTAAAACCAAAGAGGCTTAAAATGAAAATCTTAAATTTAAAAAATGTTATCTATCTTAGTACTAAAAGATCTCAAGGAATAAAAAAAAATAGGTATTAAGAGAAAAAAATATGCCTGGTGTGGTAGCACATTATGCCTTTAATGTCAGCACTTGGAAGATAAGGCAGGTAGCTCTATATAGTTTCAGCTCAGCTTTGTTTATATAGTGAGTTCTAAGACAGGGCTACGTAGAGAGACCCTGCCTCAAAAACCAAACAAACAAGAATTAAAAAAAAAAAAAAAAAGAAAGAGAGAGAAACTATGCTATTTTTTAAAAATCTTTTTCTAGTTTTATTTTCCAAGTTTGACAATATATTTACAAGTTTTTATGAAATTACTTACACACAGAAAAACTAATAGAGTTAAACAGTTCTGATACCTGACTTCTGTTCAAAGATAGGAGCCATAGCAAGAGGAATTGACTTCATATCAAAAGGTTTTTCTGAAGGCTCCAATGTATACTGGTGTAAGGCCTTTTCCATTCCTGGTATAGAGACTGTCAGACCTAGAGACAGGAAAATCTCAGCATTATAATCTATTCTCAACAATCTGTAATGGTTAAGCTTTTTAAAGAAAGAGAAACATAACAAAAAACTAAAGCCTAGTGGTATTCAACCTGTGGGGATCGAAGTATTCTTTCACGAGGGTTGTCTAAGACCATCAGAAAACACACATATTTGTATTACAATTCATAACAGTAGCAAAATTACAGTTATGAAGTAGCAACAAAAATGTTATGGTAGGGGTCGCTACAATGTAAGGAACTGTATTAAAGGGTTGCAGCATTAGGAAGCTATAGCTTACTTAATCTAACTAAAGATTATTATAGACATCTGCCTCATAAACTTATAAGCTGCTTTCTTTCAAGGAACCATGGCAGCAAAAAATAAAAAATATCAACAGAATGCAAGCAATTCTTAGAAAATAAAACATCTTAGCTATATGGGAACAAGAAAAGCAGAAGAAAATGAAAATGGGGACAGCCATTTAAGACGGAGCTTAAGAAGAACCAGGCATAAGCAATATTCTTTGGACCCTTTCATATTAAAAAAAAACTTGTTCTATATTATTTTATAAGAACTGCTATTACCAAATTAGAAAATACCTTTATGAATATGGGTTTCTCTAGAAACAAAATTGCATTCAAAGATTTGCATTCAAAGATTTAAATCATTCAACTGCCGAAAGGAGTCAGCTAATACATGACTCAGCATAAAAATCATTACTCATTTGACAAACAAATGTGCTATGTGTCCATACCCCTGACTCTCACTGACCATTGAAGATATATGTAGCATTCAGGGCCATCTGTCTCTGCTGTAGCACATTCAGGTAGAAGGTAGCTCGGTCCCGTACCTCGTCATCAGTATCCATCATACACCTGATCAGAAAAAATAGTATAGGCACGCTTTTGTCTATTTCTTTGTATACAGAGATGCCCAACAGTCTCACCACCTACCTGAAGAGTGCAGCTGAGGTCATCTGATATGACTTTTATGACAAGAGTTCAGTAATAGCTAACATGGGATCCTAAAAATTCTTGAACTGTTATGAATTACTAAAGAAATGTTGCTATTTGAGAAGGCACTGAGATCACTAGGAAGAACACAATACCATGACATAATAATTTACAATCTAACCCTGAACCTGTAACTACATGAGCCCAACAAAGACTTAGCTTTTCTACAACTAAGAAATGGAAATGTTAAACTTTCTAAGGATACAAAAAGAAAACTAGCACTCAGAATCCAGACAGCCATTGTTCAAATGGCAATCTGTTTTACTTAAACTAGTTAGTCTCAGTCTTTGGCTAATGGGTTAATTGCTTTAGTTATAAAAGGCAATCACAAAATATTTGCTAAAAGGACCACCAACTTTTTTCCTTTCCTCACCAACTAAGGAGTTATGGATATCATAAAAGGCTACTATCTTTAGCTTTTCACATCTCTTTTAAGTTAGTACCTACTGTACAAATTGAGGTACATAGGTTAACCTTACTCTCTCAGTATCATTTAAAAGAAATCTAAAACTCAAAATTTGCACATAAATAATTACTAGGAAAAAACCAAAAACAACCCGACCCCCAAAACTCCATTTGCCCTGGACTAACTCTACCAGCTCTGCCCTTAGCTTCTCAGTTTATCTGACATAGTATAAAGACATTTTTTTACTACTTAGCTGCATGGAATTCTTATTTTCCAACAGCCAGCATTCATTCTTTTTACATACCTTTGTAAGAGTACAAGGATGCTGGGGAGAAGGCTCTCATTCTGAGCCCCAAATTTCGCCAAAGCACTCACAGCAGCTATTGGGAAACACAAGATGAAGCAATGTAAATACTGGCTGCTCAGAGCTAAGCAATAAACATTCCAAAACAAATCAGACATCTGTGAGGCCAAGGCAGGACACTTACTCACAGTCTGAGACCAGTCTAAGCTACAAAGTAAGACCTTGTATTAGAAAACAAACAAAACAAAACAAAAATACTGAAACTAAAAGCAAATTAGAGAAGCAGTTGGTATTCAATAGAAATAAAGTCTCTTGTTGTGTTGAAAGTTTCTTGATCTTACTTAAGTATAAATAGAATAGTGAAGAATCTAGCAAACTCTATAGAGGAAGATTTCCCATTCAGCGAGGAAAAAGAATTGTCTATCTATCTATCTATCTATCTATCTATCTATCTATCTATCTATCTATCTATCTCCTGGGTGTGAGCTGTCTCTACCCCATGACAGGGTCAACAAAGCTTATTAAAAACCGTGTGGCAATGGTGTGTACAAATAGATAAAAAAGTAGATAGAGAAATACAGAGAGCAAGGACATATGGAACGTGAATAAAACACGAAAGTATAAGTGTATCTGACATGATTCAGTTCAAATTTTAAACAACCAGCACCAAAAAACTATTATTAAAATTTCTTTCATTCAACAAAGATTCAATGCTCACCTAAATTTTACCTGGAAGTGTGGCAAGAGCTAAGGGGTAGAAAGATAAAAGATATGGTCTCTGACCTAAGGAGTGTGAGTGCAGTAAGATAGACAGGTAAGTAAAGACTATCTCTGGTAAACTGTATCCAGATTGCTGGGTAAGTACAGGGCTGAGGAAAGACCAAGATTTGAGACACTACCTGCACTTAATTTTTTACAACAGTTAGTTCAGCCAGAGGGAAAAGGCAGGACAACAGTATTAGGAAGGAAAACAAATAAAAACGTCCTGTGTCCTGAGCAGAAAGTGTTGCTATTAGACTTGAGTGAGAAAGGCTTAGTGTTGGACCCATGTTACAAAGTGAAAGTAAAAGACTAGAGATAAACTAAAGACCATACAGATGTCAAGGGTTTAAAGGTTACATTATTCCACATAGGTATAGGATATATATGTAGTTTGGTTTTTTTAAGATTTTGTAAAAATTATTAGGTATGTACAAATGAATGTAGGTGCTAGGGGAGGCCAGAAATATCAGATCCTCTGGGAATTGGAGTTACAGGTAGTTGTTAGCCACATAATGTAGATGCTGGAAGCCAAATTCAGGTCCTTGGCAAAAGCAGTAAGTACTCCTAATGCTAAGTCAAATCTCCAGCCCAAGTTTGCTATTTCAATGACCGCTCTTCACATTCAGCTAATAAATAATATCTGACACTAGAAACAGATGAGCTAGGGATCATAAATGAATAAAAGCCTAAAGCTGTACCCAATGACATAAAGACAGGAGAATGAAGAATCAGGAAGGAAGAAAAGTGACAGCACTGTGGTAAAGAGCGGAGGAAGGTTCAACCCTGTGACCGAAATCTGTCTTGTGAGAATAGGATCAAGTGAAGACTTCAGTTTGAATTAGTTTGAATTTCACATTACATTTGAGGGGTGGTGTGAACATTCATATTCAGGAGTCGACAAAACTCAAAAAAACATTCTAGAAGAATGTCAACTAAGATAAAAATACTAAGTAGTCTGATTGACCAGCTAACTTATATATAATTTAAAAATGAAACAAAGAATTTAAAGAAGAGGGCCAAATTTTATTGAGCTGAAAAAAAATGGACAAAGAGCACATAAAGGCAACTAGTGATGTCATTTTTGAGTTTATCTGGAAACAAAATATAAGGCTAGATAAGGTCAATAGTTTATAAGAGAAAGGATCACAGGAGAATTTACCAATTCTAGTATAATAGACTAGAAAGAATCACTTAGCATGTATATATGAACACATCTATATATAAATCCTATATACATTTTTACTTATGGTTTAAAGAAAAAATAGAGGCCCCACTATAGTATTCCTGTCACACTGAAAGGCAAGGGCTGTAGGTCTCTAATTAAAGGCAAAAATCTGTGTGGAAGTTGAAACACAAAAGGAGAGCTGTATATCTGGAACCAGGGTGTCCTACAAGATCATAACACAACATTAGGGAACCTGCAACTTCATTACTACTCTCTTGAATCACCTATTTTCAAAGACCAGCAATTACATCATTAGTTGTGTTCTAATGACTCACCAGCTCTGACAGCCTCATTCTCCAGGACCACCCTATTAAAAATGAATCTGATATACTTGGAGGGAACAGGAGTTCTAGGGCCCTCTTTGCCCAATAAGTGGAGAATTTTAGTAGCCAGAACGGTGTGTTCACAGTCCTCAATGAATTCACAGAGGTGGGCGAGACCAGCTTCTTTACTCTCAGGGTTCTCTTCCACAATGCTGATTATGCAGTCCACAATGGCCTTTTTGTATTCAAAACCTCCCTGAGAAAAGAGAAGATAAAACACCTATTTGTTCTAAAGACTTTTTTTTTTTGGTGCTCCCATTTTAAGGAACTTTTTAGAATTTTATTTTAAAGAAATGCTTATATTTCAAGATTCATGCTTATAATATTAAAATTTCAACTAACTTTATTTAATATAACAATAAAAAAACTTTTTCCCCTTCAAGTGGGAAAATAATTAGCTGTGATAAATATAGCAGTTGGAATTCTGTATATGTTTGCATGGTATGCAGAAATGAGAAAGAAATATATTTAACACATGATAAAGAAGTATGCTTAAAATACTAATGGGAGGTCCTGGGTTGAGTTGGAGAGCCTGCAGGGGCAGGTGAGGGGGTGGACATTATTAAGATACATTGAATATATGCATTACAACATCAAAGAATAAAAAAATAAAGATACAAACCATGAAGAAGTGAGTTAAAAACAGTAACAACAAAAACACTGTGGTGGTATTTAATAGCAATCGAGGGAATATAAGAGTACAACTTCCTATGTTAAAACATAGACTACTACCTACATCATCTCGAAGCATGTTGGAAAGAAAAGTCATCATGACGCTGTGCTTCCGAGGGTACTTCTGACAGAGAGCACTGATGGCCTGTACAACCACCACCTGCAGGAGAGCAAACAGCAGTCAAAGGGGCTGAACACAATCCTGGGACTTGGTTAGGACTTCAACATCAATAAGATAGCTTATTCTCCGCTACAGTGCTTAATACATTTAATATGATTCCAATAAAAATAACAAAAATTTTATGAAACAAGGAAGCTTTATTTTGATAAGGAAAACAAACATAAAAGCTTGGAAAACAGTAACAACAACCTTGATGGGGATTTAACAGCTGCTAATAAAAACTGTGTGGCAATGGTGTGTACAAATAGATAAAAAAGTAGATAAGAGAAATGCAGAGAGCAAGGACATATGGAACTTGAATAAAACATGAAAGTATAAGTGTATCTGAAGTGAACATGAGTGAATTTCTCCTCAATGAGAAGTATAAGGATTTTAACAATGACTAAAATCAGATGGAATAGACAAAAAGACTGATGAATATAACTATACAACAATCCAAAAACCATGAGCATTACAGAATCCATTCTAACAGAGGAGACAAATGGAAAACTGGGGGCGGGGGGTAGCAACATGTTTCACATGTTTGTATCTTTAACATACGAGAAGTGTTAAAATATGGAGAAAATAAAAGACAAAATCCTGTAAAAAATGTGGTGGAAAAAGTGAACAGGCACTTCACAGAGGGGTATTAAATGATCTTTAGCAATACAGAAGATGGTTAGGCTGGGGAGACGGATAGATCAGTGGGTGATGTGCATGCCAAGCAAATGTGAGGACCCAAGTTTGGATACAGCTGTGAGCATCCATAATCCCGATGGTCCTCTAGTGATCTAGATGGGAGGAGGACACTGGAGAGGTGTGGCAAGCTAGTGGACAAGCTAGCTTGGTGAATGCAGTAGCAAGCAGAACTGCCTCAGACAGACACCTAAGCTTGTCCTCTGGCCTTCAAACATATTCTAGCATATATGTACCCATGTCTACACACATACTTGCACACAAACATTATACAAGCACATACACAAGGATTTAAAAAAGGAAAGATATTTACTTTTCCTTATAATAACAGAAATTAAAACTACACATTGAAACATTATTTCTCATCCAAAAGGTTGGCAAACTACAACAGCTCAACACACACACAACTGGTAAGATTATTGGAAGCCATACTTTTATACACTCCTGGCAGCATTTAGCATATTCATACTATATGAATGATATATTTATTATATTTAGCTTTCATAACAAATATGTTTTGAAACACAGATCTAATGTTTAAAAAACACAAGCTTTAGGTATACCTTGCAGCACTGTTCCTAAGTACAAAATAACTGCACATTACCCAAACAGAAGCCTTGTTTGATAATATATATCTTATCTGCTGGGGTATTATGTAGCTGTAAAGAAAATGAGGCATATCTCCTTCAAAAAACTTAGCATGACTTCCATTTATCTTTGGGTTAAAAAAAGTACTGTACAAAAAGGGCACAGCAGTATGCTATTTTTATGTACAATAAAATAAGAAATATGCATGTCAAAAAAGAAAATAAATATGCATGTAGCTTGAATTTATAAAAGGCATATTAAAGAAGACAAATGTGCAAGCGAATAAAGTTTTATAAGGAGGTATGGGACATATGAGAGGAAGTCATATACTTTTAAACGTATTACTACTTTAAATTGTATAGTGTTCTATGTTGCAAAAATGAAATAACAAAATAATTTAAAATTGTAGGGGCAATACTAAAACTTAAAGCAAATTGAAACAAATTAATCTATTTGTACTATAAAAGATTTATGGCAATTGTATTAAAATAAAAGAATTAATTCAAATAATATAGACGATATTCAACCACTCAATAGGAACCATTACAGTTCTCAAATGATTCACCTAGAAACCAGCAATGGTTAACACTAGAGTACTCTTAGCTTTTTATCGTTTTATTTATACCTCACAACAGCTTTATGGGAATAGAATTATTATCATCTCATTGGTATGGTCAAGGAAACTGAGGCAGTCAATCACACATCTAAGAAGTAGAGTCAAACCTAGGCATTTAGAGGCATTATTTAACCATATAGATTCCTCCAAAATTAACTGCTTGATCTGACATTTTAAAATGAACCTTGTACATGCACTTCATATATGGGAATATACTTAGGAGTAGAACTGGGCATGTATTCATTTAGCTTTAGTAAATACTGTCTGTTTTTCAAAATTACCGTACTTCTATTTCCACTTAATATATGCTAGTTTTTGCCTGCTCCATCTTCATTAAGGTAGGGAGTGTCCAAGAGACTTCCATCACAATATAGGTCATGGCTATTGCCCTAGACTGATTTCCGAAACTTGAAGGTAAGATTCTGATGCTGAAGAAACCACACACTTTGGATACCAGGCTTTCACCCTTCTTTTAGGTAATTTGTGGGTTCAAGAAAGGGATCAATGCTTTTTTAACAAAAGCAATTTTTAGGTCTATGTTTTATTTAGGGTAGTTTTGTCAAAGTTTTGATTCCAAGTTTGTTTTGGTAAAGGAAAGCAGGTGTATGTAAGACTGACCCTGAAGACAACAAAGCCGACCCTTTATCTCAAGTTTCCATCTTCTGGGGCACTGGGAATATAAAGAACTTTTATTAGCCACAGGACTCAGTAAGGTCATGTGCAGGAAATCTATGGGCTGAGCAGGGATGTTCTTTTTAGAAGCCATCTTAGTCTGTTTTTCTTCAAAGTTGATCTGAAACTACTTCTTAGAGTACTATCTGCATTTTCTTTTTAGACTAATCAATGTATATAATAAGAATAGGGCTAGGAGTAAAATATATGTAAAGGATGGGCCTTTAAAAGATAAAGGAAAGGCAATATTGAGTGGCAGTCAAGACGAATGAGCCCACTGGTGCAGCAGTGACAAGTCCAAGTTGTCATGGGGATAACCAACCATTCTGATTGGATTTGCATCCTAGAAACTGTGTTAATTAATGTCCATACATGCTGCTGTCAGCTGTGCTCAGAGAAACTTCTTAATGTAGTGATTGGCAGTGACTACAGACAATTCATAACTGCTTAAGGTACTGGGAATAAATGGCTGTTGAATATACAGCCCCCTTAAAGGTGCGTACACATGCACACACACACACACACACACACACACACACACACACACACACACACAAACACACCTTTTACTTGTGGAAGAAGAGGAAAAAAGAATGTCAGGATAGGAGGGAGTGGTGCGGAATGCTGACTTCCAGGTTTGACAGGACTGCTGTACTGTTGAACTCATAGCAGCTGTTATCTGCACAAGATTGGGCCCATTGCTACCTTATCATGAAAAGCAGAGAGGTTCATGGGGTTCTACCCATCTTTGAAGATTTATTCACAATTAGTGGTTGACAGGGGAGGGTGAGAAATTTTCTTCAGTGATGTAGCCACTGGTAAGATATTCATGTTCCTGTAAATAACCTTAAAGAAACTCACTGGGAAGTATCCATCCATACATACACACATGTTCAACATGAAAGTAGAAGGGAGGACAGTTGGGGAAAGTAAGTAGGTTAGCAGGAAGTGGAGGAAGGCAAAGAGGGTATTGGTATGAAAATCATTTTGTACATAATGTATGAAATGTGTACATATATATGTATTTGCTAATATAAACCAATAAAATGCAATGGCAAAAACAGATGAAGGAAAGAGGAGATGAAAGTTAACAAAGGTTATTTGCCAAGATGAGGGGGGGCTAACACCCCCAATTATCTTACATCCAACCCCAAGAACTTAATGTATCTTCTGTTCTGAGGATTTTCCTATATTTTCACACTTACAGGATAAATATGGTTTTGCCTGTACTGTTATATTTTTAAGCATCAATACTTTATTCTCTCTGCACGGGCTGTGGGATGTTCTCTGTAATGGCTGCTTTGTGCTGAACAGAGGTAAAGCTGGGGACTCATGGGATGGAACATAAATACAAACTGTCTACTAGTTCCAGTCTGTCAAATCATTCTATGTCTTAGTTTTAAAATTGTATGTATTCCATCAAAAAATTGCTCTCGGGCAGGACAAATCATGTTAAGGGAACAGGCTTGCCCTGTGAAGCAAAAAAGACTTCTTTGAGTCGCTTTGTAGAAGCAGAGCTGAGGCAGTGAGTAATATACCTCGCCTTGAACAAGAGTGGTCAAGTGTGTGTGCGCGAGCATCTATGTATGCTTGTTTCATACTGAGTCATAAAGACGCCTTTATGCTTTTTTAAAAAAACTATTCTTTTGCTTTGTAGAATCAAATATTCAATCCAGACAGAACTTATGTCTGTCTATGGTGTGAGTGAGGTGGTTAAGATTTACTGTTTCCAGCAGGGTGGTGGCGGTGCACACCTTTAATCCCAGCACTGGGGAGACAGAGGCAGGCAGATTTCTGAGTTCGAGGCCAGCCTGGTCTACAAAGTGAGTTCCAGGACAGCCAGAGCTACGCAGAGAAACCCTGTCTCAAAACACACACACACACACACACACACACACACACACACACACACACACACAAAAGATTTACTTTTTCCCTCTGTGATTATGTAGTTGATGAACTCTGATATTTTAATAACATTTTATCATATTCAACACATTATCACAGATGTCAGAAAAAGTCAATAAGACATGGAAACAAAAAAGAAAGATTTTAAACAGATCTATAAAAAATGATATAAACATTAAATGTTTGACGGCAGATGAAGACACAGAAAGGTAAACTGGAGATGTGCATTTCAAATTAGAAAAAGCAAGCCAGGTGTCTTGGTACATGCCTTTAATCCCAGCACTATGGAGGCAGAGGCAGGAGGATCTCTGAATTTGAGGCCTTTCTGGTCTACACAGGGAGTTCCAGGACAGCCAGGGATACACAGAAAAACCTCAATTCAAAAAACCAAAAATAATTAAATATAAAATAAAATTTTAAAAAACCCACAGGTTTGGGTCTCAGTTGTGCTGCTAATGCAGTGTGATCTATGTCAGTTATCTTTCAACCTTAATTAACTCCCCACTCCCATAAAAAACACAACAAGCAGCATGAATAGCAGTAATTTTTATTAGTTTATCTAAGAGAACAACAAATCTCATATACAATTATAGTTACACAGATTTGTAACAGGCACTTAGAAGTTAGAAGCTGTTTTTGCTGAAAATCATTGAATTGGGCCTACAAGGTAACTAAAAGCAAGATAAAAGCCTGGAATCTGCCTTATTTCCTATCTGTCTCCTTTAACTTTGGGTCAGCCACCTGCTTAATTTGCACAGTGGCATGTTAATCAACTCAGAAAGTATAAATCTTGTGATACCGAACTATTCTCATCCCCTTCAAGGCTGAAGATAGTAACAGTAATTGAGGTATCTCATTACCAACTTCATAAGACCTCATTCCACACCTCCAAAAAGGTTCTTTTTTTTTCCAATTTTTTAATTAGATATTTTCTTAATTTACATTTCAAATGCTATTCCGAAAGTCCCCTCCCCCATCCCCCCTCCCCTGCCCACCCACTCCCACTTCTTGGCCCTGGCGTTCCCCTGTATTGGGGCATATAAAGATTGCAGTACCAAGGGGCATTCCCAATGATGGCCGACTAGGCCATCTTCTGCTACATATGGAGCTAGAGACACGAGTTCTGGGGGTTCTGGTTAATTCATATTGTTGATCCTCTTCTAGGGTTGCAGACCCCTTCAGCTCCTGGGGTTCTATCTCTAGCTTCTCCATTGTGGGCCCTGTGTTCCATCTTATAGATGATTATGAGCATCCACTTCTGTATGAGACAGCTATATCAGGGTCCCTTAAGTAGGCACTAGCTGTCCTATGCCATAGTGTCTGAGTTTAATGACTGATTNGCCAGACTGACTTCCAGAGTGGTTGTACAAGCTTGCAATCCCAAAGGTTCTTAAAGGTTTCCAGTTATGTCCTAATTTTGTAGTCGTCTTAGAGTGAAGAAACAGAAGAGACTCAAAGATAAGTCACTACATTGTGAAGTGATTCTCAGGCTGACCAATCATGTTATGAGAACTGGCTTATCCCCTCAAGCATTAACAGCCTCTCTGAACCATTTCATTGAACCAGATTGAGACAACAACCAGCCCCACGTAGTCACATCAACTCAAAATCCTTTTTCTGCTTTTTATGATTAATCCCCTCTTTGACATATTGGTACAGGTGGCCAACTCTCCTTTTCGGGGACTCCCAGTTACACTGAAACACCAATAGCAAAGTTACATTGCTAGGGTTTATTTTGAGATGCATTCTATTTTTTTTTTTTTTTTTTTTTTTTTTTGGTTTTAGAGACAGGGTTTCTCTGTATAGCCCTGGCTGTCCTGGAACTCACTTTGTAGACCAGGCTGGCCTCGAACTCAGAAGTCTGCCTGCCTCTGCCTCCCGAGTGCTGGGATTAAAGGCGTGTGCCACCACGCCTGGCTTTGGATACATTCTTGATTCGAATCATCAAGCTATTCAACAATATTTATTTATTTCATGTCTTTAGGCATGTATTTATAAGTTTCCTTTAGAAGGCACTAAAGAATGGGATTGTTTTTTGAGGTAAGAGTCTTGCTCTTCACTTAGGATGTCCTGGAATTTGTAGATAGCTCAGTCTGGTCCTAACTGATGATGTTTCTGTCCCAGCCTTCCACATACTAGGATTGCAGGCACACAGCACCCTTCCACACTTATATCCTATTTTTATAGGACTTGAAAGCTATGATGGTTTTAAAGTTTTAAAGATTTGTAAAGAATAAAAACAAAGAGTATGTAAACATCACTTCAGGAGCCCAGATCATTTAAAGTATTTATTTTATGGTCCTTTAGAGAAGTTTGCCAACTTCCGTTCTAAACATTATTCTTACCAATACATTTTCCATACTATTCCAGTTTATTTTTACAAATAGCTGCAAAACAATTTTTATAATGCCCCAAAGTTTTACAATGTGTACTTTTGTTTATTTTTTCAGTTTAGAGCCTGTTGAGTAAAGAGCAGTAGTCCCATGTGCTTCCCGGCTGAGTGTTAGAGAGAATGACATAGCTGTCATCCTCACTCTTCCACGAAGACTTACCAATTGCCCTTTGGTCATTCCCAGCACACTGTCACTGGCTCTACTCAGCACTTTGTTACAAAGTGCTAGCTGTTTTAATTAGGCAAGAAAAAAGAATGGAAAGGTCTTTGGATTGAAAACAAGGAAGTCTCTTCATTTCCAACAAGGAGAAGTCTTTTCAACTAAGTCTGCTGGAATAACTCAGTATGAGAACAGGAAAACACTGACCTCGTCACACGAACACTCAATGGTTACAAACTGAAATATAAAAGCTAAAGTCATACACCATTTGAAAGAAAACACAACCTTTATGACTTAGAGAGAGATGAAAGGGATTTACATAGGCTACAGCAAGGCCTAGGAAGGTAAAGAATGAGAGTGTAGACTTCATTAAAAATTAAGACCTTCTCAAAAGACACTGTTGAGGCAAGCTATGGACCAAGCAAAAGCTTGTTTAAATCCTTACCTTGAACTCATCTGAGATTTCAGACACAAAAGAAGATATCTGCTTCATAAGCCTGTCCACACTGCTCTCACTTCCTGTTTTGAGCAATGTTGTAATGGCCAGGGTAGCAATGCTCCTGTTTGAGTCTGTGATTAAGTTTTCTAAGTCCAGATTGCAGGCAGTAACAGCAGAGGGGTGCTTCATTGCCACCTTGGAGAAAGAAGCAAGATTTAAAAAAAAAAAAAAAAAGCAAACCAAAACAAAAAACCAAAACCACATTGTTGTTGATAAAGGACAGAACCTAAGTTATAATTAAGGTAAGTAACAATCGGAAGGGAGCAGCAGAGGTCAAAAGTAATCATTTTAGGTCAATGTGGTGGATGCCATTATCCATATAGCCTTTATAACAGTATCAGTCTCTTTTATTATAGGTGCCATCTCCTTATAGTTTTTATGTTCACAAATATATATTCTACTACACATTAGAAACTTTAAGAAAAAAGATTATGGCCGGGCATGGTGGCGCACGCCTTTAATCCCAGCACTTGGGAGGCAGAGGCAGGCGGATTTCTGAGTTCGAGGCCAGCCTGGTCTACAAAGTGAGTTCCAGGACAGCCAGGGCTATACAGATAAACCCTGTCTTGAAAAAAAACCACAAAAAAAAAAAAGAAAAAAAGAAAAGAAAAAAAGAAAGAAAAAGATTATGGTAAATGTTGATCAACAAAAACTTTCTGTCATTTTGAAATCAATTCTGCAATTAACCAAACTGCTGCCAAACTGGATTTTACCAACTGTGGCTAAAATATGCCTGTCATTCTACATCTATGTTGTTCCATCTCTCTGTCCATTCCACACTGGGCTGACCCAAAATTCTGAAAATGCAAAAATATTCTGCAAATCACTTAAGTGGACATTTGGAATAGTCTCCGTATTGAACAGTTTAACACCTGAACATAAAGTACTCAGACATCAGAAATAAGTTATGGACTAACATTATAAACAGCTCCAACGAAGGCCACAGTACAAGCAGGGTGCTACAGATGTGAGCCCACAGGCCATATACTCTAAGCTTGAAGAGAAAGCCAAATGCTTTGCATTTCATGTTTCTGAAGTAAATACACATGTCTATTATTAATCAAAGGGGTAGCTACCTTGTTTAGGGTCCTCACAGCTGCGTATCTCAAGGCTGGCTTAGGAGAGCTACAGAAAAGTTGAAGAACTGGAAAAAGAAAAACAGAAAAATCACTGTGGATACTGTTCACCAGATAGATAAAAATTATAGTATATAATAATCATGTTCATTCTGTGTGTCAGGAAATTAATCACTGCATCAAAATTCCATGTGAACCAAGGCCTTGTAAGTGAGCAATTACTGAAGAAAACCAGGGATCTCAGTTAAGAACGGTGAGCTTTCTGGTGCTTTAACTTGCTGGATTCCTAATTTCCACCCCTCCTTCCTAGGTCACCATAGCTCTGGAAATGTCAGCAGCCTTATGGAATCAGTTTAATATCAGCAAGTCAATTATGTTGCATATCATATTTAAATTTGTTTTTTTGTCCTCTAAAAATAAATATCCCAATTAATATTTGCATTTAAGTAAGAGAAATTGAGCCAGTTCTGAGAGCAAATGTGTTTTCTAAACATTAGAGGAAGCTGAGACCATTAGCAAGCATCTTTTCTCACTGAGCAATCTTGGCCCTAAATGCCACCCTTAATACCCACTCTGCAGCCCACTGATTTAAAAAGACATAAGAGCATAAACAAAAGACAGCTTCAAATACAACTGACCTGAGACGGCAGGTGCTAGCTCTCTTGCAGTACAGTTGGGAAGATGAATAATGGCAGAAGCAGCTTCATAAATAACCATTTCGTGTTTATTTCGCAAGCAGCTCTCAATGAAATCAAAGAGTGGACTTTCATAACTGCCAATAAATGTACACAGATCATGTTAACATATCAAATAGCAGGGTAATAATCACAATGGTTAAAATTACTGAGGTAAAAATGTTAAAGAGATTGAGATATACTTCTGGACCACTGAAAATTCACTCTTTAAAAAGCAATGAAAAAAATCATCAAAGCTATTTTCTTGGAACTTTTAAATTCAACCAAGGCCTTGTAAGTGAGCAATTACTGAAGAAAACCAGGGATCTCAGTTAAGAACGGTGAGCTTTCTGGTGCTTTAACTTGCTGGATTCCTAATTTCCACCCTTTCTTCCTAGATCACTGTAGCTCTGGAAATGTCAGCAGCCTTATGGAATCAGTTTAATATGAGCAAGTCAATTATACTGCATATCATATTTAAAGAAGATCTAAAAAAAAACATGTAAAAATTGAAAACTACATAATTATTCTTCTAACCCAAAATCACAAGACATGCAAATAAACAGTAAAATAAATACTGCCAAAATACAAGAGAGAAAATTAGTCACCAGCAATTATTCCTGAGGAAGCCTAGACACTAGACCTATCAGAAAAATACTTTGAGTCAAAGTAATACAAACATGTTCAAAGAACTAAAGGAAACTACATCTAAAAAGTTGGATAGATCTGTAAGTATGAGGGATTTTTAAGAAAATAAATAAAAGCCAGAGATTTGGAAAAAGCAATGATTGGAATTAAAGATTAATCAAGGAGTTTCGATTGCCAGTAAACTGAGATAACCAGCAGAGGGAAATAAAGAAAAACAGGAAGAGATGAACAGTCTGGAGACCTGTGCAGCATCAACACACATGTCAATTCCACAGAATAAGAATCCTACAAGGAAAGAGACAAGGTGGAAACCTCTACACTGATTAATCGAAACCAAATCTACATGCCAGAGAAGCTCAACAAATCACAAGCAGGATAAACACACAGAAATACAATGTTGTTGAAATATTAAGTAAATAAGTGGTCAGAAGAATACTGACAGCAACAGGGTAAAAACAAACACATCCCACTTTATAGAAATCAACAATGCAGTGTAGACTTGTACAAGGCAGTGTAGCCTCCCCCAGCCTTGAACAGGCTGATTCAGACCTTGCTGCCACTGAGAATGAGATCACCTGGGGTGGAGCCTTCCCTCCTAGAAGGCTTTATTGTTCTGTCACCTGCTGCTGCTCTTCTCCAAGACAAAGCTACCACTGAGAGGCTGAACCTGTCTTCCAGAGATATTCCAGAGATAGCTGACAACCTGTGGACTTGGCAACCTAATGCTAAAAGTTCTGACAGACTAGTGCTAACAACTTAGCAACAAAGCATCAAGAAGCCTGCATGGCAGGGGACAGGCTTTCCCTCTATGTAAGCACAGACTCTTAGTAAACATTGGGCCTTGATCAGAAATCTGTCTTGGTCTCCTCACTTCATTCTCTCCTATACAGCCCTGGCCTCCCACTCGGGAACCCAGTTAGTGCGGCTACAATGCATGGCTGACCTGGGGGAGCTAACCCTATGGCTGCCCTGGCTACAATGCATGGCTGACCTGGGGAGCTAACCCCATGGGCTGCCCTAGCCTGCCTCACTGCTGCCTCCCTCCCAGGCCTCCAATTAGAGGATACACAAAGAAGCATCTAACTCTTTACTATTTCATTCATTCTTTCTGTCACTTTACTTCATTTTACTCTTTATAATATTTCATGTCTTTATATTTTCTTGTTCTGATACTTTAGTATTTATTTCCATATTTTTGTTTCTATTCCTCTTACCTTTAGACTTTCCTATATTGTTCTAATGCTGCAGTCTGTTCAACTCACATCCTGCCTCTTTTTCATTAAATCTTGTTCATTCTTTAAAGAGAAAACCCCTCCTTTACTTCATTCATCATTAATTTTACCTTTACTAATCTTTAAATTCATTCTTTTATTATACATTATTTTTTCCACTTTCTTTTCTATTGTCACTTAAGTTGTAATAATAAGTGACTTTAATTTTTCCTTTCTTTTCAATAATTTATTTTTCCACTTTTTATCCCGATCGCAGACCCTCCTCTCTCTTCTCCTACTAGCTCTCCCTTTATAAAGCCCTCCCCGCTTTTACCCCCGCCCCTTCTCCTCTGAGAAGGGGAATCCCCCACATTGGGTACTACTCCACCCTTGGACATCTAGTTGCAGCAGGACTATTTTTCTTAACTGTATTTTTTAAAGATTGACTTTACTTTAAATTATGTATATGTGCATGGTTATGTACATATGAGTGTAGATAATGTAGAGGTCAGAGGCCTGGGATGCCCTGGAAGTTGCCTAACATGATGCTGGGGGCCAAACTCTTCTGGAAGAGAAGCATACATGCTCTGAACCACTAGGCCATCTCTCCAGCCCCTTAAAATTTATATTAATACATTGTCTATTTTGGTGTTAATGCTGTTATCACAGCTCTCCATCCTCTGTGAGTGGAGTCCTTAAGAGAAGGCTGCTTACTAAGACCTCACTAAAAAGGAACTGCCATCTCAACAGATGGACAACCTGAATCATAAACGTGAGAACACAAAGCAGGGAGTGTCTCTAAAAGTTTGCAACACTTCAATAACTCACCCTAAGGATACTGAAATGGTTAAAAAGTCAGAAGAAATATTTTTAAAGTCTGATTTATAAAATGATCAAAGAGGGGCTACTGAAATGGCACTGTAAGAGCTCCTGTTCTGCAAGCACAAGGACCTGAGCTGGAAGCCTTAGCACGCACATAAAAACCCAAGCATACAGCTGCACATATCAGGACTGGGGAACAGAGACATACTTGGGAGTTTCTTGCTCAGTGTGAGGAGCAGGTGTGGTGACCATTCCAAGATGGTGCCGGAGAAGGTTGCTAAGCCTTATGACTAACACCTGACTTCTATATACACCCCTGCATAGTCACTTCTGCAGTCTTGTACTGCGTAGAAGCACTGCTATGGAGGATCAGGCCAGCTGACGTTGAGCACATTAGAGCTATGGCAAGCACCTGCGTGGCAGGCTCTGAGTGGTGAGGGCACAGAGATATAAGGGTGGTCAGGGAGAGGCTGGGGCCAATTGGAAGAAGTCAAGGATCCTGAGTAAACTGCTTTGGGAAGAACTCCGTGTCTTGTCGCTCCTTTCTGCGGGTCAGATCAGGCAGCGACAGCTCAGTGAAAGATCCCGTCTTAAAGAAGTAAGACAAAGAGTGATAGAAGAAGACATTTGACATCTTGCTCTTAGCTTCTGTATACACGATCACATCCTCATCTTCAAGTGTTTGCAAGACAGAGACACACAAACACACACACTCACAGAGAAAGAGAGATTAATAAGAAGGTTCAAATAAGAGATGAGTAAATATCAATATGATACCTATACAGAAACAATTCAACAATTTGGACTAGAAATTCGGTAACTTTGGAAGGCAGAGGCAGGTGGATTTCTGAGTTCGAGGCCAGCCTGGTCTACAAAGTGAGTAAGTGAGTTCCAGGACAGCCAGGGCTATACAGAGAAACCCTGTCTCGAAAAACAAAACAAAACAAAAAAAATGAAATTCGGTAACTTGAGTAAAAAACATTCAGCCAAAAGAATCTTAAAAATAGAAAACTCATTCTAACAGAAATTCTTACTAGAAAGTATCAACAACAGACTAGACCAGGTATGAGAAAAGCTATCAGGAGTTGGTAACAAGTGGGGAAATCTATATTCAGATAACAGAAAACAAAATCCAGAAATAATAAAAATAACATTCAAGACCTGTGGTGCATTATTAAGAGACTAAGCCAACCAATCTAGTGTGAGAAAGGACCCAAAAAGAAGAAACTAAAGTGACACAAAATTCATTCAGAAAAGTTATAGCAAAGACTTTAAGCCAAATTTAACCATAGAAATAAAGACAGTCATGTCATATTAATAAAGAGATAACCATTAAGAATCTATCATGATTATAAATATGTAGCTATCAAATGCCAGTGCACCTAATTTCACAAAACACAACTAGACATGAAGGGATTAGACAAGTCCACATATAACAACAATGAACACTTACTTTAAAAATCTCACTCCAGCTGGGAGTGGAGGCTCATGCCTTTAATCCCAGCACTCAGGAGGCAGAGGCAGGCGGATTTCTGAGTTCAAGGCCAGCCTGGTCTACAAAGTGAGTTCCAGGACAGCCAGGGCTACACAGAGAAACCCTGTCTCAAAAAACCAAAAAAAAAAAAAAAAAACCCTCACTCCAGCTGAGTGTGGTGTTGCATGCACTTGGGAGGCAGAAGCAGGTGGATCTCTGTTGAGTTGAGGCCAGCCTGGTCTACATAATGACTTCCAAGGACAGCCAGGGCTATATAGAGAGAATGGACAGACAGGTATGTCATTCAGTCTGCCCCAACCCCATCCCCCAGAAGAAAGTTGGAGTTCAATCGCACTGTAAAATAAATGGATTTAACTGACATTTTCATCTATAGAATACATACTCTTCTCAGCAGTCTATGAAAATTTGTTCAAGGTAGATCACATTTTAGATAATAAAACAAAGTTTTAACAAACACAGAAAGAGCCACCCGGGTGTGGTGGCACATGCCTTTAATCCCAGCACTCGGGAAGCAGAGGCAGGCGAATTTCTGAGTTTGAGGCCAGCCTGGTCTACAGAGTGAGTTCCAGGACAGTCAGTGCTATACAGAGAAACCCTGTCTCGAAGAAAAAAAAAAGAGAGAGAGAGAAACAAACAAACAAACACAGAAAGAGAGAGAATATGAATGAAAATATGAATATTTCTTAGGGGCTAGAGAAATGGCTCAGTGGTCAACTTCATGTCAAATAGCTCATAAATATTTCTAATTCCAGTCCCAAGAGATTCAACAGCTTCTTCCAGGATTTATGTGCACTTGGACATACATGTTCACATATACACCCACATACATATAAATAAAATATATCTTTAAAAAATAACTTCTTGTTTACCTGACCTTGATTTCACTTTGGTAAGGGTTATCTGTTTAGAAAATCATCTATTTCATTAAAAACACAAGAAGTTAGACACCAACAACCCAAATAACCCAATTAAAAAATGGGGTACAGAGCTGAACAGAGAATGAATAGAGGCCTCTCAAATAGCTGCGAAGCACTTAAAGAAATGTCCAAAGTCCTTAGTCATTAGGTAAATGCAAATAAAAACAACTCTGAAATTCCATCTCACATGGCAGAAGGGCTAAGATCAAAAACTCAGGTGAAGGGCCAAGATGTGGGAGTAGGTGGGTAGGGGGAGCAGGGTGGGGATGGGGGAGGGTATAGGGAACTTTCTGGATAACATTTGAAATGTAAATGAAGAAAATATCTAATAAAAATTGAAAAAAAAAGATGGAAAGAAAAAAAAAAAACTCAGGTGATAGTGAAAGGACAATATAAACCCCATTTGTCCCCACTTAAGGATCCTGTTTGTCTCCATTTAAGGACCAGGCCTGATTTTTTAAAAAAGGACGTTAAGGAACCAGCTTCAGGAATAAACCATAAGTCCCAGAAACTAGATTATAAAACACCACCTATAGGAACAGACCATAAAATCCAGAACAAGATCATAAAACCCTCTCCTAAAGAAGAGCCTGGGTTAAAAAAAAAAAAAGAGCCGGGCGTGTTTAATCCCAGCACTCAGGAGGCAGAGGCAGGCGGATTTCTGAGCCTGGTCTACAAAGTGAGTTCCAGGACAGCCAGGGCTATACAGAGAAACCCTGTCTCGAAAAACCAAAAAAAAAAAAAAAAAAAAAAAAAACAGCCTGGGGAAAACCAAAAAAATAGAGAAATATCTTATCTTGGAACGGGCCATCTGTGGGGACAGTCCTATTTCTTCACGTGGTTGAACATTCATGATGTAGAAATGTAGACAGACCACTGATCACCTGTGA
>LR749520.1:2612478-2712164 GCA_902729485.2 Mus minutoides
ACACTCCTCCATTGCTGGTCAGAGTGCATGTTAGCATCAAGCTCCACTTAACCTGTGTACCTGCGTTGCCAAGGCAACCACCTTCAATCCCATAGCCCACCTGGCTCAGTCTCCACCCTCGGTGGTATGACGTCATTCTCCCTATAAATGGGGAAGACACCCCCTCCTCGCTCTCTTTTGCCCTCTTCCTCTCTCTCTTCTCTCCCCTCTCTATCTCTTTCTCCTCTTCTCTGCCCCCTCCCCCACCCGCTCACTTGTACAACCATGTTGGAAATCAATGTGACAGTTTCTCAGAAAACAGGGAATATTCTATCTCAAGACCCAGTTATATCACTCTTAGGCATATACTTAAAAGATTCCCCACTATACCACAGGGACACTTGTTCAACTAGCAGCTTTATTTGTAATAGCCAGAAACTGGAAACAATCTAGATGTCCCTCAAGTAAAGAATGGATAAAGAAAATGTGGTCCATCTACACAATGGAATACTATTCAGCTATTAAAAATAATGAATTTTGCAGGAAAATAGATGGAATTTGAGAATATCAGCCTGAGTGGGGTAACCCAGATCCAAAGGACATGTATGCTATGTACTCACTTACAAGTGGATATTAGCCATAAAATACAGGATAACCATGCTATTACACTCCGGACCCACAGAAGCTAAATAAGAAGGAAGGCCCAAATAAGAATGCTTGAATCTCACTTAGAAGGGGGAACAAAATAGTTGTAGGAGGTAAATAGAGGAAGAGAACTGGATGAGAAAGGGGTTGGGGAGAGGAATGGTGTGTGTGTGTGTGTGGGGGGAATTCAGGATCAAGTATGGAGAGGAACAGGAGAGACAGCCAGGTAACCATGAGAATGAATGGAAATCTGCAACTGGTGGTGGTGGGGTATCTCAAGGACCTGCCAGAGCCCTGGGATAGGGGAGGCCCCCAAGAATCAATGTGGTGAGCTTAGCTGTGACTCACAGCACTGGGATATGGAACTTCAAGAGGCCACTTTGTGTAGCCAGGCAGGAACCCCAGTGGAGTGATAGGGACACCAACCTACTGACAAACTTTTCTAACCAAAATTTTTCCTGTTTATAAGAAATGCAGGTACAGAGGATGGAGCAGTGACTGAGCCCTGCCAGGCCTTGGTGGGGACAGTGACATGGTTCTTGCCCCTGGGACAGAGCCTCTGGTGTGAACCACCAAGAGTGTAGATGGCTGCTGTGGCTACAAGGAATATTTGTATAATAATATACATAATTTACATTCCTCCAAGGAATGTCCTCCCTGTTAATGTTAATGACTCTGTGATAATTAGAAACAGCAAGGGGTTTAGGGTATGCCTATGTCTCAGCAAAATGGTAAACTCTAGGACTTTCAGAACAGCCCTTAAGGTTATAGGAAAGAGCTCTAAATACATGAGTTTGAAAATATATAATTTCTTAAATGCAAATAAAGAAAATATCTAATAAAAATACAGAGGATAAAAAAAGAAAATATATAATTTCTTACCTATGCAAAAATAAGGATACAATATGAATTACATGAGGGGCTTCATGAATATAAAGGAACAAAAGCAGCTATACCACGAACCAACTTGTTAGACAATTACTAAGGAAGGAGATAAAGAGATTTAGGGAGCAGTGATCACAGGAGATTCCACCCAGTTAAGTTTTTTTGTTTATGTTTACAAAGGCAGATAGATTCCTGAGTTCAGGATCAGCCTAGGACAAAGCAAAGTTAGACTCAGTTGTGGTAGAAATGGTAATTTCAGGGCAGGGTCCCATCCACCTAGCTTATAATCTGTGCTTAACAAAGGTAGACATATTTCTGACTTCTTTTGCAATGCTAAGAAAAAACTGTAATGTTTGCTGTCTCCTAAGAATCAAATGGCTGTGATGCTGATTCATAAGATAATCAAAAGGAAAGCCTGGAGTAAGTGACTGGATTGATATGCAAAATAAAAGACTGGACCTGTGTTCTGCATGAGATGAGCTATCCAGAGAGTTTTTAAGTATAAAAAGAGAGAACTGCTTGGAGAACTGACACAAGCAAGCAGGACAGAGAGAGAGAGAGAGAGAGAGAGAGAGAGAGAGAGAGAGAGAGAGAGAGATCTTAGAATAGCAAGCAACCAGAATATAGACAGAGATCTTCAGAGAGAAAGCAGAACATAGAGAAGCAGACTGGAAAAGCTGCATCAAGCAGAACACAGTTCTTCAGCTTGGATCCACGATTTGACTTCGAGTGGTTCTTTTCCCAGCTCCCATACAGTCCTTTCTCTCAGAACCCTCTCCAAGCTGAGGCTGGTCTTTGGCATTGGCCCAACTAGAGACCCACCCAATGGGCAAGTACCCAATCTCTGATACTCTTAATGATACTCTGTTATGCTTGCAGACAGGAGTCTAGTATAACTGTCCTCTGAGAGTCTCCACCCAGCAGCTGACTCAGACAGATGCAGAGACTCACAGCCTAACAGTGGATGGAGCCTGGAGATTCTTTTGGAAGAGTTCGGGGAAGGAATGAGGGCCCCAAAGGGGATAGGAACTCTACAGGAAGACAGAACCACTAACCAAAAAACATACAGGGGATGGACCTAGCCCCCCACAACCCTTGCTCATATGTAGTGGATGTGCAGTTTGGTCTTCATGTGGGTCTTAAACAACTGGAGGGAGGCTATCCTAAAAGCTGTTACCTGTCTGTGGGATGATATGTTCTTCTAGCTGGGGTACCTTGTCTGACCTCAGTGGGAGAGGATGTGCCTAGACTCCCAGAGACTTGATGTACCAGGGTAGGGAGAAATCCGGGGGGGGGGGTCTACCCTCTCAGATGAGAAGGGAATGGGGGAGGGCTGTGGAAGGAGGTGAGTGGGAGCAGGGGCAGCGATCATGATGTATCACAAGAAACTATAGATGCCACATAAACACTTGAGGATAGAATATGCAAACAATGTTTATTATATATAAAGTATGGTTTTAAAAAAGCAAAGAAATTCTAGAAACAGGTGAGAAAAACCACACTTCATTAGATTTTTTTGTATACAGCAAAGACAGAAGAGGTAAGCTTGTGCTTAGTGCACGCATTAACAAGGCAAGAGAACGCTTTGACAATCTCTTAGTGATGTTCCTCTATGTCTTAGGAAAAAAAACCAAACAAAATTAGTAGATAAAAATAAAATAAGAAGAAATAATAGAGCAAGGCAGAATTTAATAAAATGAAGATCATAAGAGGATCAATGAAACTGTTGCTTTTTTGAACAGATGAATAAGACTAACAAATGCTTAGACAAACTAACCAAAAGAAAGACTCAAATTAATAGTAACATTAGAGGTAAAGGGGGTGAAGGAATATTACAACAGATATTCACTGAAATCCAGAGGCTCACTAAGAAGTATTCTGAAGAATTATTTTCCAGTAAACTAGAAAACCTATAGGAAATGGGTTGTTGACAAAAGTGCCAACTGGAGAAAAGATGGCCTCACCCACATAGGCTTCTAGGAAGCTGGATATGCACATAGCAAAGACTGAAATACAATCTTTACCTCTCACCCTGCACAAAAGTCAACGTCAAATTCACTAAAGTCCTTAAACTTTTTGAGTAAGACTCCAACACCTCAGGAAATAACAGGTAGGTGTGATGAACATTGAACATCAAATTAAGCTCCTGCACAACAAAGGCAACAACAAACAGAAAAGATCTCCTGCAGGATGGGAGACAAGCTTTGTTAGCTATTCATCAGGTAGAGCATGAATAACTAGAATAAAAAACTGAAAAATTTAA
Organism: Mus minutoides; assembly: GCA_902729485.2. Taxonomy (NCBI): domain Eukaryota; kingdom Metazoa; phylum Chordata; class Mammalia; order Rodentia; family Muridae; genus Mus; species Mus minutoides. Next base: position 2,616,251 of record LR749520.1, read on the forward strand.
AAGAGTAAATAAACTGAGCAGATTGTTCTCAGAAGCAGAACAACATATATAGATCAAATGTTATATAACATATTAATATACATTAATTATTACAAACAACAAAAACAACATTAAAACAAACAACAGGGCTGGAGGGCACCGCCTCAACTGGATCTTTTTTCCCCCTCCCTTTGAGTAAATCTGGTTTATTTTTAGTCTAATTATTTTTTTTCATTTTTTATTAGATATTTTCTTTATTTACATTTCAAATTTTATCCCCTTTTCTCATTTCCCCTCTGAAAATCCTCTTATCCCAGCCCCCCCCTGCCCACTAACCCACGCACTCCCACTTCCCTATCCTGGCATCTCCCTATACTGGGGCATTGAGCCTTTACAAGGCCAAGAGCCTCTCCTCTCATTTATATCCCACAAGGCCATCTTCTGCTAGATATGCGGTTGAGTCCCTCCTTGAGTACTTTCTGGTTGATGGTTTAGTCCCTGGGAGCTCTGGGGGTATTGGTTGGTTCATATTGTTGTTCCCCCTACAGGGCTGCAAACCCCTTCAGCTCCTTGGGTCTTTTCTCTAGCTCCTCCATTGGGGACTCTGTGCTCAGTCCAATGGATGGCTGTGAGCCTCCACTTCTGAATCAGGCACTGGCAGATCCTCTTGGGATAAAGTAAACCTTTAAAGATCTACATCATGCTTAATGGGTTTCCTGCAAAACTGTAGTCAGACAAAGAAGCCTTCTTTCACCATTTGTACTCACTATCGCACTAAAGGCTTGAGGTAGTGGAAAAAAGCACAACACAAAACACAGGGGTTAGTCTAGAAACAAAGAAGTGAAGCAATATTTGTTCACAAGTGATATGATATTATACACAGAAAATCCAAAGTAGTATATGGATGCAGAGAACAAGAGAGAGGTAGAGAAATCAAGAGAGCACAGGGCAGGGGGTTAGAGGGAGGAAAGGAAGAGGGAGTAGTGTGCACTAGCTTGGAGTATAACAAGTTTATAAACTATAAGATTAACACAAAAACAACTATATTTCAGTCCAGAAGTGAAAGTGATGAAACAATTCCATTCACAACAGCCTAAGACTGAATGAAGGGAGACACGGGGGAGGGGGTGTTAAGGCACTCGCTGTCAAGTCTGAGTGTGAGTTCCCAGGATCCATAGGGTAGAGCGTGAGCTGTCCTCTCTGACTTCTAGATGCACACAAATTAAATACTTTAAAAAGTTAATTTAATAAAACTATCACAATTTAAAATAGAAAACTATAAAATCTTTTTGAGGACTTAAAATGAAGAAATAGACCCTGTCCATGCTATAAAACTACTTATTAGCAAGATGGCAATACTCCCATATGAATTGATTTAAAATATACCTATTATTCTGGACAGTGTAAATCTTACCAAAATGCCAGCAGGTTTTGCTGTAGTAATCCAAAGCTTGTTCTAAAATGCATATGGATAAGCAATGAACTCCAAAAACACATTTTCCAGATTCAAATCTTCCTATAAACCTGGAGGAATCATGACAATTGAAAAAAACTGGGAGTTTCATCACATGGTCAGCTGACTTCCCAAAGAAGAGACAATTTAAAGGAGAAAAAGAGTTTTTACTAACTGGCACTGGGGAAATTGGTATCTTCTTAAATGAATGTACACCATTATATGAGCATATACAGAACTTAACTCAGAATGGATGATAGTCTTAAAGATTGCAAACTAAAACTATTAATATCATGCTACTAAAAGAACACAACAAGGAAATAATTATTTGTTGAGGGTACAACAAAAGACATACTTGTCTGTAGATTTCTTATGAAATTGTCAAACTTTGTTATCTGAGTTATCAAAAAAAGAAAGAAAGAAAGAAAGAAAGAAAGAAAGAAAGAAAGAAAGAAAGAGAGAGAGAGAATGGAGAATGGGTAAGGAAGTCTTTCAAGCACAACAACTCTATTTGATGGTGGGCAAGAGATTGGAATGACTTAGCTTGATAACACTAACAAAATGGGAAGAGAGCACCTAATATTGAGCTGAGCACAGTTGGTGGACACCTATAATCCAGCACATAAAAGACAGCGGTAGGAAAATTGCTAGGAATCCCAGGCAGTCCTAGGCTATGAAATGACTAGGCCTATTAATTAGGTCCTAGGCACCTAATTAATAACCAATATATTACATTAGTTGATCAAATTTAAAATATTAAAATAATTTTATATATAACAATGCTGAGGAGGAAGCCTAATTGTTCTAAACAAAAATATTAATATTCATTTACTAAAAGTTATCAAGAGCTAATGAAACAAACTTTTTTTTTTTAAAGATTTATTTTATTTATTATATGTAAGTACACTGTAGCTGTCTTCAGACACTCCAGAAGAGGGCGCCAGATCTCGTTACGGATGGTTGTGAGCCACCATGTGGATGCTGGGATTTGAACTTATCACCTTTGGAAGAGCAGTCGGGTGCTCTTACCCGCTGAGCCATCTCACCAGCCCCGAAACAAACTTTTAAAAAAGTTATTTACTGAGCTGGAGAGGAGGCTCAGTGGTTAAGAGCACCGACTGCTCTTCCAGAGGTCCTGAGTTCAATTCCCAGCAACCACATGGTGGCTCACAACCATCCGCAATGGGGCCGGGTGCCCTCTTCTGGTGTGTCTGAAGAGAGCAATGGTGTGTAATCATATGTATAAAATTAATTAATTAATTAATTAAAAAGTTATTTATTGGCCAGGCGGTGGTGGCGCACACCTTTAATCCCAGCACTTGGGAGGCAGAGGCAGGCGGATTTCTGAGTTCCAGGCCAGCCTGGTCTACAAAGTGAGTTCCAGGACAGCCAGAGCTACACAGAGAATCCCTGTCATGAAAAACAAAAAACAAAACAAAAAAACATTATTATTAGTGTGCATGCATATTGTGTGTGTGGGAGAATGAATGAATACGTATGCGCATGTGTGGGAGTCAGAGAATAATGTCTAGAGTTGGTCCTCTCTCTCCATTATGGGTTCTGGAAACCGAAATAAAAAGGCTTGCATGGCTTGCAGTGCTTTTATTCACTAAGCCATATCATCAGTCCAAACAAACTGCTCTGCTATCATAATACTCTATAAAACTGGTACACCTAGATTGTGTTCTTTTAAGCATTTATAATATTCTTTTATATGGATCTTTATTTCTATTCCTAAGTGGTACCCAAATCAACTACTAAGACTGATTTCTATGAACTGTACAACTTACAACAGTTCTTAACCAGATGCTCTCGTATAACAACACTACAAAATTCTTTTTTTTTTTTTTTTTTGGTTTTTCATGCTACATCCACTCCAGTAGCGACCCTCCTGACAAGTCTGGGCACGGTCCCCAGGCAAAAAGTTCATGGAACCTTAGTCTCCTGGAATCGTGGCATCCTGTATAAAGAATGCTCCAACGTCCTTGCTTTAGTTGGTAAACAGATCTGTGTGCTTTCCCTTAATATTGCTTCATTATTGGTGCTCCTAAGGATTCATATTTTGACACATAGCTAAGTTAGATTCTAGGCAGTCCTTGATCCAACCTTGAGCATGAACAGGTGAGCCACTGCCCTACAGAGGAATTCACCACTACCTAAGAATAAGGAGGTTTGTGACCTGAGGTTTGGAACCAGACTGAGATACTTGAGTCACTCCCATATACAGGAATTTACAATGGTTTAGGAAATAGATTGAGCTGTGGTTTTAGAGTATTGCATTATTCATGAGAAGGTTAGCTAGAGCGGAACTCCTTAATTAGAATCATGACTTAGGTGTGAATGCCCTTGCCCTGGGACAGTTAAGACCTCACACCCAGCTCCTAAAACCATAGCTGACCTTAGATAGAGCTGATTTTGTCTCAGTTGTTTTATTACCCAGTTCCTGCTGGTCCTTTCTGTGACTGCATTCCTCTGCCTTGTGTAAGAGTCATTAAGTATCCGGTGATCTCATTGTACCTTGAAGATGTGTTACCTAACTCACTATTTTCTTCTGTATAAAAGTCTGATGCTCAATTTGACAAATTACATTCAGATCCACACTCCCTTGTGTTAGTGTCTGTCACTCGCTGAATCTTTGCCCACTTCCTCAAGAGAACTTGACCCACGCAGATAAGGGATCCAGAGGGTCTGTAGCAGGGGAGGTAGCTTTTAAGACAAGGACTCACTCTGTAGCCCACGACGGCCTCACGCTTGCACTCCCCCTTGCCTCTTCTGCCTGAGTTCTGGCATTACAAGAATGAGCCATCACACCTAGCTTGTATTTTAATAGTGAATAAACTAAATACAATTTCTATATTTAATATTATCCTTCATAAATTCTACTATATTCAAAATATCATTCAAGAAATTAGCAGAAAGACTTACATCCAGTAGCCCTAAAAAAGTGTCTAATATACTACTGGATACTGTCCTGGTTTGCTTTCTACTGCTGTGATAAAACACTGACCAAAAGCAATTTGGGGAGGAAAGATTTATCTTATCTTACACTTCCAACAGTCCAGACTAATTTGTAAGCTCCAAGCCACTGAAAGATCCTATCTTAAAAAAAAAAAGTTAAAATGAATACCACCTATATGAAGTTAATCTATTGCTTCCATGTGCATGCATATCTATCTGCACATGCAACCACATACATATGCACTATGAACACACATACACAGCCTTCTCTCTCTCTCTCTCTCTCTCTCTCTCTCTCTCCCTCTCTCTCTCTCTCTCTCTCTCTCTCACACACACACACACACACATACACACACACACACACATGCTCAACAAGCGACTATAATCATTGGGTTATTTTTTTTACAGAAATTATGCTAATCTTCACAGACACTTTACCATTTTTTCCCCTTGAAGCAGTATTTTAAAAGACGAAGACATAGGGATCGAATTCACTCACGATAAAATGCTTTAGGATATCTTATAACTAAATAGTCTATACAATCCTTTGTTGGCTACATATTAAAATATTTCTCAAAATACAGAAATTATAAATAACAAAGGAACTAATGTCTTGTTTCCTTGTGCATATGTGCAAGTATTCCTCTGTGGAATTCTTAAAAAGAAACTTCTAGATTATAGGCAAGAAATGTATGTGCTTTTATTTTTTAATAGGCATGAAAATGACCCTTCAAAGTATCTGGTCTGTTTTATATTCCCAGCAACGTTGTGTGAGAATACTCATATTCTAGCCAAGATTTGATACTGAAAAGTATTAAATATTTTGCCAATCTGATGATAGCTGAAAAATGGTATGTTATTTTGATCCATATGTTTCTAATTAATAGTGAGATGAAACTTTAAAAAAAAATCTATTGCAAAATCTTTGTAATAGAAAAACATATTGTCTTTACTTACTGAAAAGTTATAAACTCATTTGTATACAATTTGCTTTTATTTTTTGAGACATGGTCTTGCTATATATATAGCCAGTTTGCTAGTCTCTGAAGTGTTGGAATTGTAAGTGAATATCACTGTGTCTACCTCCTTTCTTCTCTCTCCTTTTCCCTCTTCTCTCCTCTGTGCACTGGCATAGAACAAAGGGCAATGGAGCAGACAGAGCACCTAGTAATACTTCAGTCTGTTCTGTAGGAGTTTCTTTTCATGCATGTTATACCTGTTAGATTTATGAGTCCTACTTGGCTGTTTGTGGTTGGTTTGCATTTTTAAATGTCATAACAAACTGAGCATCAAGTTGGATTTCTGCCATGGATTTCTGAAAGTAAATCAGACGTTCAGAGGTAAAAATTTTATTTGGCACCAACAACAACTAGGATTTATCACTGACTGTCTTGGGGAAACAGCCCCTAACATCCCAGTGGTTAAAACATTTAGGAGTAAGAATGTATAGATGTTGTGATTTGGAAGTAAATATTCCCACAGAAGGATCATGGGAAGGCTCATGCTTTATGACTGAGAAAGGACTGGATCATGAGGGAACTTTCATCAATTGATTCACCCCTTGAGTTCATAGTCAATGGACTACAAAAATGGATTGCACCGTTGGAGAAAGTCACTCAGTAGAAGCATGCCTTTGAAAGGTGTATCTTGTCCTGGCCCCTCCCTGTATGTTTGGCTCCCATCACCATGAACTGAGCTAGTTTTCCCCATTAAATGTGCGCTACTGGAACTGTCTTACCATGCATGGACCCAGAAGCAATGGAGCCACACAACCACAGACTCAACCTTTGAAACCACAAGCCAAGATAAATCTTTCTTCTTTTGTTTTCAGATTAAGTGTCTCAGTGATGAAAATTTGATTAATAGACAAGGTTAGAATTCCTGATTGTTATAATGGCCTTGACTTAAGTCTCATAAGAATAAACAAACTCCAATGAAAGGAAAGATAAATAATAACCCTTGTTCAAATTATACAGAAACAAGGACCCCAAAAACTCTCATGCAGAAGAACAGAAGATTTGCCTCTAGCATATACCTACATTACTGTAATGTTACTAAAAATCAGAATGGTGGCTATAACTGAGGAGTCTTGAGTGCTTGGCGTGTCATACTCTACGAGATACTGCTGGATGCAGTGAGGGGTGTTCAGGCAAGCTCTGAACCTGAGACATAGGACTACTGTAGAGTCCCACAGCACCCAGAGGAGGCACCAATCCCAGGCACTCTAGATCAAGTAGCATATAAAGGCAGACCTATCAGAATTACACCAGACTTTTCACCAGAGACTATGAAAGCTACAAGATCCTGGGCAGATGTCATACAGACCCTAAGAGAACATAAATGCCAGGCCAGACTACTATACCCAGCGAAACTCTCAATTGCTATAGATGGACAAAACAAGATATTCCATGACAAAACCAAATTTACACAATATCTTCCCACAAATTCAGTGCTACAAAGGATAATAGATGGAAAACACCAACACAAGAAGGGAATTTATATCCTAGATTAAGCAGAAAAGGTATCTTATAACAAACCTAAAAGAAGATAGACAAAAAAACATAATTCCATCTCTAACAACAAAAATAACAGGAAGTAACAATCACTTTTCCTTAATATCTCTTAACAATGGACTCAATTCCACAATAAAAAGACATAGACTAAGAGACTGGATATGTAAACAGGACCCAGCATTTTGCTGCATACAGGAAACGCACCTCAGTGACAAAGGCAGACACTACCTCAGAGTAAAAGGTTGGAAAACAATTTACCAAGCAAATGGTCCCAAGAAACAAGCTGCAGTAGCCACTCTAATATTGAATAAAATCAACTTTGAACCAAAAGTTATCAAAAAAGATGAGGGACACTTCATACTCATCAAAGGTAAATTTTACCAAGATAAACTCTCAATTTTGAACATCTATGCTCCAAATGCAAGGGCATCTACATTCATCAAAGAAACTTTACTAAAGCTCAAAGCACACATAGCACTGCACACAATAATAGTGGGAGACTTCAATACCCCACTCTCATCAATGTCAGATCATGGAAACAGAAACTGAACAGAAAAACAGTGAAAATAACAGTAGTTATGAAACAATTGGATTTAACAGATAACTATAGAACATTTTATCCTAGAACAAAAGAATATACCTTCTTCTCAGCACCTCATGGTACCTTCTCAAAAACTGACCAAATAGGTCACAAAACAGGCCTTAACAGATATAAGAAGATTGAAATATTCCTATGTCAGGTCACCACGGACTAAGGCTGATTTCCAATAACAACATAAATAATAGAAAGTCCACATACACATGGAAGCTGAACAACAAACTACTCAATGATAACTTGATCAAGGAAGAAATAAAGAAAGAAATTAAAGACATTTTAGAGTTTAATGAAAATTAAGCCACAACACACCCAAATCTATGTGACACAATGAAAGCAGTCCTAAGAGGAAAACTCATAGCTCTGAGTGCCTCCAAAAAGAAACTGGAGAGAGCTCACACTAGCAGCTTGACAGCACACCTGAAAGCTCTAGAAAAAAAGGTGTAAATAGACCCAAGAGGAGTAGAGGACAGCAAATTATCAAAATCGGGGCTGAAATCAACCAAATAGAAACAAAAAGAACTATACAAAGAATCAACAAAGCCAGGAGCTGGTTCTTTGAGAAAATCAACAACATAGATAAACCCTTAGCCAGACTAACTAGAGGGCACAGAGAAAGTACCCAAATTAATAAAATCAGGAATGAAAAGGGAGATATAACAATGAAAACCGGAGAAATCCAAAAAGATCATCAGATCCTAATACAAAAGTTTATACTCAACTAAATTGGAAAATCTGGATGAAATGGACAATTTTCTAGACACATAGCAGGTGCCAAAGTTAAAACAGGAGAAGATAAACCATCTGAACAGTCCCATAACCCCTAAAGAAATAGAAGCAGTCATTAATAGTCTCCCAAGCAAAAAAGCCCAGGACCAGATGGGTTTACTGGAGAATTCTATCAGAATTTTAAATAAGACCTAATACCAGTGCTCTTCAAACTATCCCACAAAATAGAAACAAAAGGAACACTACCCAATTCGTTCTATGAAGCCACAATTATGCTTATACATAAACCACACAAAGACCAAACAAAGAAAACGAATTTCAGACCAATCTCCCTTATGAACATTGATGCAAAAATAATAAAATTCTTGCCAACCAAATCCAAGAACACATCAAAACGATCATTCACCACGATCAAGTAGGCTTCATCCCAGGGATGCAGGGATGGTTCAATATACAGAAATCCATCAACGTAATCCACTATATAAACAAACTCAAACAACAACAACAGCAGCAGCAACAAAAAAACCCTACATGATCAATTTATCAGATACAGAAAAAGCATTTGACAAAATTTAGCATCCCTTCATGTTAAAAGTCTTGGAAAGATCAGGAATTCAAGGCCCATACCTAAACATAGTAAAAGCAATATACAGAAATCCAGTAGTCAATATCAAACTAAATGGAAAGAAACTTGAAGCAATCCCACTAAAATCAGGGACTAGACAAGGCTGCCCACTCACCCTATCCATTCAATATAGTACTAGGAATTCTAGCTAGAGCAATTAGACAACAATAGGAAATCAAAGGGATACAAACTGGAAAGGAAGAAGTTAAAATATCACTATTTGCAGATGATATGATCATACACTTAAGTGAACACAAAAATTCCACCAGAGAACTCCTAAAGCAGATAATCAACTTCAGCAATGTGGTTGGATATAAAATTAACTTAAACAAATCAGTAGCCTTCATCTACTCAAAGGATAAACAGGCTGAGAAAGAAATTAGGGAAATGACACCCTTCACAATAGTCACAAATAATATTACATACCTTGGTGTGACTATAACCAAGAAAGTGAAAGATCTGTATGACAAGAACTTCAAGTCTCTGAAGAAAGAAATCGAAGAAGATCTCAGAAGATGGAAAGATCTCCCATGCTCATGGATTGGCAAGATTAATATAGTAAAAATGGTCATCTTGCCGAAAGCAATCTACAGATTCAATGCAGTCCCCATTAAAATTCCAAATCAATTTTTCATAGAGCTAGAAAGAGCAATTTGCAAATTCATTTGGAATAACAAAAAACCCAGGATAGCAAAAACTATTCTCAACAATAAAAGAATTTCTGGGGAAATCACCATCCCTGATCTCAAGCTGTATTACAGAGCAATAGTGATAAAAACTGCATGGTATTTGTACAGGGACAGGTAGGAAGATCAATGGAGTAGAATTTGAGACCCAGAAATGAACCCATATACATATGATCGCTTGATCTTTGACAAAGGAGCTAAAACATCCAGTGGAAAAAGGACAGCATTTTTAATACATGTCACTGGTTCAACTGGAAGTCAGCATATAGAAAAATACAAATCAACCCATTCTTGTAGAGAGCCACACCTGGTGCTCTCCCCAGTAAACAAGTCAAAAGCGCATGTGGAGAGCCACATCCTGTGCTCTCCCCAGTAAACAAGTCTACGGCACATGTGCTGAAGGTGAGTGCGTGCCGAGTCACCGCCCATCCTGGGGCATACAAGATGCGTCAGGGTATATATAGGCAGTGCTTTTTTGGGGCTCGGTGTCTTCCTCCTCATGATATAATAAAAATTTGCCTCAGAAGGATTCTGGTGTCCGAGTCCATTCTTGCCAGCGAGACGGTAGTGTGGACTTTTTCAGCTGGTGCAGAAACCTGAGAATTGACCATCGCAGGCTCTGAGGAAGACCCTCCACCCACGGAGAGAATTCAGAACTGCAGGCAGGACAAGGGTAAGCTCTGAGAGGTATGTTTGGTCTTGGTTTATCTCATTTACCCCCCCCCCCCAGTTGAGTAGTGTAGTGGAAGTTTTCATCATTGTCGTGGCAGTGCTTCTTTTCCTTAGACTGGTAAGACCATACTTAGAGGATGAGAAATGCCGCCCGACGGTTAAGGCAGGGCAGGGGGCGTTAGAAGAACTACAGGACCGAATGTCAGAAACAGAGCGGAAAGAGATATTAGGAACTCAGAGAAAGAAAAGCATGCTTAAGCAAAGAGGCCTCTCCGAGGACCTTGGATCTGAGGAGATAGGAGGAAAGGGAAAGAACGCCCTGGGAGAGAAAAAAGGAAAGGAGGGAAAGGGCCAGAGGAAAAGGAAAAACCTCTGCCCGGTAAAGGAGTTGGAGGCTTTGGGGCTTGATAAGTGCGGAATTCATAGGGGAACTAAAGTGAATTTTTCAAAAGTTCCCTGGGGACACCCGGGTGATCTTTCTCTCTGGAACTCAGAGAAGTTTTTCTACTTACTGCCTTTGTGTATGGTACCGTTTGTCTGTCTATTCATGTTTCATGTTTTGTCTGGATGATTGGCTGTTTTGTGTTTTGTGTCAAAAAAAGAAAAATGGTTACAAAAAGCGTGTCTACTGGTCTCTGACTTCTTAATTTTAGTATGAGCCTCCACAGAGACTAAGAAAGGCAGGCAGGTTTGCCCAGGATCTAGCAGAGCCATGTGGCCTTGGGCCTTGCGCTGGAGGAAGGCGCGGTAATATAGATTGTTAACTTCTTAGCCCCGGGGATGGGAGGCTAAGAGTGTTTGTTCCTGGAGGAATTTTCCTAGAAGATTCGCTGCAATTGGGTCTAAGAATTGGCAGAGTGTTTATCTTGAAATTGTGGCTAGAAAAGGTAAAAAGTCTTTGAATTGTTGGTTTTATGAGACAAGTTTCACCACGTGATTCAGATTCCTGACCAGTCTTAAAGGTAAAAATACATTAGTATTTTTACTAATTTTGGGTATTAGTCATAAGATAAAGGCTTACAATTAATGGGCTTGATCAAAGGATGTAACAAAGGTTTTGAAAAGGTTAACTTTTTTTTTTTTTTGAAAAGGTTAACTTTAACCTCTAAGCCCAGGCTTAGAGCAGCCTTAAACAGCAACACGTGGCAAGAAGCGGTGCAGAAAGCTAGGCCACCAGGATATTTAATAATGTTTAACTAATGCTGAGGTCGTTTCAAGCACATGATATGAACAAGTCCAGAAAGGGTCTCAGAAATTTTTCTAATTGATACAATATTTTATGGGATTTTTATCCTAAAGGGTAGACCTTTGGAAATAGGTTCTAAACTAAACAAAAACTCAAGGTAGTGGTTAAAGGGTCCACCAGTATTTCATTTGCCAGCAACCTACAGTTAGATTGCAAATTTAAGATTTTTAATTCACCAGTAGATTGTTAATTAAGATCATTACAGGAGCAATTGAAATTGCCTTAAATTGGCTTCCATTCAGGCTCGGGATAGCCCCTGGCGTTTCTTTGTTCTACAGACCTCACCTTACCCCCTCCCTGCTTCTCCCTGCCTCCAGGGCAAATTCCTCTGCACATTTTGTTTCAGAGGGACCCAAATGCTATTAATTTTAAGGTTTAAATTTAAGAATTATAATTGGTCAAGCAGACTGTAAGATTTGTAGGGACATTCCAGGCTGGCTTGCAGGGTTATTATTAAAAGGTTATTATTATTTAAAGGGTTATTATTGATTAAAAGGTTTGGTTTTTCCTTTTACACCCTGGTATAATTTTCACCTCAATAGTGAGAGGCTATGGGTTTAGATGCTTTAGTAGAAGGCATGTCATTTATTAGTGCAGTTTTTAAGGACAGTCTTGTTCAAAAACTTTGCGCTCACACATTGAGCTTTAAAGCTCTAGTGGGTAAAAGTGGCTCCAAATTACAGCCCAATTGGCTCAGTCAGTAGAGCATCAGACTTTTGAAATTGAAGATCCAGGCTTCAAGTCCCTGTTCCTAAAGAAAGTTTTCAGAGGCAATATTTAGGGTTTTAATTATGATAGAAATTTGTGGTACAAAAAAATTTAAGTAAGAAATATTGATTCGCTTCAAAATTTTATTTTCAAAAGCTTCTGGGAGATTTTATTTGGCTAAGACCTCACTTAGAGTCTTAAGATGACTCAAACCTTTGTTGGGTATTATCTAAAAGAGACACAAGCTAATTGGCAAATATGAAGGACGTTACAGAAGTTTAAGAAAGCCTTTTTTGATTGACATTAATTATAATTTATGGATATTAATACTAGCTATTCTTTTTAATCATGACCATTGAATGTGAAATCATTCTTTACCTCAAATTTTAAGGGCTACTGTGGTGCTAATTAAGAATTATAAAGTAAATCCTCAGATATTAGAAAATTAAATTAAAGTTGTGTCTTAAAAACCTGACAAAGTGTTATCTTCTCATTCCAAGCAGCAATAAATTTGGTTACTATGGAGTATTGATATTCGGCCTATTAATTGCCATCATTTTGAATACATCTTTTATTGCTAATTAATAAGATAAATAAGATATGCATATGCCATTTGATTAATGAACAGGGTCCAAAGATTCTATAAGAATCTATAGAAAGAGAGAGTCTAGGTTTTTCTCCACAGCATACTGCAGAAACTGACAAGAAGGGTTCATCCAACAGCTACTGACACGTAAGTTCTTTACTGACCTGATTGCTACTTCTAGAAGACCGAATGGGGCATATGTGTTTTAACTTTATGGGACAGAGTACATGAGAGAATGTGGAACTTAACTTTAAAATCTTGCTAATAAGAAAGAGTTATCATGATTTTTCAGTGTCCTTCAATGTGACCAGTTAGTCTTACAATCTAAAACTGGTCTAGGAATTATTCTTATATAAAATTCTCCTATTAAGATTGTTTTAAAGGATTTTTCAGCCATTACCCACTTTGGAAGGGAACCTAAGATTTTAATATTACCAGTGCCTCATGTAGGAATTAACCCATGAGGAATTCGTCCATTACACATCTGGCAAATGGATGTGACTCATATTCCATCCTTTGGAAGGCTTCAATATCTACATGTCTCCATTGATACATGTTCTGGAATTATCTCTGCCACACCCTTACCGGGGGGAAAAGTTATTCAGCATTGCCTTGAAGCATGGAGTGCTTGGGGAAAACCCAAAATTCTTAAAACTGACAATGGACCAGCCTACACTTCTCAGAAATTTGGACAATTCTGCCGTCAGATGGAGATAATTCATCTGACCGGCCTTCCGTATAATCCTCAAGGACAAGGCATTATAGAACGGGCCCATCGCACTCTTAAATCTTATTTAATGAAACAAAAAGGGGGAGTCGAGGAGGCTCTACCATCAGTGCCAAGGGCAAGCATTTCTATGGCTCTCTTTACACTTAATTTTTAAAATCTTGACAGTCAAGGCCATACGGCAGCCGACCGTCATTGTCTGGAGCCTGATAGGCCAAAAGAGATGGTGAAATGGAAAGATGTCTTGACTGGTCAATGGAAAGGCCCGGATCCTATTTTAATAAGATCCAGGGGAGCTGTTTGTGTTTTCCCACAGGAAGAAGACAATCCATTTTGGTTGCCAGAACGACTGACACAAAGAATCTTGGCACGTGAAGATGATTCCCAGATGGACCTCCCAACGACCGGTTCTACTCATTCTGCTGACATTGATGATCCTATGGGGTCACAGGATGAAGCCATCTTCTGTTGGACTATCTCAGAGGGAATTGGTCGTTGAAGGCAGAACAACTCTCCAGAAGGCTTCTCTTGTAGATTGGGTGACTCAATGGGACTCGGCTGAACCCCATTACCTTTGGGGACTTCTCTTCCTGGATATCCTTAGCCTTTTCTTTCTTTAAAGAGTGGGTGGGAGTAGGCCTGTTTAGTACAACCCTGTGCTGCGAACTAGTGTTTATGTTATGGTTGGTTTGCAAACTCAGAGCCCAACAAAAACGTGACAAGGTCGTTATCACCCAAGCGCTTGTTGCCATAGAACTAGGAGCCTCCCCTGCCATCTGGCTATCTATGCTCAATAAGTAAGGGCCTCGATGCTCTGGACCACCCGGTAGTTCCTCTGCCCCTGAGGTGCAGTGACCAATTTGGGTTGACAGCCCTTGCACCCCTGGGAGTCATGCTCCATTGCACAGGGATGGGTGTCGCCCTCTTGATCTCCCTTAGCCCTTGCACCCAGAGGACTTGCTCCATTGCACCTGGTAGGGTAAGGGAGACCGTTTCAGAACATTTGCTTGTGATTGCCTACTCCCTCGGGATGGAGTTTGCTTGATCGGGCTCGGTTCTGATTTGATACTAGCTATTCCATTAGGGAGCAAGGCTACATGAGCCCAGATGCAGATGAGTCTTGCTTCATATTTGATTTTGTTCCAACAGTTAGGGTTCAGGCAGGTTTTCGCCTAAGACAGAGACCACGCCAACAGGGGATGCCAGCTTACCCTGGGCCTCAGTGATGGGCTTGATGACCTGGCCTGGGGCATAAATTTATTTGGATGCCACTCATTCATATAAAACAAAAAAGGGGGAGATGTATAGAGCCACACCCGGTGCTCTCCCCAGTAAACAAGTCTATGGCACATGTGCTGAAGGTGAGTGCGTGCAGAGTCACCACCCATCCTGGGGCATGGTGAGTGAGCAGCCAATCAGAAGCATACACGACGTGTCAGGGTATATATAGGCAGTGCTTTTTTGGGCATCCCGGGGCGTGGTGAGTGAGCAGCCAATCAGAAGCATATACAACGTGTCAGGGTATATATAGGAAGTGCTTTTTTGGGCTCGGTGTCTTCCTCCTCATGATGTAATAAAAGTTTGCTACAGAAGGATTCTGGTATCTGTGTCCGTTCTTGCCAGCGAGACAGTAGCGTGGACTTTTTCACATTCTCATCTCCTTGTACAAAGCTCAAGTGGATCAAGGACCTCCACATAAACCCAGATACACTGAAACTCATAGAGGACAAAGTGGGGTAGAGCCTCGAACACATGTGCACAGGGGAAAAATTCCTGAACAGAACACCAATGGCTTATGCTCTAAGATCAACAATAGACAAATGGAACCTCATAAAATTGCACAGTTTTTGTAAGGAAAAAGACACTGTCAATGGGACAAAAAGGCAACCAACAGATAGGGAAAAGATCCTTACCAATCCTACATCCGATAGAGGGCTAATATTCAATATATACAAAGAACTCAAGAAGTTAGACTCCAGAGAATCAAATAATCCTATTATAAAACGGGATACAGAGTTAAACAAAGAATTTTCAATTGAGGATTATCGAATGGCCAAGAAGCACCTAAAGAAATGTTCAATATCCTTAGCCATGAGGGAAAGCAAATCAAAACAATCTTGAGATTCCACTTCACACCAGTAAGAATGGCTAAAATAAAAAACTCAGGTGACAGCAGATGCTGGCTGGCAAGAATGTGGAGAAAGAGGAACACTCCTCCATTGCTGGTGGGATTGTAAGCTGGTACAACCACTCTGGAAATCAGTTTGGTGGTTCCTCAGAAAATTGGACATAGTATTACCTGAGGAGCCAGCTATACCACTCCTGGGCATATACCCAGAAGATGCTCCAACATGTAATAAGGTCACATGCTCCACTATGTTCATAGCAGCCTTATTTATAATAGCCAGGAGCTGGAAAGAACCCAGATGTCCTTCAACAGAGGAATGGATACAGAAAATGTGGTATATTTACACAATGCAGTACTACTCAGCTATTATGAACAATTAATTCATGAAATTCTTAGGCAAATGGATAGAACTAGAAAATATCATCCTGAGTGAGGTAACCCAATTGCAAAAGAACACACATGGTATGCACTCACTGATAAGTGGATATTAGCCCAAAAGCTCCAGATAACCAAGATACAACTCACAGATCACATGAAGCTCAAGAAGAAGGAAGACCAAAGTGTGGGTGCTCCAGTCCTTCTTAGAAGGGGAACAAAGTACTCACAGAAGCAAATATGGAAACAAGTGTGGAGCAGAGACTGAAGGAAAGGCCATCCAGAGACTGCCCCAACTGGGGATCCATTCCATATACAGTCAACAAATGCTGATACTATTGTGAATGCTAAGAAGTGCATGCTGACAGGAGCCTGATATAGCTGTCTCCTGAGAGGCTCTGCCAGAGCCTGACAAATACAGAGGTGGATGCTCTCAGCCACCCATTGGACTGAGCATGGGGTCCCCAATGGAGGAGTTAGAGAAAGGACTGAAGGAGCTGAGGGGGGTTCCAACCCCACAGGAAGAACAACAATAACCAAAGACCCTCACAGAACTTCAAGGGACTAAATTACCAACCAAAGAGTACACATGGAATGACCCATGGCTCCAGCCGCATATGTAGCAGAGGATGCCTTGTCTGGCATCAATGGGAGGAGAGGCCCTTGGTCCTGTGAAGGCTTGATGCCCTAAAGCAGGGGAATGGGAGGGTGGGGAGGCAGGAGTGGGAGGATGGGTGCTGGAACACCCTCATATAAGCAGGGCAAGGTGGATGGGATGAGGGTTTCTGGGGAGGTGGAGCAGCCAGGAAAAGGAATAACATTTGAAAGGTAAATAAAGAGAATATCCAAAAAAAAAAAAAAAAAAGAGAGAGAGAGTGACATAAATTAAAAAAAAAATCAGTATGGTAATGGCTCCATTGCACAACTGAGCCAACAACTGATACAATAGGGAAACAGGAGCCCAGAAACAGACCAAAGCATGTAAGGAAATCTAGTTTACAATAAAGCTGATATTATATAGCAGTTGATATAGACTCATTTCAACAAATGATACTGAGTCTACTAGCTTTTAGAAGAAGGGAAAAATTAAGTTGTGTCTTTATATCATATCTTGAACACAAATTCATTGGTAGGATATGGACCCAAAACATGAAAATTAAAACTATAATGCTTGAAATATCACAAAAAATATATTTGTGAACTTAGGGTTCAGTCAAGACAACAAAAACAATATTCTTTTGATAAAGACTGATAAAATTAATTGTCTTATATTTAAGTAGTTCTTTCTGTTCAGCAAAGATATCAGAAAATCAACAGTCAATAAAGTATGGGGAAAAGTATCTGTGATACTTATAAATCAACCCAGAACTATTATTTTATATTAAGAATTCCTATAGCTGGGCAGTAGTGGTGTACATCTTTACATGGAATATGACTGAAGCAGCCATTTTGGAAAAACAGAGTCTAAAATGCAGAGGTATATATGGTAACCCTATACTTCTATACATACTGTAAAGAAGTATATGCTCAAACATTAAAAATAGGGATGAAGACTGCTGTGGTTTGAATGTGTTCCTCAGAAGTTCATGCATCAAAATCCTGACCCTCAAATCCATTTGCTAATGCTATTTATAGAGAAGCCTTTGGGGGCTAATTCAGATTAGATGGCATCATGGGGGTTGGGCCTCCTAACAACATGAGGAATGCTATAAGAGAAGACACCTCAAGTAACACCCTTGCTCTGTCTCACCATGTGAGACAACAAGGTTTTCCAGATGCTGAGCAAATACCAGAAGCATGCTCTTGCCTTCCCAACCTCTAGAATTGAGCCAAATCCAACATTTCTTAGAAAAAGTTTCTTGGTTTTAGATAAAGATGGTACTTAATTTACAATGTGATATGTTCTAATAAACCCATTTTTTAAAATTTAATTTTATTTGTAATTCATTTTTTACACTCCATATTTCATTCCGTGCCCCTCCCCATTCACCCTCCGACTGCTCCACATCCTACACCTCCTCCCCACCCCACCCTTTCTCCATGTGGATCCTCCCACCCACCACCCACCCCACCTGACCTTTAAACTCCCTGGGGCCTCCAGTCTCTTGAGGGTTAGGTACATCATCTCTGAATGAACATAGATGTGGGAAGCCAGCTTAAACACTGAGCTAAGATGGCGCCCAGCTTAGTGCTAAGCCTCGTAACCCCATCCTGTTTACTAAAACTCCTAAAAACAGTAAGCTGAGTCATCTGCACCTACCACATGATCTGAAACGTCATATAGCCTTACCATAGTGTTAGCCAATGATCTGTTGTTCTGCCTGCGCGTGCAACTTGTGCTAGGGGCGGGATGATGCTGATTGAAGAGCAATGAGTAGAGTGAGATGATGTAAGAGGGCTGGGTATATATTGAATTGCCTTGAGGCTGATGGGGTGGGGGATAAAAGGAGTTCACTGCAGGAGATTGCTGAGGGAGAGGCTGTTACTGCCTGAATAAAGGATTGCTGCGAGAGATCTGTTGATGAAGAACCTACCTTGGCGTGAGTGTGTCGTTATTCCCATTCTCTGCTGGTCAGAGATTGGGGTCGCGGCACATAGACCTGGAAGTCCTCTACTGTATGTGTGTTGGGGGCCTCATATCAGCTGGTATATGCTGTCTGTTTGGTAGGCCAATATTTGAAAGATCTCAGGGTCCAGATTGAGACTTCTGATCCTCCGACAGATTCTTCTCCTCCTCAGATTCTTTCAATGAAAACAATATAACTCAAAAATGCTTTTATGCCTATCTACCAAACATTCTTGCTTATAGCAGCACATCACACCTGGAGTGTAGTCTTCCAGCCTCAAACTACCCAGAGCTATGGCTCACTACTGCTGTTGCTGTTCATTATCAACACCCACTATAGACATGGGGGAGGGGGAGTTTATCCCATGCATATTGTCATCACACTACAATAAATTAAAAAAAAAAATCCTACTCAAACTATCATAAACTGAGGGCCATCTGTATTTTTATTGCAACAAAAATGGATGAAGACAAGAACAGTGTGAGACAAGGAAGCTATTCACAGCAGTCTTATTCATCAGTGCCAAAACCAGAACACAATCCAGATGTTTACTCTTAGAAGAATCAACTGGGAAATTATGCAGGAAATATGTCTAAATGAATAGCTATAAACAAAACCAAGTATGATTCTTACAATAAAATTCTATGTGAAAAGAACAAGGCACAAACTGCAACAGGAGTCTATCAACAAACTCTAAGAACAAGACAGAACAGTTTCAGTGTTTAGGAATGAGTATAGAGAGAATAAAGAAGAAAAAAACACCAATGAGCACTTTAAATACATTAGTTGTTCTTCTGGACATCAACAGATATAAGCAAATGATATGCATAAAGCATGTTGGGGGCACTAGAAATAATACATTATTTCTTAATGTACACAAGCATATGTATCAGTCCTATACACATAAAACTAAGTTTTTTCATTTTCTGTATGTAGCTTATCTTTCTTAATTAAAATAAAAGAATTGGATATAGCATTCCAAATATGAGGTCAATTTTGTAAATATTGACATACAGATCAATTATAATTCTTACTGTTTGCTCAATTTGAACCTCTTTCAATAGGTGTCTTAGTCAGGGTTTCTATTCCTGCACAAACATCATGACCAAGAAGCAAGTTGTGGTGGAAAGGGTTTATTCAGCTTATACTTCCACATTGCTGTTCATCACCAAGGGAAGTCAGGTCTGGAACTCAAGCAGGTCAGGAAGCAGGAGCTGATGCAGAGGCCATGGAGGGATGTTCTTTACTGGCTTGCTTCCCCTGGCTTGCTCAGCCTGCTCTCTTATAGAACCCAAGACTACCAGCCCAGAGATGGCACCACCCACAAGGGGCCCTCCCGCCTTGATCACTAATTGAGAAAATGTCCCACAGCTGGATCTCATGGAGGCATTTCCTCAACTAAAGCTCCTTTCTCTGTGATAACCCAGCCTGTTGACATACAAAACCAGCCAGTTCAACACGTAACAGGTTTATTATGATAAATTATGTAGTTTGTGTACAAGGAGTCCATGAAGATGGGCTTAATAAATACTGCTGAATATTCAAACCCTGAGTAGTTTCCTCAGATATTACTGCCAAGATTGTTCACTCTAACCAGGAAGATATAAGAGGAGTGGCAGCACAATGCCTCTGAAATGAGGTTTCGAAACTGCAGTTCCCAAGTTAGGTTCCCTCCCTTACTTGTCTGCTTTGGGAGAAGGTAGTTGTCATGCTAAGTGGACATTTGACAGCCAATAAAAAGCTCTCAAAGGTGGGAAAGTGGAGCATCTGGTCAATAGCCAGGAAGACAGTAAGGCTTGCCAACAAAATGTGAGTAAAGTATAAAGTGGACTCTCAGTGCCAGATGGCTGCAGGCCTGGCCAACATGCCTGTATACTCACAAAGTACTCACATCAGAACCACACAGCTATGTTGACACCAGATCGCTGATCCTAGTAACTGCGAAATACCTGCTTTAAGCGATAAGTGTGAGATCAGTTCTCTGCACAGCAACAGCTATTTAATACACTTGACACTTCCATCTAATTTATTTTCTGTCTCCTGCTTATATACATCAATTTAATTATATTTTCTACTAACAACCTTCAGTCATATCCTTGTACCATCTTTTGCTTTTAAAATGCCCAAGAATTTTTATTCAATTTCCACTCTTTTTTTCTTTTTGGTTTTCCGAGACAGGGTTTCTCTGTATAGCCGTGGCTGTCCTGGAACTCACTTTGTAGACCAGGCTGGCCTCAAACTCAGAAATCTGCCTGCCTCTGCCTCCCGAGTGCTGGGATTAAAGGCATGCGTCACCACGCCCAGCTTCAATTTCCACTCTTAATTACTGTTATAGTTTGAACATATTCACCAAAAACTCATGAATGGGAAATTTAGTCTCAAATATAAAACTGTTAAAAGTTAAAACTTTAAAGTCTTTATCCAGTCAATGCAGACCTTGCCCAGCCATATTAAAAGGCTGTTTGTTAACAAAGAAGAGATTTACAAAAGGAAGATTTTTTGTTTCCTTTTCCTCTTCTCCTTTCTCAAGTAGACATGGGGTTCATGACATAACACCTCTGTCTTGTTAAAACAGCACAAAAAACCTTGCCAGATGTTGGTGCCATGCTCTTCCACATGCCAGTTCCCAAACAATGGGCCAAATAAACTATCATGTATAATCTACTCAGTTCCTAGTACTCTATTGCAAAAGCAGAAAATGGATTAAAAAATTACTAACCATTTTTTTGGTCAAAGTTTAACTATAATTTTATCCCCAAACAAAAAGAGCAATTCTCAATTCTAGTATCACATTCTAACCATAATTTATTAAGTTGCAATCCCCTCACATCACAGAGTTTATTATTATATTTAAAAAAATTTTTTTATGGTTTAGAAGATAAGGAGATGGCTCAGGAATAAAGTGCTTGTCATCATGTGTGAAGGCCAAAATTTGCACCCCTAATACCTCCATAAAAGCTGTATGGGAGTATCAGCTGGCCTGGAATCCAGGTGTTCAGGACACTGAGAAAGCCAATACCCCTGGGAAGCTGGCTAACTAGTTCAATTAGTGAGCTTTGGGTTCAGCAAGAGTTTCTGTCTTAGTAAATAAGTGGAAATTGTCAAGGAAGTTATCTGATGTAAATTTCTGACCCCCATATGTACACATTTTACCTTCAATGCACATACATTCACACATAAGAAACACACACACACACATCTCTCAAAACTTCTGACTTAGAAATATCAACTTGTGGGATGGAAGATGACTTGGTATGTAAAGCACTTGCTATATAAGAGCAAGAACCTGAATATGGAACCCTAGAACACATATAGAGTCAGTAACAGTAGCACAACTCAGTGATCCTGGTGTTCCTAAGGCAAGATAGGCAGCAGAGACAGGAAACTATTGGGAAGCTTATGAGTTAGCTACTGTGGCTACACGGCAGTGAACATGTCACACAAGCCTTTAGTTTGAATGAAGTATTTTGTTATGGCAGTCCACAACTAACATAATAGTCAAATTTGACAACATTCCCCAATGATTCTTGCATTCTTCTATCTGCTTGTTTAAATCTGGCTGGTCTTTCTATCAAACAGAAACATTGTCATGTTTCTCCAAGATTAGGCCAGAAAAATATTATGCACTTTTCTCTCTTGTTCTGAAGAAAGTCAATGCTATGAAGACACTCAAGCAACGCCATGGAGAGGCAGGCACACACGGCAAGAAACGGAGAGATCTCTGCCGACAGAATACCGGTAAAATACTGTACAAGCAAAAATTTCAGCTTCCAAGATGACTGCAGCACAAACCATTATTCTGACTGCAGCTGCAAGAAAGACCTCTAACACCTAGTAGCTAGCAGAGCATAGCGAGTCAAGATTATGAGTCTGGGAGGAAAAGGCAAGTGAATCAACAGTTCACAGCCAGCTTTGGCTGCACCGTGAATTCAAGGACAATCTGGGCCAACATGAGACCCTATCTCAAAACATAAAAAAATAAGGAAAAAAAAAAGCCAGAGAAATTGTTTGGGAAAACATCTATGGTTTAATGTTTTCTTAGTCTGGTAGGTTCTAGAATAATTTATTATGAAATGTTGATAATACATTTTATAATTCTTAAGGGGATTATTATAAGATCAAAATGATAAGAAAAATAAGTATTTCAAAAACTCCATAAGCACCTTCAGACTACCTCACAAACACAACCTCAAAGATAATCACTATTCTTTTTTTCTAGTAGCACTAAACTTAGGGCTTCATGAATGCTAGACAAGTGCTTTGTTGCTGAGCCAAACTTCAAGTACTATCTTAACTTTTAATATTAGCTATATCCATATAGGTCTAAAATAAATATTAGTGAGCCAAGTATGATGGCATATACCTATAATCCCAACCCTTAAGAGACTGAGGTAGGAGGGTCATTCTGAGTTCCAGGTTAGGCTGTGATACATAGTGAGACCCCATTTTAACTTCTCTCCACCCAAATTAACCCTGTGTGTGTGTGTGTGTGTGTGTGTGTGTGTGTTGTTTGTTGGTTTTTTGTAATGTTGCAGACTGAACTATGATCTGGCCCAGAATGTATTCTTTTATCTATGACCTCTCAGTCAGAATTATCCATGTGGCTGCACTCAAAAGTAATTGTTCATTATTTATATGAACATACCATAATTTATTTTTAGATCTTAGCACTGATGGATATTTGGATTGCTCCATCTTAAGATTAAACCTTCCTGTACATGTCTTTTCACACTGAATATGCATTTCTGTTTGGCATTTATAAGTTGAGGTTTTTTGCTACAAACTCATGGAATACAAAGGTCAATTTAAAAAGAGGTGACTGTTATAATATTGAATATTTCAGTATAAAAAATATAATATATACTGATTTTTTCAAGTAACACTAGATAATATTTTGTAATTTTCTGAGTAGAGATGCATGTAATTTTTGACAAATTTATTCCTATGCTTTTTAAAAATTTTATCTCATTTATTGGTTGTATGAAAAAAAATCAATCTGATTTTGGATACTAATCCTTTATCTAGAAACCCTGGTAATTTCTTGGTTTAATTATATTAGATACATTGTTTTATGGGAGGGTCTCACTATACACTGGTCAAAATACAGGGTGAGAGTTCTAAGGCACAGCAAGAGTCAGGTTAGTGCTTTATCCTCAGGGATGGCATTTTCTCCTTGACAAGGCATCAGTGTTGAACCACAGGGGTTCCACCTGTATGATTTTATCTAGTCCTAACCATTTTGCAAAGGTTCCATCTCTATATATCACAGTTAATGAAGCTGCCAAGCTTTTATTATTTCTCCTTCTCCTCCTTTTACTTTTTCTGTTTTGTTTTGTTTTTTGAGACAGGACTTCTCTGTAGACCAGGCTAGCCTGGAACTCTCAGAGATCCATCTGCCTCTGCCTCCAAAGTGCTGGGATTAACGGTGTACACCACCACTGCCCAGCCCAAGTTTTATTTCCATTATTTTATTTATATACACATATCTACATATGCACAGGCATATGAGTTATTTCGAGACAGAATCTTACTCTGTAACCCAGACTAACCTCAAACTAGTGGCAATCGTCTTGCTTCAGCCTCTCCAGTACTAGGATTTATACACATAAACTACTACATCCTACTCCAATCTTTTTGTATGTCCTATGGGAATTAATTTCAACATACATGAGACACACTTAAAAGTCTACCTATATTAGGCATGGTTCTCTGGAGGAAAAGAACCTATAGAGTATATATGTATTATAAAAGGATGAAAGGAACCAGACAGTCCAACAATGGTCACTGCGGAAGCAGAGAATTGTAGTAGCTGCTCAGTTCATGAAACTGGATGTCTCAATGTCTCAGTTCACCCCCGAAGGCCTTGGCTCTCTAGAGAGCCACCTGTACTGAGTCCATGTTGGAAAGCCAATAAGGATTAAGTGTGATGTCAACAGAAAAGAGTAAGAGCAACAGAGATAGATACACTCAGGAAGGAGCAACAAAGGCAGGCGAATGCACATTTTTCAAGAATTTCTCTTCTCTCAACATAGATCTGAATAAAAAGCAGTAAGCCTTACCTTACGCTTGTCTTAAAATTTCCTCTGCCAAAAAACTTTATTTCTGAATTCAGCCTCATTCAAGTTTTCAGGACACAAATAGAAAGGAATCAGATTTTTTTCTTTTTTTCTTTTTGCAGAGTGTAATATGACTGGCCTCTGGTCTAATTCCCAACAGTCTTTATTCACTGACACTGTGTTTACCAGGATTTCACTGTTTCACATTTCTATCAGCTCCTGGTCTTTTATATATCTGACAACATATCTCTGTTTACAGTATTCCAGGGCTTCTCCATCTCACAGGCCCAAATTCTTCCAGATTTCTCCCACAATTAGTTCTAGCTGGGCACAGTGGCGCACACCTGAACATCTGTTCAGGAAGCAGAAGCAGGGGGATCTCTGATTTCAAGGTCAGCCTGGTCTACATAGTTTCAAGACAACCAGGACTATAAAGGGAGACCCTGTCCCAAACAAACAGCAGTTCCAAAGAACCTGGAAAATACATGGTCATATGGTCTCAGCAACAGCCCCACCTTTTGGAATCAGTTTTCTATATTAGTCGTTTTTCTTATTGCCTACTTCTTATGACAAAACAAACAAAGATGGCTTCACTCTGGCTCACAGTTTGAGCACAAGAGTGAAAATGGCCCCAGCTGTGGCAGCAGGTGTATCAGGCAGCTGTGACCTCTCTAAGTCAGAAAGCAGAGGTGGATCAATGCTCACATTCTCCTTCTTACCTTTTATTCCAACTGGGAACCTGAGCCCACATTCAGGCTAGATCTTCTTTAGAAACAACTTCACAGACATATCCAGAGGTGTGTCTCCTAGGTAACTCTATATCCAGTTAAGCTAACAATGATAATGACCCATCACAGCAACCATTATTCTTCCTTCTATCTCCTTGACTCTAATATGCTGTGCATTCTGTGGTTCCTTTCTTTCTGGCTTTAGCTACATGACACACAAGGCTAGTGTACATGTGCTTCATACTTCTCATTCACCTGAGCTCACTAGCCTCCTGGTATCAGCAGCTGACCTTTTATCTCTTCAAATACTTTGCCCCATATTCCCTTTTCTCTCTGAGTCACACTACAGATACATTTAGATTATGGTGTGTTTCCCTAGGCTTCAAGTTTTCTATTCATTTTTCCCTTTATTTTTCTTCCTATATTTCAGGTTGGGTCATTTCCACTGAGCTATCATCAAGTTCTCTAATCTCTTTTCCTAGTAATTAATAATAATGAACCTACTAAAATAATTTTTTATTTCTGATATTGTATTTTGATTCAATTTTTTTCAAGTCTCTTCTAGTTTGTGAAATTTTTTATCCATTTACACATTGTGCTCACTAATCTTTAAAAAACTTTATAATTTTCAAGAGAGAGAGAAAGAGAGAGAGAGAGAAAGAGAGTGAGAGAATGCGAATATGTTCATGTGCGCAGCCAGAAAACACCATCAGGAATCATTCACCAAGTGCCATTTGTCAATTTTTTTGAGACTGTGTTCTTGACTGTCTTGGAATAAATGGATTAGGAAAGGCTTTGGTGATACAGTTGTCTTTGAGTCATCTTTGGTGATTGAGTTGTCTTTCTGCTCCTAGAAGTAATCTCCCAACCATATTCCTGTAAGTAAACCCAATAAAACTCATTGGTTCCCTAAGCTGGACTTTGGTGGTACCTGCATTTCCATCTGTCATGAGTCCTCTCTGGGGAGTAGATGTGTGTATTGTATCTCCCCAGGAAAAGTTTTGTCACACAATATAATTAGGGCCTGAGCAGGGACATGATGAAGTGAAAGGTGAGATGGGGCGAAGTGAGTGAATGGATCTGGTTAGGGTAGAGAGGTGTGCAGCTAAGGCTGCATCCCCAGAGAAAACTCCATGCTATGTTTCCATGTCTTTGTGCTATGACAGTAGTTGCGTGGTTCTTGCTATGGATAGTGAGACATGTCTAAGGCTAAGCCTTAGGAGTGCCTGTGGGAGGAATCTTAGGCTGGCAGTCTTGGTCTGTGTAGTATGGAGTGGAATGTCTGCTTGATGAATGTGGTACACCATACAAATACAAAGTTGCCCTGGAAACAGTTTAAGATTTAGAGGAAATTTTATTGTCTTGGAGAGTAACACACAAGAGAGTAGAGACTGTCAGCACACAGCAGCTGAAGTTGCCTGGCCTCTGTTGTATCTAATCAGAAATGCATCTAAGGTTGAGACAGGCAAAATAAGAAGTTGTTTGTATAAAGCAGGAACTTGTTTGTGTAAAGGAGCAATTGCAACGACAACAAAAAAAGGGAGATAAAGCTAAACATTTTCTGACTGGACAGTAATTAAATACACTGGAAGATGGGATGAAGATGTTAGCCTGGAGAAAAACATGGTCATCTCTATCCATGTCCTTATAAATATCAGGACTGAAGGATCATAGAGGAGGAGCAGGAAGCAGGAATAAAGAGAGCTGTGTTTGAACCCCAGTTTACTGTACCAAATAGAACTACTCTCTCAGAGGAGTTAAAGAATAGACTGATCTAGTAGGACCCTTGAGACCGGTATGGAACTTTAGTGGCTTTCCTAGCCCTTTGGTGTGGGGCAAAATCTTTATAAAGTAGGAAAGGCTTTTGAAGAGCTCATGTACATAAAGATTATCCATAAAGTGAGATAGCAGCTTCTAGGAGATGAGAAAATGGTAAAGCAGAGGAAGAGGTCTGTCTGGGTTACTCAAAGATAAATGTAGCAGGATTTATGTCAAGCTGGGGTTTCTAAAGAAAGAATTGATAGAAAGCCAAACTGTGTTAAGGAGCTGCTGGAAGTCTTTAAAGTCTCAGGAGTCATTCACAGAAGACAGAACAATACAGGTAAAGATGATCAAACCTGTTCCATGGGTGTGTAATCACAACTGCAAACTTAGATGGGTACTTTTCCCATTGGCCAAAAGATTATGCTATGAATGGAGATGGTTTGCCCATTTGGGAACTCCCCCAATAGCTAGGTGTTGTGAATGGGGAGGACAATAGCTACAGCTACATCCACAGTGCCAACCCAGGTCCCATCTGCCCCACAAAGCCAGCAGGTACAGCAGGGGAGAGCAAAGCTTCATTCCCCTTGGGTTATATACCCAAGCAAAGTAAGTCAGGCCCACTGAGTGTATCAGGTATAAAGAACTGTAAGGAGGCTCAGTGAAAAAAGCTCCAGGAAATATAAATGTGATAGCTTAGAGAAAAGGTTTGAGGATTACAGAGAACCACTTAAGTTAGCACCTCTTATGCATGCTTTGTATCCAACTTTGATCTATGGAGGAAGCAAATCATACAAATGGATACAACTTTTCCAGGATGTTCTCCTTTAGCATTTTCTTACTTTCACACTTCTGGGGTCAGCTGACACTTGCTCAGATGACAAAATACTTTGATGGTACTTTCTAATGTTATCTTTGTAACTGTACTATTTGCTGTGAGATGGTGGTTCAGCATGTTGCTTTGTCTTGCTGACCCTCTGGAAAAGGTTTTGTTTTATAGATAAGATAATGCTAATCTCTGAGTGTTTTATAGATTTGGAAAGCCACTGGAGATACAAGCCAAGCGTACTTCCACCTACCTTACAACTGTAACTAGGGCTGGGTTAACTGAAAGAGAAAAGAGCCAAAGGCACCTTACATGAATGAAAATGGATATTCTCAGAAGCTATAAGATTACTGAATGAAAACCTCAGTGCCAGGGGTCAACTACCTCCTTGTGAGTTGCTGGCGAGGGAAGCCCCTGAGACCCCACAAACCATAAAGGCTGTTGCTGCTGCTGTTGGTTGTATGCCAGAACCAGAGAGCACCCTATAGCTGAAGATACCACATGTACATGTCTGACTGTAGGAATGGAAATACTAAGTTGAGACGGAACTGGAAACTCCCACCCTGATGACTGGCTTTCACAGTGACAGAAGGGGCTAGACAGGCTGCTAGTGGAGAACATTTCTGCCCAGCTATAAACCCTAGGAGTTGAAATACCATATGCTGGGCAGGATGTGCCTACTTGTACAATAGTGGCTTGGCTACTGTGGGTTAGAACAACAGCCTTCCAACTGGATTTAAGGCCCACTCCAGAAGAGGGAGTACATAGCTGATACATAAGCCAAGACAGAAACCTGTGACTGTTGAGGTCATAGGTCCCAATGAGGAAGCAAGTTCTATTTTTTTTTCTAAATGGATGTAATATGCCTGTCAAACTGCCTTCTGAATGTGCATTTATGCCCACAGATCTCTGCTGTTGTCAGCCTCAATTCATAACCACTGACGAAACTCCTGAGAACAAGTAACTGTGGCACAGTGGCCTATTTCTCAGTGATAGTAGAACTATATAGTCACCCTGTGATGGTCTGAATAGGAATGGCCCCCACACAATCATGTGTTTGAATGCTTGGCCCATAGGGGGTGGCAATATTAGGAAGTGTGGACTTGTTAGAGAAGTGTGGGCTTTGAGGTCTCAGTTGTTCCATCTAGGCCTGGTGTCACTTTCACTTCTGCTGCCTGTGGATCAAGATGTAGCACTCTCAGTTATTTTCCAGTACCATGTCTGTGTGCATGCCGCCATGTTTCTCACCATGACGATATTGGACTAAACCTCTGAGCTGTAAACCAGCCCTAAATTAAATAGCTTCCTTTATAAAAGTTACTGTGGTCATGGTGTCTCTTCACAGCAGTAGAAAGCCTAACTAAGACACTGTCTCCAAGGTTCAGAGATGATTGTAGAAGAGGGGATAGGAAGTATGTAAGAGACAAGGGAAGAGCTGAAATGTTGTGCAACAATCTCCTCCAATATAGAAGCAATCCACCCTGCAGGAAAGCTCCTTAAGAAGAAAGGAAAATAACTCAAAATAGCTTTAGGAAGTTCTTAAAACTGACCAGATTCTCTAAGACCCCTCTGTCCCAAATTAAGTAACAGGAACAGAGCTGCCAAGACTCAGACAATCTGAGCTACAGAGAAGACACTCAGGGGAAAAAGCTACTAAAAAGATTCTGAGACCAATCATCTGCCTGAAAGCAGCAGAAGCCAGCAGAGCTGTCTAGAAGAGGTTTAGATCAGAGTCATATGAAAAGGACACTCTCCGACTTATTGAGCTTCCTATAGCCTGTGCTGTATGCTAAGTTCCCAGCTTTTGTGAGTTGTCACCCTGCAGAGGTGGGCCTAAGGATGCTACCTTGAGTCATTTCTTCTCCTGTAAATAATCTCCTGTCCACAGTCCTGGAAAACTCGTTTGTTCACCAAGTTGGAACTTTGGTGGTATCTGTACTTTGGTTGCCATGAATTCCTTATTTAAGGTGAGTATATATATGTGCTGTGTCTATCATACAACACAAGGGTAATAAATATGGTAAGAGTGTGAAGTACGTATTTACCCTGACATATCTAGCCAGATGCTTGTGTTACCAGATGTTTGAACAATCACTGCCACATTAAACTATCAACTTGGTGTTTAGGTGGTTACAAAAGGTTTGTATGTAAAATTACTTTTGTTCTTTAGTAATTTGCCCACTTTACTGATGATGCATATGACTTAAATCATTACAATAATTCTGACAGATAAATTACTTCACAGTTAAGGAAACTAAGTTCTAGAGATGTTAAGTCGTTAAAGATACTTTGCTGTTTAACAAAAGCTATTTACCCCCAGGAAAAAATTCTAGCCATGGATATCATATCTAAAAGCATAATCATTCCAGTTAAAAGAATGGGAAACCATCAGATTACGAGACCTGGTTCCAAAAAAAGTTTTAAAAGCTGAAAAGTCACTCTCAACTACCAAAAAGCACTTCCATGAAAAAGTGCATCTACCATAATTAGAAAAGGTACCCTATGGTGAAACTGTTATTAAAGTCACTGCTAATTAACTCCAACACGTGGATCATCACTAAATCTGCTTTTATTAATACTTTTTCCTTCATTAAAGTCACATTCTTCTTGCCTCTTTGACTTTTTTGATTTTCTGCTAAACACTGCTTATAAAAATATAGTACAGACTGACATAAAACAATACTTAAAACAAGAAAATAGCAAGTTCTTTCTGTTATGAGAAGCCAGTAGTTAACCTAGGGTTCAGCTCTGCTTTGGTTTTAATCAAATTCAGCCCTCTGATAGTCATAACTGAACTGAAGACAGACTAAGCTTGCTTTCTTGGCAGGACTTTGGCACTCAACTAGTCTAGAGATTTTGGTGTTAACTCTTCAGTTTTCCAGATCCAATGAGAAATCTATTTTAAAATTAAATCATAACTGGCCAGGTAGTAGTGCATACCTGCAATTCCAGCACTTGGGAGACTGAGGCAAGAGAGGCCAACCTGGAGAGATCCTGTCTATAAATTGAAAAGGGAAAGCCATAAGCCATTTAGGGTGAGGATGTTTCTTCTTTGCTCCAAGTTTATACACCTTGAAAGATCCCTATCCTCTTCCTGTCTCCTCCCAGCCTCTAGAACTGCTAAGGTATTGCTGCTAAGTTCACATATAACTCACACTTACACAGTGATCTTAGGCAAATTATTCAATTTAGTATTTCTACATTCTCTTATATAAGATATACAAGATGATTCTTAATGTCATTCCTGATTATCATATTCAATTATCTGTATAACTTAGGGCCTATAGAATTTTACCTCTGGCATCCGTTCAGAAATATGTTATTAATAATCATTACATATATGAGCATATATAAAGGTAAAACAATACTGTGTTACTTAGAATCCTTAGTTTCCTTTTAGCTTTGTTTTATTTGTTTGTTTATTTGTTTAAGATAGGGTTTCTACATAGTTCTGAATGTCCTGGAACACACTCTGTAGACCAGGCTGGCCTTGAACTCAAGAGATCTGCCTGCCTCTGCCTCCCAAGTGCTTGGATTAAAGGCATGCACCATCATGCTCAGCTGTCAATTTCTTTATAATTTGGAAAACATTAAACTTGTTTGTAAAGTCAGTGCTACCCTAAAAATATTCATAAACAAAAATAAATTCTACAGAAATATTAACTTGTAAATCAAAACCAACTCAGCTTAGGATACTCACCCATCCTCACTTTCTTTCAGTAAGCGACTAGCAATTCGAATCAGCATACAGTATGCAAACTGTGATTTGAGACCAGATTTGGTAAACTTATTTAACATCTTGGAGACAGCAAGCCGATCATTCTTCCTAAGGTGATAGAGCACTCCCAGTGCATGATACTAAGAAGAAGAAAGAGGGCCACATGAGCTTAGGAAGACAGCAGGTCACCTACAGGAAAGACAACTGCATAGAACTAGACAAAAGACTCTTTTCAAAAAAAGATATCTAAGTCAAACAGACAAAATACAGTATCTTTTTATATGAAACTAAACACCAGGATGACTAAGAAAAAAAAAGAGTGTGTGTAAAATTTACTCCAGAAGTTGTAAATTCAGAGTAACCAGTAAGAAAGGAGCTGTATACAACCTAAAGATAGATCTAGTGGGTTTAACAATGGCTCACACCCTCAGATCTAACTTACATAGAAACCCCAGGCTCCTGAGTGCTGGGACTACAAGTACATGCCTTCAAGTGTCACCACCTTAATACAGGATAAGTCTCCTAAAGTAGTCTAGGAGAGTGTCATCATCAAGACACTTTGTATGGAAGTACACTGGTCAGAATTAGACCAACAGATATCTCAAGAGGAAATGACTATTTCTCACATTATTAAATACGCTAATATAAGAAGATATAAACAATACTTTTTCAAACACATAGAGATTTCACATAAAATTACCAGTTAGACTTTTGATTATATTCCTTTTGATAATAGCTTAATAAATATCATAAGCTCTTTCTAAAAGATTTGTTCAATATGTTATATAGCAAAATTGGCTGATTATTTTTACATTATTTATTATCAAGACTAAGAAACTAAGTTTCCTTTTACACAAATTGTCTTTCAAATAAAAGTCCAAAATGCATTGTTAATCCCTTTGGAATAAGCATTTATATCTACTACTAAAAAGGGATTTTTTTTTCTTGACCTTTCCTATTGGAGGTCATTTATCTTCTACCAAACAAAAAGCCAATGGAAGCAATAAAATTTGTAAGATACCTACTTGATAATATGTACTAGTAAGTGGATTAATATGTCAAAAATTTGCCTTTACTGCTGGATAATCACTCCTTTGTCCAGACACAGAAGATGATATCAAAGACAGTACCTGCACCATGATATTGTCACTTGATGCAGCTTCTTGTGCTTCATTTATCCATCGTTTAACCACATCATAGCTTATCTTCATCATGTGCTAAATTAAGAAAAATGGGGGTTCACTAGACACTAGAAATGCAAGTTAAATTTCTTGTAAAATTTACTAAAGATATTTCCCAAACACTGAAATACTGCTGCTTTTTAAGTCTACATGGTCTATATTCTAAGGCAACTATAAACTGAAATTGTTTTATTTAATATCTCTTTGTATAGTAATAGCCATCTACACATTTGTGAGCTGGAAGAGACAAGGAAAAGAAAGCCAAAAAAGGGAAAGAAGAGAAGCATCAAACAGAATGACTCTTAAGGAATGTTAACATTAGCTTGACTTCCAGGTTCCCCTGAAGAAGAAACAGTACAGCATGCTCCTTGATCTAAAACCTGTTCCATGACATTCTAGAATCAGGCAGTCTGCTCTAATGATTTGTATGGATGTGTGAGTAAGTATGCTTGCTCATGGGTGTGGTGTGGTGTGGTGTGGTGTGGTGTGGTGGTGGTGGTGGTGTGTGTGTGTGTGTGTGTGTATGTGTGTGTGTGTGTGCCGTACACACATGTGCTATAGAGAGAGAGACTAGGGGTCAAATTTGTCTTTTGAAACATGATCTCTCACTGGGATCTGGGGCCTGCCAACTGTCTAGGCTGACTAGCTGGTGAGCTAGAGGAATCTGCCAGATTCATATCCCCAGAGCTGAGATTACATGTGCCACCATACAAGTCTTTTTATGTGGGTTCTGAGACTATGTTCTCATGCGTACTGGCAAGCATTTCACTAACCAAGCAATCTGTAGTCCCATATTTTCCGATTTTAATCAAATGCATGTGTTAAGATTTAAAAGAATACATTTTGGGGGCTGGAGAGATAGTTCAGCAGTTAAGAGCACTGATTACTCTTGCAGATGTCCTGAGTTCAATTCCCAGCAACAACATGGAGGCTCACAACCATCTTTATTGCGATCCAATGCTCTCTTCTGGTATATCTGAAGCAGTGACAGTGTACTCACATATATAATCTTTAAAAAAAAAAAAAGAAAAGAAAAAAGAGAAGTTTTTGTTTTGATGAAAAAGAAAAGCTACTACTGAAACAAAGGTCACTTCTTGAAATTCAGAGGTAATAAGGAAGACTTTAAAGGACACAGATAGATACTAGAAACCAAGGGAAGCTGAGAACAAAGAGGTTGGAAGTAAACATCTGAGCACAGAGGAGGAACTTAAAACTAGCTCCTGTTTCTCCACTGTCCACTACTCCTATCCTACTCAGTACCTTCAGTCCCCAAAGCTTCTAAACATGAACATTCAAGTTTTTACTGCCCATTATAACTGCTAAGTGTTTTTCCAAATAAAACACAGTTGGACAAAGTAACAGGATATACACATATTTTTAACTGTTTCTCTTATAAGAGAACAACAGTAATAAGTTATTTTTAAACTAGACACTAGACCACATATAAGAAACAAAAAGCTGCCTGATCACTTACTAAGGAAGAGACCAGTGCTGAACTGGATACACTGGATACTTTATCCACAATGGCCTGCTTCATGTATCTTTCAATGGCTTGCAACATTGTTCCCTAATAGCATTAAAAAGAAAATGCTGTTAAAAACCATTCATGCAAAATAATGTACAAAACCGGATATATATATGTTCTGTATAAATATTCATTTTGTAATGAAGATTATATATAGTAATCATATCCTAGAGAGCAGAATTCAAATAATTCAGTACAAGCTACATGCACACACATACAAACACATACGTGAGTGCAAACAGAGGCTAGCCTGAGCAAATGAAGGCTCTTCTTTCCCCCAAAATAAAGAAAAAGAAAAGGAAGTTCCTATGTGAGAGTGGATGCTCCTTTTGAAATCTTAAAGATGCTTAAATGATTCTATGAGAAAAGCACATGTTACACACCTTAATCCTACACATCAAATAAAATTTCTGATTATCTTAAGATACATAGGAAATTAAATATGTAATATCCTACTACAGCAACCCCTCAGCATAGAGTCGTCTGGAAGGAAGGTTCTTGTAAATTTAACATGAGAAAAGCTTTTTTGTCCCAGAAGGGTGGTGGCAGATAAAAATGTGTAAACATACTAGGACCAATATTCAGATTAAAAAGAATTTGCTAAGATTTAACTAAAAAATTAACACCAAGAAGAAAACCACAACAAAATAACAAGGTAGCAAAATAAATTAAGATGTTCATACTACTTATTCTAGAATCTAGATTTATAAAATTTCCAGTCTGATCTGTAAGCCTGGAATGGCGATACCTGCCTTTAATTCTAGCATTCAGGAGGCTGAGACAGAAGGCTTATGAATTCAAGGCTGGTCTGAGCTATATCACAAGTTAAAGATCCTGTGTCAAAAAAAAAAAAAAAGATAACCCTTAAGAAGAGTGAGACCTCAGAGATACACCTAAGCATAAATCCACAGCTAGTGTTTCCTTTAGCAATGCACTGAACAGAGAACTTACATCTGTGATTCTGCAGAGAGCCCTGATGG
The DNA here is from genome assembly GCA_902729485.2 of Mus minutoides. Taxonomy (NCBI): domain Eukaryota; kingdom Metazoa; phylum Chordata; class Mammalia; order Rodentia; family Muridae; genus Mus; species Mus minutoides. Next base: position 2,651,573 of record LR749520.1, read on the forward strand.
CTGGGCCTCGGTATACATCTTCCTTTCCAGTCATGTCCTTGGTCAGACTTAAGAAAGACAAATTGATTAGCATGATTTTAATCAAAATGTTCTCTTCCTAGAGTCCACTTCTAACCAATTCCCAATTGTTTTCATTATGACCTTACTTTCTCTACTAGTTCAAAAACTACTTGTGGTGAATTCTGTAAGTATAAACCCTAATAAATAAATAGAGTGGTGAACATAACCAAGTTTTTTTTTGCTTCATGGAAGGCACATACCAATAGAGTGAAAAAGAAAAACTAAAACTAAACCACATAAACAAATGAAAATATACGTAATTTTAAAGACATTTAACAAAGAATAATGGTAATGGTGATGGCGGTGGCGATGATGATGATGATAATGGCAATGATGGTGGTGATGATGATGGCAATATTACAGAAAGCCCTAAGCTGAAATGTCCCCAAATCCTAGAAAGCTATCAGATTAAAAAAACTTTTTCTATGAAATTAACAACTAATAAGCTCATTCATAACCTCTTACCTCCCTCTCAGTCACAGGTTTCAAAAGCTGACAACCACCAATGACTTCTTTCTGGCAGGCTTTAGAACTAGGCAGATGCATAGGAACTGAGCTAGACAATTTCACATCATACTTTGAAAAGGTTAACTAGTCTCTTATCCTCCCTTCTCAAGTCCTCTAAGGAACTACACTACTCCCAGACTGGCCCTCACACTCCCTGCTTCCTCTGCCTTTCTTAGCTCCTCTCATATAATCTAAAAGGGCCACAACTGGCTCATTCTGTTACGGCAGCTAGAGCAAAAAGTATGAAAAACTGAGAGTTAACTGCTCACTCTTTTTATATTGTAAAAGTAATTAATTTAACTAACAGTTTCTAAATACTAGAAAGATGGTAATTAATATAATATTTGTCTCCTCACCTGTCAAGCTTTCAACACCACTTAACTAGAGATAGCTGGAGTTTTCTAGTAAGGAAGTTTTTTTGCAAGATTTATTAAAATGCTAACCCCTGGATTTTGACCTTTCCTGTTTTATTTAATAGTAAAACAAGAATCATTTTAGATCCTTGGTAGTTTCTTTTCAAAACAATACTCTATTTCTTCTCACCATGTAACTGTGTCAGTTAAGACTCTGAAAGAACAGCAGTACTAAGCATTTGATCCTGTTTGATGCTTCCCATTAGATCAACTGCCATGCTGCCATTTACAGGACCGCGAGGACCCCAAACACTCTGTACTACTGAGCTACATCCTAGCCTTAAGTTTATGACACACCTTAATTGGTAATGCTAATGCACTCTTCACCTTTTTCTCTTTCTCAGTGTTGGTTTGTTTTTTTTTTTAAACAGGCATGAATTTTGACAAGTACCTTTTGGACATATGTGGACTTTGCTTTTAAATATTAACCCAAGACACTACATGAAGGGAATTCTGTGTGTTAAGGAACTGATAAGGGGTGACTTAAGTTCAAAGCCTGGGAACCATATAGTAGAAGGAAACAATTTCAGAAAGTTGTCCTCTGACTGCCATAAGTGTGCTATCACATGTATGTGCACATACACATAAATACATACATAATTTAAAAATTGATATAAAATTTCCTTATTGTGATAAATTTTATTTAAAAATTTAAGATGCTTCCTTTAAAAATATGAAATACTATTCTGCAGATATGAAATAGTATAATTTACTATAATCTCATTGTATAGTCTATGCTAGTGTTAAATTCACAATCTTTGTTTCTTAGCCTCCCAAATGCTAGGACTAGAAATATATACTACTTACATGGCTACAAAATGTTTTTTATATAAGTTTTAAGTAAAAGTGGCGGTGGTGGCAAATGTCACCTAGAATTAAAGAATTCTAGGAGTTGGCAGATCTGGGTTTCAAGGCCAGCCTGATCTACAAAATGGGTTTCAAACCAGCCAACCAGGACTATACAGTGAGATCTTGTTTCATACAAATAAACAAACAAACACTCTTTTAAGTAAAATTGGTTTCTACAGTTAGGGTCCTTTTAAGTTTTCTGTCTCTTCTGGAGACAATTTTGTTAATTTATATTTTAATAGAAAGTCACTTTCTTATTTATTTATTTATTTATTATTTATTTACTTTATATCCCTTTCACTGCCCCCCTCCCAGTCACCCTCTCTCACAATCCTTCCACATCCCCCTCTCCCCTTCTCCTCTGAGTGGGTGGGGGCTCCCCTGGGTATCCCCTGACCCTGGCAGAATATTACTTTCAAACATATCCCAAACTTATTTGCGTTAAAGTTTATAAAATATTCCCACAATAATTATTTTAATTCTAAAATATGTCTTATTATTTCTCTTCTGTTCAAATATTGTGCAATATTTCTTTTTCTGAATTAAGCTTTTTTCAGTCTTTTAAAAAAATAGCTCTTTGGCTTGTGGTTAAGCTTTCTATATTATATTCTAATAGTTTCTGTTTTATCTTTATTAATTTCTTTCTTCTTTATTTGCATTTTCCCCTAATTTTATAAATAGAACACTTAGTTCACAGGGCTTCCTGAACTGGACACTCCAGGTAGAGCACTGAATACTATTGTGACCAGAGCCCTATCCCTGCTGTCCATTTCTGACTAGAGAACTGATTCAAGGTTCCTAAACTGCAGGCAGAGAACAGACAGAACCAGGCAGATTTGAAGTTATTCATAGGCAATGCATAGGACCATAAGGTCTGGAATCAAAAGCTACTGCTGTGCCCAGTACGGCTGCCACAGAGCAGTGCCTGGTTCATTGACTGTACTCCAGTACTTGTTAGGCAATTGGAGCAGCAGCTGCTGGAGAAGTTCTGGGGTGTGAATATTTTTCTAAATGTCTTCTGGTACTATAAGGTGTACGCTTAATTCCCTAGACTTTCAAGAACATCCACAAACTAGATCCTATTGTCAACTATAGAAAACATTCAATTACTATATAACTTACAGGCTAATGATTATGAAATGTTTTGAGCTCAGCTTTATTCACTTTTATTTTGTTTTCTAAATAAATTTACAATCTGATTACACCATAATGAGAAAATATAATTTCTACTATATTTCCATTTTCTGAAATTAAATGTTTTCAGGGCCTAAATGCATGCAGAATATTTTAAAATAATTCCACAAACAATTGTAAAGGTGACTTTTCTATTATGAAAGTGTAGTTTTAATAAATATTAATCATAATAAAATATACTATTCAAAATCGGAATGTGTTTAAATCTTCTTTGTATAATGAGACTGATAATATTTGGTTGTATTTGCATTTATTGTGTTTTAGGCTTTTGATCACCTATTAACTGATTATATAATTCACTACCATTCTGTCCTCATTTTTCATAGTCAAAAAGTACTTCTTTTGTCTCATTTAAAACATTTTTTTTTTTGCATAGAAACCGCTTTTCCTAGCTTCTTCCAGAGCTGGCTTGTGTGTTTTTGTGTGTTCTTCTACATTCAATTTTATTTTGTATTTTTCCTACATCACAATATCTAGCATAGTTTGTTGGGGTTTTGTTTTTTTGTCCATTAGGGTGTTTTGAGACAGGTTCTTCTATATAGCCCAGGATGACCTTGAATCTGCAATCCTCTAGCCTACACTTCCTAAGTGCTAAGATTACCAATGTGCACCACAGCATCTGACTGTATGCTCTCTCTAATCTGTACCTCTTTTAACAGACTACATGTAGAGTTAATTGTATCTAATCATTTTGTGTAGCAACTTTATTTTGAATACTTTCTTTGTTCCTTATAATCCAATGCTCTCCAAAAGATTTTTTTTTTTTTTTGGAGGTGATGGGGATGTTTTATATCATTGACTATAGCAACTGTAGCACTTACAACACAAAGGTGGGACTAAAGAACTGAGTCTTAAACTTTACTTCAGTGTATAATGTTACTATAATTTTGTCAGACTTAGATAAGCTATTCTCTACCTTTCCAAATAGAGCTAGAGTTACCAGGCTCTGCTAAGTGTTGTGCTTTCTGAAATGTGAAAGATTTCTATTTAAACTTTAGCTTTCTTTGTAGTTGCCATATTATCTTAGATTTAAAAAATTAACTTGAAACATAAGAAAATTAATGTACATATAGTATCTCTTTTGTCTGCTTGCTTATCTCTCCTCAATTTTTGTATCACATTTTTGCATTATCATGAAAAATATTTATAACTATATATAATATTTATATTCAATTTCTAGTAATAATTCCTAGAGTGGTTTATATTTACTTTTATAAACTCAATGTTCACTGCTAATGCATTTTGCATTTTCTACAACATATTATAGAATTCACTCTTAACTTTAAGATTACTGTAATTTAAAAGTTTTTTTTTTTTTGGTTTGGTTTTTTCGAGACAGGGTTTTTCTGTAGCGCCTTGGCTGTCCTGGAACTCACTCTGTAGACCAGGCTGGCCTCGAACTCAGAAATCCTCCTGCCTCTGCCTCCCAAGTGCTGGGATTAAAGGCGTGCGCCACCACGCCCGTCTCTTAAACTTTTAATTGTAAGGAAAGTTCATTGATGTTATGATCTTTGTTAAGATCTTTCAAGTTTTAAAGTCTGAGCATTGTCCCTGCAGCTGAAAAACGTCTTACTTAACAATGTGTAAGCTGTTCTTGGATCTCCTCATACTTTTTCTTATAGCTTTGTAGACACTGCCCCCATTCTTTCTGACACTTCAAACCATCATGAATGGCTAAAACCAGACTTGGTCAAGTGGTAAGTCTCTGGAGTCAGTATCTGTTTCTGTCACCTGAGTCTGTCCCCATTCGCACCCTCCATATTTACTGTGTAGTAAGTATAGTGCTGGAACTTACTATATTGCCCAAGCTGACTTGGAATTTATAATCCTCCTCTTTTAGTTTACCAGGTGCTAAGGTTGCATTTGCAGGCACACACTACTACACCTATATTTAAGGGAATAGCACTCATTGTTTTTTTTTTTTTTCTCAACAATATAATCTATCCAAGATGCATTTTTGCATTGGTCATTCTGTTACAATTTTTGTTTGAATGAACTATGCTATTTTAAGTTGCAAATTTATTTCTTCATAAACCAAGAAAATGTTCCTATATTTTACCACTGAATATTTTGTTTATCAATAAACTGGGGTTACCTCAGCCATATTAAAGGTTTGCCCCTTCACTTCTATTAAATTACTTTAATCTTTACTTTTTGTTCTACATTATAATAAGTGTTTATTATATAGCAAGTACTATTCTTGAGACCTGGATATGCTAATGAGCAAAAGACAAAGACTCATGCTGTCCATCAGCATACACACTAACAAGGACAATCTAAAAAATACTTTAGGCTTTGCAAGCTGTTGAGACCTCCTCCCAGCTACTCAATTCTACTACACTAACACAAAAACATCAAAGCAGAATACACACAGGTGGTAGTGACTTTGTTAAAGTCTATATAGTTGTTTAGCATTATCAATTCCTTTTTTTTAATACATTTCCCCTTTACAGTAGAGAATGCGTGTTGCCCGGTTCTCTGCCCACTCCTCCACTCTATCTAGGAGCACATTTCTGTGGACTAATGAAAGCAGGAAGCATGCTAGTCTTCACCAGGAGAGACTTGGCCCAGAGACTTGTCCATACTACATTTTGACAATTTATTTATTTTTAAAAAGATTTATTTATTTTATGTATATTTATGTATATGAGCACACTGTAGCTATCTCAGACACACCAGAAGAGGACATCAGATCTCATCACAGATGGTTGTGAGCTACCATGTGGTTACTGGGAATTGAACTCAGGACGACTAGAAGAGCAATTGGTGTTCTAAACCACTGAGCCATTTCTCCAGCCTCTGTTTTGACAATTTAAATGATGACATCTAGGATTTCTGAGCTAGAGTTGACACTATGGGTTTTAGTCTTTGGAAGCTATTATAAGAGGGAGAATGTATTTTACATGTATGGCAGATGTGAACTTGGGAGGATTAGAGGAAAGACTGATCAGCTAAATGCAAGGTTCCAAATATATTCAGGTGCTATTCTCTAGAACCTATAATCTTATTTTATATGGCAAAGTCCTTTGTAGATGTGATTTTATTAAAGACTTTAAGACAGGATGATGCCAGAATATCGGGGTGGGCTGCAATACAATCACAAGTATATTTATCAGAGTGAAACAGGAGACTGATTGTGATGGTTTGTATATTCTTGGACCAGGGAGTGACACCATTTGGAAGTGTGACCTGGTTGGAGTAGGTGTGCCACTGTGGGTGTGGGCTTAATACTCTCACCCTAGTTGCCTGGAAGTCAGTCTTCCACTAGCAGCCTCTGGAGGAAGACGTGGAACTCTCAGCTCTGCCTGCGCCATGCCTGCCCGGATTTTGCCATGTTCCCATATTGATGATAATGGACTGAACCTCCGAACCTGTAAGCCAGCTTCAATTAAGTGTTCTTTTTATAAGACTTGCCTTGGTTATGGTGTCTGTTCACAGCAGTAAAACCCTAACTAAGACACTGATTCAAGATTTAGAAGATGTGACAATGATGTATAAGACAAAAAGATGCAGGCAGCCTCCAGAAGCTAGAGAAGACAAGCAAACTTCTTCCTTCAGTGGCCAAAAAAGAGCTAGCCTTGGGCACACCTCTGACTCCAGCCCACTAAAATTGCTTTTCAGAGATGTTTTGTGTTAGTATATGATATGTGTTTGTATGTTTTTGTATATGATACGTGTGCATGCATACATTCATATGTGTAAGTGTGGTCACATGCATACTACAGCAAGCATGTGGACGTCAGAGGAAAACCTAAGATATTGGTCTTTGCCTTTCACCTTGTTTGAAGTAACTTGTTTTACTGCTCCCTATGCCAGACTAGCTAGCCCATGGGGTTTCCAGGAACTCTCTTGTCTCTGCTTCCCATTTCACTAATGCTAATCTACCACATAGGTTCTGGGGATTCAAACTCAGGTGCACGTATTTGTATAACAAACTCTTCCCACCCTGACTTGTAAGAAGAGCAATCTGTGGTGTTTTTAAGCCACCAAGCCTGCAGGTCTAAGTTAGCAGGTTTGCAGTCATTTGCTACATACAGCATCATTAAGAAACTGGCTTGGCTTTTTTTCTTGTGGTTATGAAAAGGATCAATTAGTAAATGTTTTAGAATTTTGTAGTCTATACTTCTCCTCAACACTACTCAAATCTTTCATAGCCTAAAAGCAGTCATACATAATGCATTACAAACGGGTATAGCTATATTAAAATAAAATTTTATTTTCAAAGATTAAACAATGGTTTTAGCCATGACCCACAGTTTCCTAAGTCATGCTTTATAACTGTTTTATTTTCCCTGTGTGTAGAAAAGATTTGCTCCAAAAGGCTTATATGGGAATGTGCTAAGGAACTGAAGCACAGGAAAGACAGCAAGTCAGTAGGCAAAGTTAGTATAAAGAGATGTTCTCCAGTTTGCAACTAGTTATTTAATGAGCAACTGTATGGTTGGGATATGAAGTGTTATCCCAAAGGGCTCATGTGTTAAGGACTTGGTGGCCAGCTAATGGGCTTTTTGATCTCCTAATGGATTTGTAGCCTGATGCCATCATTGAGAGGTGTTAGAAACCTTAGCAGGAAAGCCTGGATGAAGAGGCAGTTCACTAGGGGTATGCTTTGAAGGGTATATTTTGTCCCCAACTTTTTTTCTCTGCTGCTCTTTGTCTCCTGTTTCCTCAAATGGTCCACCTGTACTACTGGCTCGCTAGAATGATGATCTGCTTCATCAGGTATGAAACCAAAAGCATGAGAGCCAAGTGGCCATGGCCTGAAGCCTCTGAAACAGTGAACCAAGGTACATCTTTCCTCCTTTCTTTTAATCAGGAATGGCAACACAGATAGCAAAGCAGTCTTCTAAGAAGCCTTTTGCAATACATCCCAGAGCCTCTGGCTAAACATTAGCTTTAAGCAATTCTCCCACATTTCTGGGGCATAGAGATGAGTTGTATGTAATCCCACTGGATAGGAAACAAAATACATAAGCCAGAAATAAGGCAATATAAATAAAGCGAGCTGAATCCTACACACAATTGCTCACTATACCACAGCTACAATCAAAGAAGCCTGAAACTATGCCACATGGCTCAGAAGAAGCATCTAATACAGGATGTATATACATCCTTCAATCTACATATCTCTATTAAGTCTAATCTACTATTAAAGCTTCAGGATGGTAACTACTTACTATTTCAACCAAAGCCTAAACACAGAAGACTGAGCAAAACACAGTATGAAATCCTTGTATCTAAAACTTATTCTAAGGCTGTAACTGATGTCCATCATTTCTTTCTATGCTACTCTATTACTCCCCTGATCTTTGTATATATACTTCATTCAGTCTTGTTATCTCATCCAGTCCCATTATCTTTCCAGGATGCGACTCAAATCTATATTCCACAGGATATGAGCTCTTTGTTGGATACACCCTGGTTGGACGATTCCCAAACACCACTGCCATAGGCATAAAAGCACCAAAATGTACTCAAGTGAATAACACAAATCTGAACTACAATGAGATTTGCTGCCACTACACAGAATCAAGATCAGCTCATTATTCTCTATAAGTGGACTAGGCTACTTTACCTTCACTAATATGCTGGCTTCAAAGTGGCCCAGCAGTCATCATTACTCCTGATACACTATATACTTTACTTCCTGTCCCAGGCCTTCATAGATGTGAGAGTGTGGGGTGCCCCTGGTAGTCAACTTCTCATTCTGGTGTATATAAAAGAGAAGTGTGAGGATACTTCTGTGCTGAGGACAGTCAACAGGAACCAAAAGCCAATTAGTTAAATGTTTCTGCCTTTTATCCCTCAACTAATGAGGATCTCTCACCTACATCACAAATGGGAAGAGAGTGCCGCCTCAGTCTATTTCTGCTGATATGAAGAAATATTTTAGATCGAGTTAATTTCTAATGAATAGAAACTCATTTGCTTACAGTCTGGAGAATGGGAAGTCCAAGATCAGGCTAGTAAATGTAATGTGTGGTGAGAGCCTGTTCTTTAAAAACTGGTACTATCTAGGTGGTTTCAATGATCAAAGGCCTGAAGAGAGAAAGGCAGCACTAGGAAGCTTCTTTACAAACGGCATTGGTCTCTTAGGCAAGCTAACTAATATCTCCTCAAATCTTCTCTTCCACATGACTGCATTGCAGCTCAAACAGCATCACCCACATACCACTGTACACTGCTTCCTAGAGCAGTGCTTCTCAACCTTGTTAATGCTGGAACCCTTTAATACAGTTCCTCATACTGTGATGACCCCAATCATAACATTATTTCACTGTTACTTCATAACTGTAATTTTGCTATTATGTTATGAATCATAATGTAAATATCTGACATGCAGAATATCTTGTATGTCATCCCCAAAGAAAGGGGTTATGATCCACAGATTGAGAAATGCTGCCCTAGAGGGACAGTCTTTAACCTAACAGGGAACCGTCTCTAACTTAATACTGCTCAGTAGGCATCACACCACTCCTCGACAAAATAAATTATGACAACCATTACCCACATATATTCACATTGCTTTGCCATAAAATAGGTGGCAATGTTATATAGTATGCTATGTTTCATCAATGCAGACAGACCAAGGTCAAACCCTTGACTTGTTTTATATTTCACAGTGTTTTTAGTTACTTCCAATATCCTATTCCTTTATGTAGATCCACATTTTTATTACTTTATTCTGACTGAAAAAAAAAACTTATTTATATGTTAATATACTAGAAGGGAATTACTTCAGCTTCTGTGTATTTGAGATTGCCTTTATAGCACTTCAATGAAATATGCATTTGCATGTGTGCAATGTGTGTGTGATATTGGGGGAATATTGGGGGAATATGCAGAAGTGAAAATTCACGTATGTTACAGTGCATATGTGGAGATCAGAACAAAGTTAATGTGTTCTGGCAGTGCTCATCCATGTTGCATGATGTGACTTTACTGAAACCTTGGCTCTGAGCATAAAATATATGCCCTTGCATGACACAGAGCATTCGTGTCAACAACGCTGCCTAAACATACTGGCTCAGATCTGAGAGTACTGTGGATTATGAACTGCTGTGCTTTTCCTGTAGAAATAAAATTTCTGCCTTTATAAAAACAGAATTTACAGAAAGGCTCAAATTTTGATATTTTCCTATCATAATTCTTTAACATCTTAGTATTAAATTATTGTATCTTTGAGTTGTTTTAAATTAGAATGTTTGATTCCACTCTGAGACGTTGACTTGAATTTCAAATACTGTTAACTGAATTTCAGATTGAAATTAGGATGTTCAAAATGGCTCCAAACACACACTCTGTACTATACATTTGTGCAAAGCAGCATTCTCAGAACTGACAATTATAAAGTAAAAATATTAATCAACTCTAAAAATCATTGAAGATGTTCCACATCCTATAGTATTAAATACTCAGCTAAAATTTAATTCTTTACATAAAAGAGTATCAATAGCTAAAAATTTGCTCATTATTAACAAATGGTAAAACATATATATATATATATATATATATATATATATATATATATATATATATATATATATATATATATATATATATATATCAAAGTTGCTGTATATTTCTTTATATTACCAGTAAAGCTTTTATTATTACTCCTATTTTAATGTCCAGAGTTATACATTTTAATTGGAGAGACATAAGTAGTTTTAAGTGGGAAACAATTAAGAAGCCGTGGGATAGCAGGGCCATGCATAAGCCATTTTCAGCTTTCTGAGGACCCCCCTTCTATTCTCCCTGGTGGCTGCACTAAACTGCACTCTATCAGTACTACTTCAGGGTTCCTTCCTCTGCATCCTTATCAGCCTTTATTCTCATTTAATTGTTTGAATTAAATGGCCATTCTGACTGGCTCCTGATGCACTTCTGACTTTTACTACCTGATGCCTAAAGATACTGAGCAGCTCTCTTCACATATTTATTGGCCATTTGTACTTCTTTTGACAAATGTCTTTTTTTTATCATTGCCCTTCTTTGGTTGGATTTGATTTTTTTTTCATGTTATGTTTTTCTGATCTTTACATATTTTAGACATGACCTGCTGACAGACAGTTCCCTGCAAAGCTTTTCTCCCACTCTGTAGACTGTCTCTTCATCTATGGTTTCCTCACTGTGAAGCTTATTGAATTTGACATGATCCTGCTTCTCAACTCTTGCTTCTGTTTTCTGGGCTACTAGAATGCTATTTGGAAAATCATCACCCAGACCAATGTTTTCTTTTAGTAGTTTCAAAGTTTAGGATCTCATACTAAAATTTTTTTTATCTATTTTTAGTTTATTTCTATACAAAATAAGGCACCAGTTGTCAAAAAGGCTTTCTCCCAAAGCAAGCCTTCAGCATCTTTTTCAAGAATCACTTAGATACAGATGTATGGGTTCCTTACGGGGCTTCTGTATGTCGATATTTGTGCTGGTGTCATGCTGCTCTTTACTACTGTGACTCTGTACTAGTGTTTGAAATTAAGTACTGTAAATACCACCAGTATTGTTCTTTTTACTCAGCATGTTTTGGCTATTGTCTTAGTCACTGTTCTATTGCTGTGACACCATGACCAAGACAACTATTATCAACAAAAGCATTTGAGTGCTCACTTACAGTTTCAGAGGTTTAATCCATTACCACTGCAGCAGGAAGAATAGTGGCACACAGGCAGGCACTACAGCAGTTGCCAAGAGCTACAACTTGATCCATAAGGTGAGAGAGAGATTCTGGGCTTGGCATGGGCTTCTGAAACCTCAAAGCCCATTCCCACTGCCACACCTCACTCTCTGGTGACTAAACATTCAAATACATGAGCTTTGGGGCCAGGGAAGACTAAGCAGGCAGTTGCTAGTAATGACTATTCTCCCTGCTTGTCACTCACCAGGAGCACTCTTTCCAGTGACATCTTTTTTTCTCAGGGTTTTAGGTGTCTATAATACCAATTACACACCATAGTACAGTTGTTCTATCATTGGAGCTGTCCTCATAAAAAAACTAGAAGAGGAAAAAAATCAACACAAATTCTTCCCTGTGCTCTGCAGTTTACAGGTCCTCCATGGCCCCTCTTCTTCAACCTGTGCTCAAGCCAGAGGTAGACATCTCTCTGGATCCCACTTGATACAGTCCTAATTCAGCCTGCCCAGATCTAAGGAACAGAATGCATGAAGCTTGCTGTTCATTTATTAGTCATTTATTAAGTAATGCTTTCTCTCCCCAATTTACTTGCTATTAACTATTTTTGGAGGCCTCCATAGTCTCTTTTATATTTTTACTGAAGTTTCTTGTTGTGCCGCTATGAAAGACAGACTACAATGCCCTTACTTCATCTTGGCTACAATTCAAAGTCCCTGGCCTTCATTTCTAGTTGCTGTTGTTCATCAGGCTTTGGAAAGGATGCTTATGATGTGGTAGCATTTTAACACCTCTCTTCAAGAGCCTCTACATCTTCATTTGAAAAGGGAATACATATTAATCTAAACTATCAGGCTTACAAACAAGCTAGGAGAAAACAAAGAAAAGCAGACACAGAAAGGTTTCTCAACACCCATCAAAGCACCCCTTTCACCCTTCCTACCATATGACTTTCCCAAAACAGAGAGGAAGATAAATTATCCTGAGAATTTCAGTGCCCTTACTTTGTATACATACAAAACAGTTCTTTAAGAACAACTGAAATTGCTAAATTGTGAAGGAGAATGGGAAATCAATAGCAAAATACTAAGTGTCTGAACTATGCAAAAAAGGAAACAAGACAATTATAGGCAGAGAAGAAACATGTAAAAGGATACATGGTATCAAATAGCATTGGGCATTTGGCCAACAGAACTGCACTGACTTGAACTCCCAGGATTCAAGTGTTCCCCTGACCACAGGCAGATGAGTCAGCACTTCTGAAGTACAGACTGGAGTAGAGATGGGAGGAGATTAGGACTTATAAAGTGTCTCAGACCCAAAGATGGTAGGACTTAAAATACCAGCTGGAAATTTATTTTTTGAATTTAAAATGAAAATGCTAGTGAAGATCTATGACAGAGGCATTTTACCATAGAAAAGACTGACCATGTCCCTCACAGCCATTTCTCAAACTAGTCACAAAGACAACTGAGACATTCACCCAGACAAACTGGCTCAGATTTGAATGTTCTTCATCAAGTACATGGAAAGACTTAGTTTCCTAAAACTATTTTCATCTCCCAACCAAAATCCATATGTTAACTCTAACAATTCAAAAATTTTGCATGATTACAAACTCTACAACAAATCACTATTTATGAACTACTTATTTATGGAGACTAGAGATGTTAACTTAGCACAAACTGATACCCACCGTTTCTTACTTCTCTTTCTTCATTCTGGTAACTAAATGTTTCATAGAAACCAAAAGGATTAATTTTAGCTCATGGTTTCCGAGGATTCTGCCCACAGTGGTGGACAGAATATAGCAGAGCAGTTGAAGTCATGATAGGCCAAGAAGCAAAGAGAAGGAAAATGACAGCATTCTGCTGACTTTCTGGAAACCCTTTTCATTCAGTCTGGGCCTCCAGCCTGTAGGATGGCACCACCCACACTCTGGGTGGATATTTCTTATTTAAGCATCTCAGGAAACAACTTCCTAGACACATCCAAGTTGGGCGTCACTAGTCTTTTAGGTGTTTCTAAATCTGCTAAGATCAGTAATGAAGGTTTACCATCACCCCTGCTACACATACACTACTCACAAGGTTCAGATGAAGGATATTCTTTAGAACTCAACCCCCAAATCCTCCTCTTCAGACATAGGCTTTCACATACAACAGCATCACCAGATGTGGTCTATCTGACCTACTTTAAGCCATTAACAAAATCTCATTAAGTTATTCTTTAGCTAAGTTATAACATTAAAGCAAAACAATCTGAGTGTTCACTTAGATGAGTTTTGGCAAGCGTGATAAGCATGTAAACACCAAATTGAACTATTGAATATTTGTATGCCCATAGAAAGCTCTTTATGCTCATTTTTATGCAATTGCATCCAAGCAATCTACCAACACAAATGACTTTAGACTGTCCTTGCAATTTAAAAAAGTAAAACCATTCTTTGTAGGGGTTTTTGTTTTGGTTTGGTTTGGGTTTGGGTTTTGGTTGTTGTTGTTCTAATGTGTAGTTTTAGAGGTTTATGTGTGCTGTTGTCTGAATCACCAATTTGTTCCTTTTGATAGCTGTGCAACACACCACTGCATGAGTAAATCATATTGTTTATCCATTCTTCTATACACAAGCACTTGGATTATCTGTGGTCTAGACCTATCACAAATAAAGTTGCTACAAAATTCTTACATAGGCATATATTTTCACTTTCTGTGGGTAAGTATCTAGAAGTATTACTGGCCACAGGGTTATTACAAATTTAACTTTATAAGGAACTGTTTTCTAAAGCAGTTACAGTTGTACCACAGTATATGAAATTTTCAATTGTCCTACATACTCTATTCTAGAGAAAAGTTTTGTTATTGTTTTGTTTGTGTTTTTTGTATTGCCATGTTTTTAACTATCCTATGACATAATAGCTTATTGAGATTTTAGTTTGTTTAGTTTCCCTGATATTAACAGTTCCATATACTTATTACTAATTCATATTTATGAAGTATCTGCCTTCAGGTTTTCCTGCCTTTTAACACACTGTCTATGTGTACAGAATGGCTACCTGCACTATTTGTCTTACTGTAACAGATTACCAGAATTAGAGGCATAACAGCACATATCTATATTCTTACAGTTCTGTAGAATTAAAATCCAACATAGTGATCATTATGCCATGAGATCATGACACAAAATCATTGTGCCATGAAAGCTGCATCCATTTCATCTGAAAAATACATTCACCCCATCCTAAGGTGTATCCAGACTGTAGGATCAAGTATACAGTATTAACATATTACAGTACCAAGTCAGTCTAAAATCTCATCTCAATTTCACCAATTCTAATGTCTAAATCTTATTATCAAATCATCAAATTAGATTTGAATGAGACTCTTCATTCCTGATGCAGCAATCCTCCCTATCTCTGAACCTGTGACAAAAACAAAATGTAAGAATGCCACAGTATAACTAGTACAGATGTGTCTATTTAAAAATAGAGAAAATGGAAAGAAAAAAACCACTGGCTCTGTGATGGCTAATGCTAATTATCAACTTGTCAAAACCTAGAAATACCTGGAAGAGGGACCTTTGGGTCTGTGGGGGATTATTTTGGACCTTCCCACTGTGGGTGACACCATTCCCTAGGCAGGAAATCTTGGGCTGTGTAGAAGTAACCAAAACAAAACAAAACAAAAACAAAAACAAAACACGCTGAATACTATGCATGAATTTGTTCATTGTTGTTTGCTTCTCTGTGGATATAATATCATCAGTTCCCTCAGGCTCCTGCTGCGGTGACTTTCTTGTCCTATTGGACTATAACCTGCAACTTTGACCTTTAAAATTAAGTGACCAGCTCATTGAAATTCCTGTTGCTTTGATATCCTAGCAATAATGTTATTTTAAGTCAAATAACCCATTTGTCCCTTAAGTTGCCTTTTCAGGGTATTTTATCACAGTAACAGGTAAAGACTAAGGCCCCAAACAAATTTAAAATCTAGCCAGGAAAAGTGCTTAAGCTGAAATCTAAATAGTTTTCAGTGTCACTCTTTAGATCTGCCCATGAAGCCAGATACTACCACTTGATCCTAAAGTACAGCTAACATGTACTCAAAACTGAACAGATGTATTAGCTTATTTCCTACATGCTGAATTCAGAAGTGTTGAAAGCTTCTCTCACTCTGCCCTCTCTGTGCACCTTCAAGTCAAAGTCATAGTGTTTCTGCTGGCATAATATACTCAAGCATCTTGTGGGTCTACCATATAAGTACAAAGACTCGCTGCTTTTAGACAGAGGCTCAACTACAGATCTGGCCTTGATAAACTCATCTCTATTTTCAGCTTCTGCTTAAGTGCTAAGGGAATCATGAGCCTCATGGGTGACCTCTTTAGTGTCCAAATGAAGCCTCTGGCCTTTTGATCTAATTTTTCAGCACTGACTCCTTTTGCTGCTTCTCAGTAGCACACTTTCATGACAGTGACTCTATCTCAGTGTTAGCTTGCTCTGCCCTGTAGACAGACAAAGAATTATCAAGTACTAACTTTGGTGTTTTGCTGATATTGTTTCTTCAGGTTTGTGGTGGTTGTTTTTTGAGACAGGATCTCATGTAGCCTAGACTGGCCTCAAGTTAACTATGTTATCAAAAATGCCTTGAACTCCTGATTCTCCTTTCTTTACCTCCCAAATCCTACCTAAAGAAAAGTGGGTTCTTTTTAAACAGGTCTCTTCTCCATTTGCCTACTTTCAAATTTTATTAAACACATAAAAAGAAATCAGAATGAATCTTCAACACTGCTTGAAAATCTCATCAGTTAAAATTTAAGTTCATTTATGATAAGCCATACTTCTCACATAACCACAGAACACAGCTTGCTAAGCTTCCTGCCACTATAGTAAAACCCCTCCTCCTCCTACATTTTCCAGTTTCTTCATTCTTCCAATGATTCTTCACTATCAGCATCTTTAATACCTATGTTTCCACTAACAATCTATTCATGGTGATTTTGGATATTCTTTAAGGTGATTTTTTTTTCTGTCCTGCTCCTTTAACTTCTGAGTCTTACACATTGATTGAAATCCATGTTTCTACTAACAGTCTGGGGCAGTGGTTCTCAACATTCCTAATGCTGTGACCCTTTTATACAGTTCCTCATGGTGTAATGACCCCCAACCATAAAAATATTTTTGTTGCTGCTTTATAACTGTAATTTTGCTACTGTTATGAATTGTAATGTAACTGTGTTTTCCAATGGTCTTAAATGACCCCAAAGGAGCCATGACCCACAGTTTGAGAACCAGTTTTCCTAACCTACCTTCAAAGTTTCAAAACTACTTTTGGATTTCTGTTATAGCAGTAACTCATATATCTACGTACCTAATCTGTATTACTTTTTCTACTTTACTATTGCTATAACAAAATAGCACAAGGGTATAAGTAGGTAAAGGGGTAGAGTAACATTCATTTTATATTGTAGTTAGTTTACAGTTAATGAGCTGATGTCCAAAATAGGTCTTACTGGGCTAAAATCGGGATGTTTGAGGCCTATATTTTTAAAGCTACAGGGGCTCCAGGGTTTGAGTATGACCTGAAAATGTCTGGATGCTGGAAGCTTAAGTGCCCAGAATGCCAGTATGGAGATGGTGGAGCCTGAACCAGGTGGGACCCAGTAAAAGGTACTTAAGTCACTGGGGACACGCCCCCACAAGTGATTATTAAAAGTTCTCTGAGGACATGGCTATTTCTGTGAAATCAAGTTGTTATAAAACAACAACAACAAAACCCAGAAATACTGGCTTGCTAAATCTTACCACCCAATCTTATATACATTCCTCCCATTGTAATGATGGATTATATTATAATCCATGGAGCCCTCAGCAAAGGCCAAAGAGTCGGAGTTACTCAATAGTAATCTAAATAAGCAGTGTCCTCTGTCGGTTCCTGTATGTGTTTGAACACTTGGTCTCTCACTGGTAGTACTATTTAAGTAAGTTATGGAACCTCTAGGAGGTGAAGCCTTGACAAAGAAGTGGGTCACTGGGAGCAGCAGCCCTTAAGGCCTTATAGGCCAGCCCATTTCCTTTTTACTATCAGCTTCCTGAATGTGGATGAAATGTAATCAGCCAGCCCCCAGCTCCAACCACCACGCCTTCCCTGCCTGCAGCCATATCTCCCCACAGAGGCAGACTATAACTGTCTGAAACTGTGAGCCAGAACAAACCATTCTCCCTTAGGCTGTTCTTGTCCGGGTATTTTATCATAGCACCACAACAAACCAAGATACCAGTCTTAAACTTTTAGCCACAAATGAACTAAACAAACCTCCCTACTTTTTAAAGAACCTGGCCCCAGGCATTGTTTTAGCAACAGAAAGTGAAGGCTGGATGAATCCATTTCCTCATTAGTCCCAACTTCAGAGGTCACCTGTGCTCTGAGAATCAGGACCTTTTTATTTTCAAATCTTTAACAGCATCTCTGACTTTGCTTGGATCATATCTCTTGACTGACATTCTTCTTCTGTCTCCCACTTGCATTTTTATAAAGACATGTTTTTATTAGTTAGTGTGTGTGTGTTTGAATGGCATGAGGATACCAGAAGAGGGTTTTGGATCTCCTAGAGCTAGAGTTACAGAGAGTTGTAAGCTACCCAGTGTTGGTGCTGGAAACCAAACCTGGGTTATCTGGAAAAGCAACAAGTATTCTTTACTGCTGAGCCATCTCTCTCTAGCCCTCTCCTCATCTTTAAGAATGCTTAACCTTTTAAAGGACTACATAAATAAACCAGAATACTCCTATCAGCTTTATTCTTTTGCCATAGAACGTATCATATTCAAAGGCCCTGGGCATCATTGGGGGACTTATGCAGCTTACCGTGCCTACTAATCACTTAAGAACACTAGAGTAAACCCTAATTATATCTATTAAGGCTCAGAGAGAAGTATTAACCACTTAAACAAACACCATTATTTGTCTTTAACTTCGAAAGAATTTAGGGAATCAAAAAATATAACTGAACACTTACTATTTCTTTTTTGAGGCAGGCACCACTGGTTGGCTAATTCGACACTAATTCAATTCCTTCTCCCTTGCCTGCCCCTAGTACTTGGACTATAAAAGCTAAATACTTACTTTCTGGCCTCCTAAGGATAGCCATATAATATAGATGTGTCAAATGAAATCTAAAAATTGCCCGAGGAAATGCTACTGCACTCCTGATAAAAGACACAGATGGTACTGGCACCCCTTGGCCCCTTCCCAGTAGCTCTCCTGCTTGAGTATGGGACACTGGCAGTAATTCAAGCAGCTATTTCACAGTGATGGAGTCCATCCAAAAGAATCCAAGTGCTGCCAGTCCTGCCATTGTAAAATGGTTGCAGCAACACCAGCTAGGCTGGGACTCCAGACTTACAGTTACATGAGGGAAGTAAATTTTCATCTTGTTTAAGTCACTGTTTGCATTTGCTTTTCTGATATTTCCAACTAAAAGCTTTAATTGAAACTGTACTAAACATAACTAAACATAAACATCTTCCTTCAAAATGTAGTTTGTTTTATGAAAACTATAGTTAAATGGATACTTAATTTCTTATATGACAACTATTAAAGTGTAACATGATGCATTTTACTAATTATATTATTTCATTCTAAGATATTTAGAAATTACCAAACATTTAAACAAAATATTAGCCATAATTCTAAGTAGCCAAAGATAAATTACTATTAATATAGTATATTTACCAACATATTGTTACATACATATATATAAAATAGTTTTTTAAAGTCAGACTATATAGAATATACAGATTGAATTCAACTTCTACCTAGCAGTATATGTACTAAGGAATTTTTCATATTATTGAGTATTTTTCAAAAATAATACCAAGAGCTTGAAATATTTCCTATGTGACTACTGCATTCCTAATTAAGTAATTTTAACAATGATAGACATATAACAGATAAATATTTCAGGATGCATTACTGAGGATGAAATTCATTAGTCATAAATGCAGCTTAAGTGCTTTCCAAAAGTCCATTTTCTAACCTCTGTATACCAGAGCATCAGCCCTTATAGGCATTTACTGCTGCTTCTGCCTTTTGATGGCCTGATGTGTAAATACACTACACTTCAATCTCAAATCTTTAATTTACTTCTTTTGGTTATTAGTGACAGTGACTATGTAAAGATACTTAGATCTTTAGACTGGTTACTTTGTAAAGTATCCCTAAGTAACTTTTAAAGGATAAAAGTTCTTTATATGTAAAATGATAATCTTTTTATTTGTTGTACTAACACCTTATTTCAGTAAACAGTAACTCTTCAGTTTTGCTTTTATTTATATTTATTTTTATGAACTTAAAAGATGTTTTTATGCCTTGTGTGGTGATGCATGCCTTTAATCCCAGCACTTGGGCCAGAGAAGCAGGTGGATCTCCATGAGTTCAAGGCCAGCCTGATTTACAAAGCAAGTTTCAGGACAGCCAGGGTTATTATACAAAGAAACCTTGTCTCCAAAAAACAGGAAAAAAAAAAAGAGAATTTTACTTATGTATATGAATGTTTGTTTGCAGGTAGGTGTGTGTGTGTGTGTGTGTATGTGTGTGGTGTGTGATATGTGGACCTGGTGTCCATAGGGACCAGAAGAGGGTGTTAGATCCCTGATAACTACAGTTACACATGGTTAGGAACCACAATATGAATAATGGGAACTGAACCCAGGTCCTCCACAACAGTAGGAAGCACTCTTAACCACGTCAGCCATCTCTCTAGTCCCTATTTTTATAAACTTAAAAAAAAAAATCCACAATCTTTATCCTTTGTAACCTTTTTCAGCAAGTTTTTATATGATGACAACCGTGTTTTAGAAAAGAATGGTTTAAGATATAGCATTCTTACAATTTTTTACTGGCAGTCAAAAAGAAATATCCAATCAAGAGAGTAACCAATATTAGATATGACAACTGCATTTTAGAAAAGAATGATTTAAGATATTATATTCTAATAAATTCTTATTGGCAGTCAACAAAAACAGAACAATTATTCCATAATTAGTAAGTCTTGTGTCCTTAGCTCTGACTACTCACATACCTGCTTGTGACAATGATCACATCCTCAGAGATGGTGGCCATTTCCTTGATGGTAAGGTAGCACATTCTCCTCAATGTTTGCTGAAAGTGTATTTATAGATGGTAACAGATTATTGTCAATTACTCTAAGTAAGACTAGCAAGTATATTAAGAGAGATATTCTTGGGCCAGCAAAGTGGTTCACTGGTAAAGGTGCTTTTCACCAAGTCTGATAGCCTGAGTTTAATCCCTGGAATCCAAATGGTTAAAACAGAACCAACTCCCACAAGTTGTCTACTAACACCCACATTAAAAACAAATAAGGGAAATAGTCTTTAAAATATCTACCTCTTAAAACCTATTAAAGTATATGGGTAAAAAAATATTCAAAATACTGTTTCTTAAACACAAATACTTGAAAAAACATAAAAGCAAAGCCTTAAAAATCCAATTACTTTTCTACAGAGATATAATTGTTTAAAGGGATAAAGACTTGTCTCGGAAATGTATTTTCAAGATTTTTAACAAATGTGTATGCAGAAATATGCTATGTTTTCCCCTTGTGGTAGTCTGAATGAAACTGGTCCCCATAGGCTCACAGGGTATAGTACTATTATGAGGTGTGACCTTCCTGCTGCCTATAGATCAATACGTAGAACTGTCAGTCCCTTCTCCAGGATCAAACCTGCATGCTGCCATGTTTCCTGGGATGCTGATAATGGAAAAAACCTCTGAACCTGTATGTCAGCCCCAATTAAATGTTCTCCTTTATAAGAGTTGCCGTGGGCATGGTATCTCTTTACAGGAATAGAAACTCTAAGACTCCCCTCCACTTAGTGAATAGCAATGTTTGTCCTAAAATGACTTGGTACTGGATAATCAGCTTCCATTTCTTTTTTAATTTTTTTATTAGATATTTTCTTAATTTACATTTCAAATGCTATCCCGAAAGTCCCCTCCCCCCCCTCCCTGCTCCCCTGTCCACCCACTCCCACTTCTTGGCCCTGGCGTTCCCCTGTATTGGGGCATATAAAGATTGTAATACCAAGGGGCCTCTCCTTCCAATGATGGCCAACTAGGCCATCTTCTGCTACATATGGAGCCAGAGACACGAGATCTGGGGGTTCTGGTTAGTTCATATTGTTGTTCCTCTTCTAGGGTTGCAGACCCCTTCAGCTCCTGGGGTTCTATCTCTAGCTTCTCCATTGTGGGCCCTGTGTTCCATCATATAGATGACTGTGAGCATCCACTTCTGTACGAGACAGCTATATCAGGGTCCCTTCAGTAAACACTTGCTGTCCTATGCAATAGTGTCTTGAGTTTGGTGACTGATTATGGGATGGATCCCCCGGTGGGTCAGCTTCCATTTTAAGTTATCAAAATTTTCCAGATGAACACCAGGATCCAAAGTGAGATGGTAACAATGATACAGGTTCCAGCCCAAATCTCCTCAGCTGCATCTCTGATTTACTTGCAGACCCCAGGCTCCTTCCGTCTGTCCAGCCTCTTTCCAAGTATCCTCAGTGTATTTTAAGTACAGAAACCCATACACATTAGACTCAGGGTATATGCTATAGAGAGAGCCTGCTTAACACCACTGAGTCAAATAAGAAAAGAGAAGAAAACAATGATTCTCAGTCTGATTTAACACGAAGGAGGGAGAGAGGGGAGAAAAGGGGAGGAACATATATATCAAGGACTGAAAAGTAAGAAGGAAAAAGTAGTAAAGACAACTTTGAGTGAAAGAAAAAAGCTAAAAAGATATATTTCTCTCTCTATAAAAATACATTTAGAAATATATATATGTATGTATAAAAACATGTCTATGTTTACATATTTATATATACAGTAAGAGTATCTAAGAGTATCAAATTTCCCATAAACAGGAAAAAGATAAGGATGAATATTAGATTTTGATAAGTTCATGAAGCAATTTAGGATAACTGCCAGAAACTCTGAAAATATTATCTCATATGTCATAGTGTTCTTCATTTTGTTGCCTTTCTTTCTTCTTCAGCTCGTTTCAGACCGTTTCTAGCACTATCTTTAAGTACACTGATTTTCATGCTCACTTTTCTCCTTTTTCTCTGGTATCCTCCCTAAACATTCAAACTTTCTTGGCTTTCCCAGCTCCACCTGGCCTTCCCTATGCCTGTAGACTGCCTCTGGGCAGCTAATGGTACAATCTCAGGGGTCATCTTGCTTGCTTCCCTTCTTCAGATCACAACCCTTGCATGCTGGATACACTGTCTGAAAGCTGCTCTTTTGTCTGTTCCTCTAGTATTCATGATAGGAGGGCAAACCCAGCCCTTTACACAGCTGGAAACAAAACAGAAATGTGGTTCTTAACATCAAATGAGAGTAATTTATACAATAGGACTCTTCTTTTCCCACCTCCTTTCCCACTGATGTCACAACTGATTCCTAACACTGCTGCAGTAGAGCTAACACTATAGATCAACAACAGTCTGCATGATTTTACAATAACTTGTCTGGTTTTACCCAGTTCTGCAGTAACTTTCTGTAAACATTGTATTCTTCATTTATATATAGTGGTTACACAAATCTGTTTATCTTTCTTAGCTTCTCTTTTCTTGTTTTTATTTTCTTACTCTCTTGCTTCACATTTTCAATGGGTCTCACTTGTGAAACAGGGTAGACTTGAAGGGTAGCCAAGAATAGCCTTAAACTTCTGATCATCTTGCCTCTACCTCCCAAGTGATTACAGATGCATACCATCCTGCCTAGCTTAGGGAGGTCTGGATGTTAAAACTCAGGGCTTTATGCATTCAAATCAAGCACTCTACCAACTAAGTAATATCCTCAGCTCATTCTCTTTTCCCCAAGTTACTTTGGAAGACAAAAATTAATAGGGGAAAAACAGTCCACAAATCAAAAAGCTTGCTCCAAGAATATCTTTATTGATAAGGTAAGCCTCTAGACAAAACTATAAAGAATACAAGAATATATAATTTAACCATATCAAAATGATAGCTGCAGTACAGATTCTACAGACATTATTAAAAAGGATTATGAACAATTCTATTTTCCATCCTTACACACACACACAGTGCCACATTCTATGGCTGTTCATCAGGAAAATCTCTTCGCATCTTCACACGCTTCCATAAATGTTCCTATCCTTCCATCTAATTGAAATTTTCCCTAAGGATTGCCCTGCAACTTTCTAAATGGTGGTTGTTTTCTTTCTCATGGCCCCCAGACAAGGAAGCAGCTATTTCTCGCTGCCTTTTTAGCTACTGACACCACCTTCTTTCAGTGCACTTCCTGGTCTGAGAGGTTATGCCCTTTATACCATATTACCTACCTTAATTCATGATGACAGAGACTCAATGTAATGTCACAGCCTCTATCAATGACAGCCCCCATGCAACTCAGACAACCTGTGTTTCCTGTCAGCACTCATAACCCATTAATCCTATAACCATTTGCTAACCCCATCTGTGGTCTAACACCAGGTACCTGACTGCAAAACTGGATCCACATGTAACCTTGCCTGACTTTTATAACAGCAAATCTGCAGGCCCTACTCCAACAACTTGAGATGCCTACTTTTCTAGTCTAATTCCTAAAGGAAATACCTAATGCCACAATACTCACAATGGCTCTGCTTCTCTGATTCCTGAATTGTCAGTATAGAAAGTCATTATAAGGAAGCACGTCCTGAAGGCAAGGAATGTGAAACCACTTCTCCTTCTGGACTAGGGGAATGTAAGTAGTCAATAGTATTAAAGAGCATAAATATTTACATTATCATTTGCAAAGACCTACAGAGGACAGAGCTTTGGGTAAATAAGCAGTTGTTACCAGAGTACATTCTAATAAGAATTAGGGTGTTAAAACTTAAGATGTTAAAAACAACTTTATTCAGGGCCAACAAGATGGTTCAGTAGGTAGGCACTTGCTACCAATATTAAAGGCCTGAGTTCAAACACCAGGACCATCGTGGTAGAAAGAGACCAGAGTGCTACAAGCTGTCCTCTGACTGCCACACAGGCACCACAGCATGCATATACATTAACATCACACACATATACACGTAACTTTTTTTTCTTAAAAAAATAATGATGAATTTAACAGGTTTGAATGGACAGCTGAAAGTCTAGGAAGGAGTCAGAGATCCTCTCTAACTGGGTTATAATAGAAAGCTTTTTCCATGGCTATGAGGTCACAAAACTGGGAAAGCATATCCTGCAGAAGTTTAATTTAAAAACAAATTCAAGCCACACCCTTGGAGAACTAGACTGGCAAGGAAGCGAATCTGAAGACTGAGGTGGGGATAGATGGGTAGATTCTGATGAAGGTACCTGAAACCCCACAGTCTGCCAAGAATCTTTTGTCAATAAAAGTCATCTTGGGGGGATTGCTCTCCCTCTGCCTGAGCATATATTAAGGCCTCCCTTATTATAACAGTCTTAAAGGCACCTAAAGAACTACCTAAAGAACTACTTCTAAAACCCTTCATTATCTAGACATACAGGCAGACTCAAAAACCAGCGTCCTGAGAACTGGACACAAAATATAGCCTGTGCTATGTATTACAGAATCCAACTCCCCATATGTTTCTGTATTAAACCTGGGCTGAGAAGAAATGTGCCACACTGGGGAGACAGAAGGAAAGCAACGGCTATTACACTGGAAGCAGTGAGGTGAGCTAGGGTAATGAGAGGCAGCTACACAGACGCTGACAGGCTTGCTGAGCCCCCACTCCAAGTCCAGCTCTTCTCAACTGCCAGCCCACTGGCCAGCAATCCAGGCCCACTAAAACCTTCACCAGGAACTGACAGATGCGGGCCTGGAGGTATGACCTTTTCCCCATTGACTTCAGAAACAGCTTTATACTATATACTTCGTCCATGTTCACATAATGTTTTAAAAGCATTGATAACTTTTATAAAGATAAATGGTTTTAAAGTAATTTTAAACTTTTAAGCAACCCTCTTGAATTTGAAACAGTCTACGTTCCCTGAGGAAAATAAATTGTTTCACCATAAAAGAGTAAAAAAAGACTTACATCATTAGATTGAAACAATCGAGTCATTGCAAAGAAGGCTTCTGTAGCTTCCATAGTTCCGAAATGTTCACCCTAAGTAAAATTTAAAAGAATTTTTTAAACTAAGAAATATAGATATTAAGAATTTTCTCCTATTTCTCATTTGATTCAAAAATCATTTGAATTCAGGAGGAAGTCTCTTTATAAACATTCTGCCTCCTGGCAACTTTTCTATTTCAATTTAGAAACCTGCAGGGAGAAAAAAAAAAAAAAAAAAAAAAAAAAAAAAAAAAACCTTCAGGGCCATTTAGAGACTTGTTATTTAAAATAATTTAAATAGCACACCACTCTTAGAAGTTCTGGAATTGTAGTGTCTACATTTTTAACAGAAAGTGCTTATATTTCCTTTAAGGATACACCAGGAGGCAAAAATAGTAAGTAGAATTTCCAATCTGCATTGCAGGATAAGGTCACACAACCTACAAGCAGGGCCTGCACCTTGTGCATTTCTAGTCTAATGCCTGACCATGTCCCATACAGGACAGGTTCTTCCTAGAGAGAAAACTGAAAAGGACTGCTTATGAGGAATCCAAGACTATATGGCAAAACAGGGTTCAAGACAAAAGAGAAGGAGCTAAATTCCCCTTGATTTTGTGTCAAGGGCTGCTACAGATCCCCAAACACTGACCCTATGCTGTTTAAACTCTTAGAAGTATGATTAAAGTATAACATTTAATGTGAATAACAGATTATTTAAAGGCCTTGTCAGAATACAGTCCCTTCAGAGAACTCTTGGGGGAACAGGACATTTTCCCTCAGTAAAAGTTCCAAACACGCTAATGCTGCTGATGTGGCAGTACACGCCTAGAGAACTTAGTCACTAATTTTCAAACATGTCTAGTCATAAACTTCTTAAAATATTACCATTTCAACACTTCTTCCACTAAAGTAATCCTATATAAAGTATTGGGCTTTCTTTTACATAAAATACAAGTAATCTTACATCTATTTGCCATGAGTATAAGAATTTTGATTTAAAAAAAAAAAAGTTTTAACATGGCCTGGGACAAGGAGGCACCTAAGAACCAATGGGGATGATCTTATCTGTGACTCACTACATCAGAGATATTGAATCTGAAGATGCCACCTCCTATAGACAGACAGGAACCCCAGTGGAGCAATAGAGTCATCAACCCACCCACAAAACTTTCAACCCAAAATTTATCCTGTCTAGAAGTAATGCAGGCACAGAGGATGGAGCAGACACTGAGGGAATGGCCAACCAATAACCATCCCCACTTGAGACCCATCCCATGGGCAAGCACCAATCCCCGACACTATTAATGACATTCTGTTATGCTTGCAGACAGGCGCACATAGTGCTCTGAGAGGCTCCACCCAGCAGCTGACTCAGACAGGTGCAGACACCCTCAGCCAAACAGTGGATGGAGCTTGGGAACTCTTTTTTTTTTAACTTATTTTATTTCCAAGCCCTTTAAAGATGTATTTTAACCTGTTTTCTTTTCTTCTTCTTTTTTTTTTCTTTTTTTATTGGATCTTTTATTTACATTTCAAATGTTTTCCCCTTTCCAGGTCTCCCCTGAGGAAACCCCCTATCCCATCCCCGCTCCTCCTGAATCTATGAGGGTGCTCCCCTACCCACCCACCCCCATCTTCCTGCCCTGGCATTCCCCTACACTGGGGCATCAAGACCCTTGGTCCCAAAGGTCTCTCCCCAGGGCTTGGAAATTCTTACAGAAGAATAGGAGGAAGGACTATGGGTCCAGAGGGGGATAGGAACCTCACAGAAATGCCAAAAGAGTCAAGTAACCTGGACCATCTTGGGTTCACTCTGGGCTCTCAGAGTCTGAACCACCAACCATAGAACATACACAGGCTGGATCTAAGTCTCCCTGGTCATATGTAGCAGATGTGCAGCTTGACTTTCATGTGGGTCCTGAACAACTGGAGCTGGGGCTATCCCAAAAGCTGTTGCCTATATGTGGGCTGTGTTCTACTAGCTGGGCTGCCTTGTGTGGCCTCAGTGGAAGAGGAAGTGCCCAGCCTGGCAGAGACTTGAAGTGGCAGGGTGAGGGGAAATACCCAAGGGGCCTACATCCCCACAGAGGAGAAGGGGAGAGGGGAGGAGGAAGGATTGTTGGAGGTGGTGACTGGGCGGGGGAACAGTGAGCAGGATATAAAGTGAATAAGTAAAAAAAAAAAAAAAAAATTAAATTTAAATTTTAAAAAAATGTCTTAGGTTTAAGATGAAGGACAAAGTATAACAAGAGTTTACAACTATTTAAATCAGTGTCCAACTTGCTTATCAATAAGAGAGAGACCTTTTTTAATGTGAAACTTAAATACCCAGAAGCCTGTGCAATTCTTTATATAAGAACAACCTTAAGTTACAAATTTAACTTACAATTCAGAACCTGCGGCTCTGTCAATTCCAGTAGAAATTCTGAAGCGCTTTGTGTTGTTGTCTGTTTTCTTTTCTTTTCTCACATTGATCTACCAAGGCCAGGGCAGGAGACAAATGAACGCCCCCAAACCTTTCTGCTTGACCAAGTTTCTGCTGTCCTTGGCAATCTCCTTCTCAAGATAACTGCTTCAACATTAGTTGCTCCAAGAAAGAGGTATTGGCCAACCCTGACTCTGACTGCTTTAAATCAACTTTCACTACTGCAGATTCTGCTGGCACAGTGGAATTAGCCACTTCTGACACAATACAGAATCTGCTCTGCAGAGTTAAGTCAAACCAGTTTCAGCTTAGTTGTCCTAACTAACATGCCACCACAGTTATGCTGTTCAAGAAGACATGTCTTTTGTTTCTCAAGTTTCAATTTGCAAACAACAACATTTTATTAAAACTCTAAATTTTATTAAAACTCTAATTTAATTAAAAATATAATTAAACTTTATTTATAAAACAACAAAACTTTAATTATAAAATAAAATGATTAAAAAAAAACAAAAACCTCCTGATGAGGTACTGATGAAATGGCTCAGGGGATAAAGACACTTGTCATCAAAACCTGAAGACTTGAGTTCAATTCCCAGGTTCTACATGACTGAAAGAGAACTGACTGCCACAGGCACTTGATGTAAGCACACACAAAGTTAATAAGTAAATGTAAAAAAGCTAAATGCTTTCTTAGAATCTAAGTTGGTAAGTATAACACATTTAACATTACATATAAATAATCCAGAAACACAATGTATATAAAGGTATGTATATAAATATCTATAGAGATACATATATTGTCTATGAAATAAAATTCTCTTTTCTAAGGTTCTAAATGTTTTTGAGATTGCATTTACAGTTTGAGGCAAAAGCAAATAGGAAAATTAATAGCAATAATAGAACACAGAATTTTTTTTAAAATGTTTTTGTTTTTGTCTGTTATAACTCCAGTGCCTAGAACAGTTCATAAGACACAGCAGGTATGTGATAAAACTCTCTGAGTTACAAATGGAAAGTGTTTCTGAATACAAGTATGCCTAGCACTATGATAACTGTTTATAGCTAATATTTCACTTAACTATAAAGCTTAAAACATTGGTATTATAACCCTCATTTACATCATGAGGCGCATAATGGTTAAGTTACTTATCCAGAATCATATTGACATTATTAGTGTAATAACTGATACTAATATAAAACCTGAACATTAAGACAAAAATTTCAACATTTCACTATCATGCCAAATAAATAAGCAAAAAAAAAAAAAAAAAAAAAAAAAATCTTGAAATCTATTCTGACTTTACATTCTATTTTCAAATGATCTCAAAATACATGTAACCTGCTGTTGGCACAGCAGTTACAAACACTTGTTACTCTACAGAAGATCCAGGTTTGATTCCCAGAACCCACATGGTAGCTCCAAGTAACTCTAGTCTCAGGGGACCTGATGCCCTCTTCTGACCTCTGTGACAAAGCACACACATGGTGTGCACATACAACTCTAGTCTCAGGGGACCTGATGCCCTCTTCTGACCTCTGTGACAAAGCACACACATGGTGTGCACATACATACATGCAGGTAAAACATACATACACATAAAATAAATAAATCTTTAAAAAATACTAAAAATAAATACATGTACTAAGTATGTTCTAAGTAGTATTTGTTGAATTCAAATCAACATATCTATTGAAATGTACATGTTTAGTTGGTCTAATACCTCATGAATTTAGAAAGGAATATAGGCTCAGTCCTTGTATTAAAGAACTTTCACACATTATTGTTCTAATCAAACACTGTGGATTTTCAAATTATATGATTTTCTTTTTTAAACAATTCTGCTTTTCAGTAAGTTCTTTGCTATAGGTTACATATTTCTATCTTAATACACAAATCTAAGGAAATCAGAATAGTTTACCTGGTTGAGTAAGTAAAGAATCTTTGTCAAGATATGCAAGCATCTTCTTGGATTGATGGGCGTTTCATTGAATATGCGTGCCTACAGAAATATGCAAAACAGTATGCTGTATATTGTGTATGTTCCATCACAGAGGATATCAAATCATCTTTAGTAGCATTAACAATATGTTAGTACAATATCCTAGTAATGCCAGTTGTCTATGCTCTCAAGGAAGTATGGCGTACAATAAATTACCAGACATTATCTGCTTTCCTGGCTATATTTTATTTCTTTGGGTTGACAACTTCAACTTTAATGACCTGACCAGAGTCTCTGTCTATATATGAATGCCACGAGCTTAATATCTGTTAGCTCTTCTAATAACCTTGCACTTACCATTCCTGGCATGTCATTAAAATCCCCCAGCAAATGACAGAGTCTGTATGTCCGTACGTTTCTATAGCTCCAGCCTCTCCCTTTCCCTCTACTCCACATCCTCTGCACTGCTACACTCCTTTGTCACTTTTAATATAGAAATAAAAAATGGATTCATAGATTTGATCAAATGTGGGGGAAGACTGATATTCAGACTGTCAGGTGGGTCTACTGTCCTTCACTGTTTTTTTGGCTGTCCTGACTTTTGTACTTCCTAGGTTCTTTGCCCATCATTCTCAAACAGAATTGATAAGGCACTGTACACATCCAAGCCATACCTCCTGCAAGACAGCACTCTTCTCCAAATGCTGGAAAGGATTGGAACCACTACCTATAGTATAAGAAAAAGAGAAGGTCTTCAGTAGCTGGCCTAAAAAAATTTTCTAAAGGAGGATATTGCATGCTTGGAAATCTCACCTAAACAGAATGATCCCTGGGAAGGACAACCAGTACTAATATGCAAATAAGTTGGATGAAGTAATTTTGATTCTGGTACAAATTCTGTCATTGCCATACTGAGATATCTTGGACTTCTCCTGATATAGGAACCCTGTCCAAAATGAGTGCCTTCCTTCCCTGCTTCCCCCTCCCCCATCCCATGGATGTTAACAAATGTGTCGGTTTCCACCACCACCAAGTGTAATGAGATGACAGGACACTATGGATTTCCCTAAAAGCAAGCCCTATTTTATGTGTTTCACACATTTACTGAAGCAGAAAGGAACAGTTTCGCAGAGAGTCACAGATGTAAAGAGGCCATGCAGGATGAGGCCATGAAGGTCCACTAACCCAACCTTCCACCACACTTGTGAGAGCAGCTACCACTGAAGAGCTGAAGATTTTTTTTTTTTTTTTTGAAGAGGCTTGGCATCTTCCCCACTTGCACTGCACCACAGACAGGTATCAACACGCAAGTCACTTCTGGATGCCTGCGCATTCAATGAGCTGTGTCCCACCGGGCAGTCTTAACCCCTGGGAACAGGAGAATCAAGGCCCTTCAGAGTCCATAAACACGCAACCCTGGCCCGGTCGACCCCAGCTCCCAAAACATGGGGGGGTGCTCGCCCTGGGGCCTAACCCCACCAGCAACCCCAGGATACCGAGACATGCGCGTGCACCTCCTCGCCCCCCGACAGGGCCCCACGGAGGGCCGGCTCGGAGGGGTTCGGTCGGGGGGCGGGCGCGGAGGGCGGGGACGCGCCGGGGCGGAGCCACCGAGAGCTCGAGGCGACTCCCGGCCGGGAGCGCGCGGCCCGAGGGGAGGCCCCGGCGCCGGGGGAGGGGCTTCGGGCAGACCCCGCCGCTGCGGCCGCCCCCAGAGCAGGTGGCTGCGGGCGAGGGAAGAGGGGAAACCCTTGCGCCTGAGGGTGGGCGTCCGGAGCGCCGCGCGTACCAGACTCCTCGTCCTTCTTGTCGAATTTTTTAATCATCTTGGACGGCTTCCCAGCGCCCAGACCCACCGCAACCGTCCCAGGCGCCGCAGCCGGCGAGCGGAAGACGCTGCAGGAAGGCAGGTCCTGTGTTCTCGCACCGGTTGGGCCGGCGGGCCGTCACTCGGGGCCAAGGCCCGCCCCCCTCGGGCCTCCGCGGCCGCCCTTGCCCCCTGGGGACGCAGGCACGCCCTCCGCTCCGCCTACTGCCGCACGGGGGCGTGGTCAGGTTCTGCCCGGAGGCTCGCCACGCCCCGCTTCACCACCTCTGCAAGCCAGGTCTGAAGCAACAAACAGGGAACTTTTATTTGGTTGGTGACTTCTCCAGGCCCTCTCGGTTCTTGGAGAGTGAGGAGTGGGGCTTTAAGGATTTGTCTTCACCAAATGACAGCCGCATCTTTGACAATCCATTGCTGGGCCCTTCCATGGCGAAAGAAGCTCTCCCCTGGCACATTTCTTGTAGGCTTCTCTTCTAGGAGCTTTGAAAATGTCAGGGGTTCCCAAAGCACTTGCGAAGTTGGTCTTTTACTCTCTGACTTCATGGGAACTACGACAAAGCACAGGACACGTTGAATGTGCGACTCTGAGAGCACTAGAAGCGTACTAAAGGGAAGGCATGATGTGATCCATTTGAAAAGACCGAAAAGCTGGTCTTAATTTAACTCTTACCAAGAGGGTAGATTTGGGAACTGCCATTCCCAACTTCTTATGATCCCTTCTTCACCCAAACCAGTGTAGTTTTCGTAGCTTTCATCGTTTTCAAGTGATTCAATCTGCATAACACTCAAGTAATTTAAGGGACACTCATTCACACGTCTCAGTGCTTTTCCAAATATTTTTTTTTTAGTCCTCGTCTCAGAGTACGAAAAACACGCTTTTAATGTCTTAGAAATCGAAGGCATCACATTTCTAGATGGTCTTTCCAGCTTCACAGGCTCTTAGGGCGTTGTCTACTTTAAGATCTTAAAGACAGTCCTTCCTCCTTTGAGGGCGTGGTTTGCCTCTTGGGCAACCTTCTAACCAAACTTGACAACTTCTACTCAGATCTCTCTCTCTCTCCTCTCTCTCTCTCTCTCTCTCTCTCTCTCTCACACACACACACACACACACACACACACAAGCACACAAAATGATGGGGGCATCATTTGGGAGACCGAGAAGACGTTAGCTTAGAAATGGCAGTACTAACAAAACACCCTGGCAGCTTTGTTATTGTTGAGGAAATGCACCATAGGTGTCCGTCCGTTTTAGGTACAAGAGTAAAGCACTCATATTTGGAGAGGGCATATGTAGTCGCCATAAATGACACTAGAGCTGAAGGCTGACATATTACTTTATACATGAATATCTATCTCATCCTGATAGGGCTTAGAAAAGGTCCTACCTAGATTATGTTACATATCCTTAAGAAAATTTTCAAACTGGTCATGATAGCACACATCTTTAATCCCAGAGGGCAGATCTCTGAGTTCAAGGCCAGCCTGGTCAATGCAGCAAGTTCCAGAATAGCCAGGGCTATACAGAGAAACCTTGTCTTGAAAAACCAAAAAGAAAAAGAAAATTTTCTCATCATATATAGATTCTGCTGAATAATGTGCCCAAACCTTAGTAATGGTGCCACTTAAGATGTTACTCCATTCTGAATAAAAATACTATGCTAGGGACAGAAGAGGTGGCTCTGTAATTAAGAGAATTTTTTGCTCTTGCAGACGACCTGAGTTCAATTCCCAGCACTCACATGGTGGCTCACAACCATCAGTAACTCTAGTTCCAGGTGATCCGATGCCCTCTCCTCTGATCTCTGTGGGCATCAAGCACAGAAGTGGTAAGCAGATATACCCACAAGCAAACCACTCATACATAAAATAAAATGAGTAGACCCAATTTTAAAATGTAAATACTATGCTAATGATTCTGGCTGCCTCGTTTGACTTATATAAAGTCAGACCAATATTCACCATGTGGAATTTCCAATGAAAGAAATAGATGCTTCCTCTTCTACAATCTTTGGCTGAAAATGAAACAAGCTTTGGAGGAGAGGCTACCTTCTCCCTTGGACTATAGCCTTTAGGAGTTAGGTAGGGACAGGGGCATGAAGCCTGGCGATTGCCCAAAACAGGTAATGTGAAAGGAAAGTGTGAAAGAGTGAATAAACTGGGGGTGAGGTGAGGCTGAGCTCTTTTAAGCAAGATGGATCGCTCTGCTGCCTCAGCAGTTTCCCACATTGATCCAGGGTGTGTGTTTGGTTGGTTGGTTGGTTGGTTGGTTGGTTGGTTGGTTTGGTTTGATTGGTTTTTCCCTCTCTTTAGATTGGTCTTAGTTGTATATGGGGAATCAAGGAGAAGCCTAGGTAGGGATAGGATGGAAGGGGTAGCAATAGGAGGAGCAGAGAAGAGAAAAGGAGCCAGTGGACGGGTATATATAACCTATACCGCTAGGAAATGACTGCCTTATGCTAAAGCTATGGCTGTGCAGTGTAAAGACTCATCAGTGGGTGTCTAAACTACAGTTATGCATTTGACACCCTGAAACCCTTCAGTGAGACCAACTACATAATGTAGAAAATCTAAGCCCATATTTATATAATATACGAGGCCTTTCTTGGTCTAGCCTGTTGGTTCTTTTGGTGCTTAGTAAGAGTCTAACACAGAGGCCCCCGTGGGTGTTATCAAATGAGAGACAATATATGAGGATTCTCACTATACCTTCTACATGTCCCAGTTCCAGCCTTCCCTTACCCCAGTCTCACCATCATCCCAGAGAGACTTATGGGCCTCTGAAACTCACATACTTTTTCTGTTAGTGATGTTTCAAGACAGGTCCTGGAACTCCCTATGTAAACCAGGCCAGCCTCAAACTCCTGAGATCTGCCTGCCTCTGCCTCTCAAGGGCTGGAGTTAAAGGCATGAGCCACTACATTTAGCTTGCAATGTACACACTTAACCTTTGGCCCTTTAAAGCAATTTCCCACCAACTATAAAGGTTATGCACAGATAAACATTTCAACCTATATGTACCTAAATATCAAAATCATGTCAGCAATTACAGTAGATTATAGCAAATTTAGTTTGAGAGGTTTTTGCTTGTTCATTTGCTTTTAGCCTTGAGAATCCATCATTATGGCAAAAGTTATCAAAGTGTTAGATGATATAGGGCAGGAAACCCTATAGCTTTTTGAACCTTTTTGAATTTTGAGTATTAAAATGGTCTAGCACCATCTTAACTTCCTTCTAGGAAAATTAGTGTCTGAACCTACCACAAAAGATGCTGGCTCAGTCAACTCTCTAAGCCCAGTAGATTCTCCCTCCTGCCTGCTTCCAGGCCCAGTAAATCACAGTGCAGAAACAGGAGACCTTACCCGGTTTCTTTGTCTCTCTCTGGCAGGGTGGGGCAAAGATGAGGTTAGGATACATTTTTTTCTGTTTCCTTAAAGCATAGATTTCAGAATACTTCCCTTCAATGTTGAAATCACTGTCGGTAGAAAACCTTAACCAAAAAAAGTATACTTGGTTGGTCTAGGGCTATAGGTGAATGGCACTAGTCACCTAAAAGTCAGCTATATTCTCAGAGATCCCAAGGAAGAAGAAAGGACAATAACTAGAAAATTGGGGTTGTTGCTTAAAAAAAGATGGAGGGTAGCGTTTGAGAGCTTAACACACTTCAAACCTTGCAGCCAATTCCAAAATCCTGTCTTCTCAGTATTAAATAAAAACCTCCTCCTATGAATAGTTTCAAATAAAACCTTTTTATATTTGCTTAAAAAAAAAAAAAAAAAAACTTGTTCACATGAGTGCATGCATCTGTTCACACACATACACATATGTGTATGCAAGTGTAGAGACCAGAGACATGTCTTGGGTGTCTTCCTCAAGTGTGCGCAGTGAGCAAGTTATTGAGTCGTCTCCCCAGCTTTCAAAAACCTCCTTTTTATTTGTATCCTCATAGCATTTGTTCCTCTGGTCCTTACCTCACACTTCTTTTTTTCGATATCTTAAAAAATACAGATCCTTAGGGCTGGAGAAATGGCTCAGCAGTTAAGAGTACTTTTCTAGAGGTCCTGAGTTCAAATCCCAGAAACCACATGGTGGTCAGGAACCATCTATAATGGGGTCTGATGCCCTCTTCTGGCATGTAGGTGTACATGCAGACAGAGAACTCAAACATATAAAAACAAAAATCACAGATCTTTAAATACATTTTCCTTCACTAAATTATTGTCAGTGGAAAACTTTAGTTTTGCATGGCTGTGTTTCTTTTATTTGCATATAAGCGATGATATAGGACGTATTTGGAAGCTATATCTTATACGGATTTTTTATCTTATTTTTTATTGAAAAATGTTTCAATAAAACATTTTCACACAAGCCAAGCAGTTGTAGTGTACACCTTTAATCCCAGCACTTGAGAAGCAGAAGCAGGTATATTTCTGAGTATGTGGCTATCCTGGTCTACAGTGTGAGTTCCAGGACAACCAAGGCTACATAGGAAAAAAAACAAAAACAAAAACAAAAAAATCTGTCTTTAAAAATCAAATTAAGCCAGGCATGGTGGAGCACGCCTTTAATCCCAGCACTCGGGGGGGGGGGTGCAGAGGGAGGCAGATTTCTGAGTTTGAGGCCAGCCTGGTCTACAAAATGAGTTCCAGGACAGCCAGGGCTATACAGAGAAACCCTGCCTCAAAAAACAAAACAAACAAAACAAAACAAAACAAAACAAAACAAAAAAACAAATTAAAAATAAAATATTTTTATACAAAAAAATATATATTTGAAAGTCATTTCCCTCTCCTAATTCCTCCCTGATCCTTCACATCCAACTTTCTATTTTCTTTCCTTCTGTCTCCAAAAAACAAAAAAAAGAATTAAAAACCAAAACCAAAAAAACAACCCACAAAAATTAAAAGCAAGCTAGACATGCTAGTGCATGCTTTTAATCCAAGCAATCAGAAGGTAGAGGCAAGTGGATCTCTGTGAGTTCAAGTCCAGCCTGTTCTACAGAATGACTTCCAGGACAGCCAGGGCTATACAGAGAAAGCATATCTCAAAACAAACAAACAAACAAAGAAATAATGAAAAAAAGAAAAGAAGGAATGGAAAGAGAGAGAGAGGGAGAGAGAGAGAGAGAGAGAGAGAGAGAGACCTGGGCATGGGCCTACCAAGAAATGTGGTTGATATAGTTAATGAGACTCCTTTGGAAAGCAAAACAAACCAAAACAATTTTCCCTTTGCCAGCAGGTACCAATTGCAGATCATTTCTTGGTTATGAAACCAGAATCTGGTGTCTGCTTCTCCCTCTCAGTGCTGGGACTCTTCTGTCTTGAATCCGGGAAGATCTTGTCTAAGCTGCCATGGTCTCTATAAGTTCACATTGTGCCTCAGTTCTACTGTGTCTCCCTTACCTGATGGTGAGGCCCTACTGCTGAGGACAAAACTTATGTTATGGAACACAAAGAACATCTTATGTGTCCTGACATCTTCTTTACAACCAAAACTGCACGGGGAAGCTTCTCCAGCACATTCTCTTCCAGTTGACCTTATCCCGACTCTCCCTGAGCTTCTATTTGTGCTTGCTAAATTATACAGCAATGTACACAAGGGAGAGAACAGAAAACAACAGGCCCCCAAAGAGCTAGCACTTCACCTAAACCATTGTCCCTTGCAGGTAGGATCATCTATCCGTTTCATAGGGAAGACTGGCTTCAGCTCTGGTTTTAACTTCTTTTTCTGAGACATTGTGGGAAGGAAGTCATTCTTGTTGGGTTTGCACTGACAGAGAGTTTCCTGAGGGGGGAAATAAAAAGAGTTGAAGGGGGAAGGAAACTGAGTCTCTAGAAGTTGAAAAATGGAGCTGAGTTTCTGGCCTAAATCACAATGGAATGTGAAATGTTGAAATGGCAGACCCAACCTGCCAGAGGAAAAGAAACCACAAAGACCACAAAGAGAGGAGGTGGGGAGAGACCCATTTTATCCTCAGGTAACTTTCCCCAAACTGGGTCAGTTTCCTGAGTAACTGGCTGGACTCCTTAGCCATGGGCTCCTGAAAATTAGCAGCAGAGGAAGTTCCTGTGTTTGGAAGAATTTATGGCAGAAAAGCTGTGCCCTGCTCTGATTACTCCATATTGTGTAAAATGGTGACTTTTTAGCTGTTCTTTTTTTTTGGGGGGGGGGGGAACACCATTTAGCTTTCAGCTTCATTTTAAGAGCAAGTGTGGAGGAGGAGGATTCTGTATTTTGTAGTCTATGTAGAAACCAACCCTGAAGCAGACTAACAAATAACTTACTCCTAAAACTGAAGGGCACAACACTCTCTCCTGAACTCCATAAAGACACCAAACTCTGTGATGGTGGCAGCCCCAGTGACTGGTCATCTGATCAATGAGTGTACCAAGGGACTGACAGCTCAAGAACTGTTGACTGACCCTGTGGCTTTGGCTCCACTACTTGGCAAGGCTTATTTGCTGTCCTCCCTATCTACCCATTCCTTCATCCATCCACATCCTATGCTGTACCTTCACCTCCACAGTCCTATGCAGCTCAGCTGGACCCAGCGACGCTGACATTTAGCTCTGTGCTTCCAATAGCTTTCAAACTGGGTCCTTCCCCCAAATAAACTGGTAATCTTATCTAACCACCAGTGGTGATTCTTTCTTGAATCCATATTAGCTCTCTGCCTCTGCCTCCAGTAAGGTCTCTTTAAACTTCTCAAACTCTGAAGCTTCCATAGTCCTTTTCTAGCCATTCTGAAATCTTCACATTTGTGGGTGAGTGAATGGATGGATGGATAGATGGATGGATGGATGGAGTCACCATGTGACACATAATGTGCACAAAGTTGAGAGTTTTTTATTAGTAGTTAAGATTGTAATAAAACAATCTATGTTTGCCAGCAGCCATCTATCAAGGGAAATCAGGACTGCTTGGCAAATTGCAGCCAACCAAAGCAAGCAAAGTGGTTTGTGAGTTTATTGTTACTTAATGAATTCTGACATTGGGTAAAGACACAGGTGTGCCTGTCTGTCTCTGACACAGCACACTTACAACAGACCCAATCTGTGAATTGCTCAGAAGACCAAATATTTAGGAGTAAATTGGGAAGCCAACCCATGGGACTCTACCTTCCTTCCTTGGAGACAGCCACCTTATCTGCTATGTTCTTTTTTTTTCTTCGGGGTTTTTTTTTTCTGCTATGGAAGGCCATAGAATGAACAGTCTTATGAGGTCATAATTATACCATTCCTAAAGGTCACATAATCAAAAGCTTTCAGACTCTTTAAAAGTCATCCAGTCTGACTGTCCACCTGGCTCTCACATAGCATCCAGAATTTTCCTGTCAAGTGATCCAGTTGTCTTATACCTAAAGACAAAGCAAAGCCAAGCTAAAACACTGGTAAGCTGGCTCAACAGGTAAAGGTGCTTGCTGTTCACGGCTGGAAATGTGAGTTCCAAACCTAGAACTAATTCCACAAAACTGTCTTCCTTCTTCCACACATTCTAATACCTCTGCGCCTGCTCTGCCTTCTCCATGGAACACACACACTAATCATAATGGCAGTGATGCTAAGAACAAGCTTCATCTTTAATCAGCTAACACATGTCTCCTTGTAGCTTTTTCTCCAAGAGAGTTCAAGCAGAATGAAGCCAGTGCCTCTTACATAGCACACTCAATTAAAAAAAAAATCCACCAGGTTTCACTAGGCTCTGTTTCTCCGGAGATAAGCAGTGTCAATATTTTGAACTATTTGTCACCTGCCTCAGTTTGAATTGCCTTCTTCTTGTGATTTCTCTTACTAGAGAAAGTTACGAGTAATGTTTTCCTAACGGAAGGCTATGTAAAATGAGACCCAGGATGCTGTGAGCAGCAATCACATGATATGTCCCCTGACTCATTTGAAATGTCTATTGAATAGTCCTAACCTCTGCTGAGCACCTCCCTGAATTACACTATCTAAACCTCCCACTCACATTCCACTTCCCCTTTCTGATTTTTTTTTCAAAGCACCTGTCATGTTATACATGATCTGCATGGTTGCTTCTCTGTCTGATGTCTGCATAGAGAGTTTAAATCATTAGACTTACACTTCAGTAAAGCAAAGACTTTAATTAGTCATCGATATATCCTTAGTCTCTTAGCCTTCATACGATCTGTCACATAGTAGAAGAGAAATGTTTGTTGAACCGATGACCAAGCTATCAATTGACATATTAAGCTTTTACTTTCCTGACTTGAAAATCTTTTAAACAACACTTGGTATCACCACTGGACTATTGTGTTTCCATTCTGAATTCCATCTCTTTGAGCTGTTCTAGTCTGAAGATATAGGACCTTATACAAATTATTTAATAGGTGACTTAATAAAATAGCACAACCAAAGCACTAACATGCAGCTAATAACCCTGCCATTAAAAACAGCAGAAACCTTAGCAGAACTGGCTCTGGGAACAACAAACAAACAAAACAAAACAAAAGGGATGGCGAGATGGCTCTGTGGTAAAGGTAGAAAAGGGGCTTGTTGCCAAGCCTGACCGTCTGAGTTCTATCCCCAGGACCTACATGGTGGAAGGAGAGAGCTGGTCCCGGCAGGTTGTCTCCCCCTCCACCCCTGACCTCCACATGCCACACATTCTCTCTCTCTCTCTCTCTCATTGTAAAATGATTTATATTATTTGACCTAACCTATACAAAAGACATAAAATCCTGGTATTTTATTTACTGGCTGTAAACCTAGATTGGGCAGGGTCTGAGTCATTCTAACTTACTTCCTCGCCATGTGTCCCTTGGTACTTGTTGTTTGAGTCTCGCCTGGGCTATTTCCTCTCCATCAGTCTGTCCTCAGGGTCTATTTCACTTTGGGCATGTGCATCACATCTAACAAGGGACATGTGGCTAGGAAGTACAATACCAAGATTTTGTGTCTTTTATATGGGCTAGCTAAAATAATATA
This sequence comes from Mus minutoides, assembly GCA_902729485.2. NCBI lineage: Eukaryota > Metazoa > Chordata > Mammalia > Rodentia > Muridae > Mus > Mus minutoides. Next base: position 2,692,469 of record LR749520.1, read on the forward strand.
AATCATCTTACATCTCCGCACAGAAAATAAAGCTTTTTTTTCTCCTTTTCTTTTTTGTTAACATTTAAAAGCAAATAAAATAAGCAGGAACTGGATGTTATTTAGAAGCCAAGGTGGCACGAGTGGAGAATCGCCATCTTGTCTTAAGCATAACACATCACTAACAAGTCCCTTCTGTGTTCTTCCTGTCTCTTCTTCCTCCTCCACTCTCCTCTTTCCCCCTCCCTCCCTCTCTCCTTCTTCTCAAACTCTGAAACTTCTGTAGCCCTTTTGCAACAAACATATATACATGCATACAGAGAGATACAATCTATAGGACTATATCTATCTCCTTCCCCCACTCCTGTTTCCTCTCTTCCCTATAACTTCAACTGGCTACATGCCTGGCCCTTGGACCACCCTTTTTCCCATGGCTTGATTCTTCCAGGACATTACCCTGTGTAGCCTTTCAATTTTTCTTCCCATTGCCCTAATCTTTATGTTTTCTAATTCAGGTGCTAGAAGTTTGAAAAAAGATCTGTATTTACTCAGGAATTTTGTGGTTAGTAGAGTGGTTGGTTTAGTTTTAGCTTGTTTGGGTTTGGAGAGGTACCACTTTGTACCACAGGTCAGTTACCAGCCTAGGAATTTTGTTTCACTGGATCTAATATCTGGTCCATACTAGGAGTAGAGATGTGGTTATAGTGTAGGAAACAAAACTTCTTAGGTATCCTCGTAGGAGACAGGGGCAGGGCCAGAGGCATCGGGAAGGGAATGAGAGCAGCAACCATTGGTGTGCACATTCCTCAGCTTGCCTACTGGACCCAGGCACAGGAAAGAATACTTTTCTTATATGTAATCCAGTACCAAAAAGAGTAGGGGAGGGATGCCTCAGGAATATTAAAGAGCCTTTCCACCCTTTAGAATCTGGTCCTTAGTACTGCCCACTAATAAAGTGCCACCAGGACCACATCCTCAGGAGGACAATCAGGTCCTGCCCCTGACCTCAGGGGCTCACAAGGGACAGCTTTGGAAAGAACTCTCTTTGTGCACTTAGGTTGCATGCTTGCTTTTCTTTTCCTTCTTTGTGTTAAAGAGAGCAGCCCTGGCTACATTTGTTTCTTTCTCAGAAGCACTGTTAAACCCACTATCTTCGATAAGCCCTTGAAGCTACTGTGGCAGGGCACAAATTCTGAGGTCACAGACAATGAACCCATGAGTTATTTTTTTTCATTTTGGCATCCTTCACTCTATCCACCTAGTGATTAAAAACGTCCCAACTCACTGTTTGTTCAAAGGATCGGTCACTAGGCTACCCCATTTCAAGACTCTAATCTCTATAAGAATCTTTCATCTGTATTGCCAACTTACTTAATTTCTTCCCGTTAGATTGGATTCACTCTCTAGGCTGTCAATGTTTGCCTCAGCTCCTGACTCCCAGATATCCCTTAAATTGACTTTCTCCCCATCCTCTGCTATTTTTCAGATTTTCAGGATTGCTCATCTCAACTATTAAAGTAGCACCACAATTCACATCTCTGGCTTTTGTCTCTTCTACAACTAATGCATCTTCCTTCAACCTGCAAAATGTCCTTCTGAAATGCAAATCTGTTTGCACCCTTTGATCTCCTTCCTGCCTTGCTTTCTTGTGTCCCTAAGCCTTCCTGACATCCCTCAGGAACAGTTCTCCCATTCTGTCCTCGTGAATCCCCTCCTTGATAACTCCCTTTTTCCCCTCTAGATTCTTCTCCTGTGTATGTAACTTCTATATTTTAAGCATTCTTGGATTGTCCTGGTACAGTAGAATTGTTTTATTGTGGATCATTTATTGATTATTTGATGCTAGGGTTCTTCAGGATAGAATTTGTCCTACGATCGTCTTCATGGTCTTGTTCTGGTTTCTAGCTTACTGAAGATGTTCAGCAATTATATTTTTGTATTGTTTTAAGACAGCGGTGTCTTGCTATGTAGACCCTGCTGACTTCAAACTCAGCAGTTTTGGTTTCATGGAGCATGTGGCCCGGGTCTAAGGAGGAGACAGTAGCATCCTAGTAACCCTTCTTTAGGTTAATTTGGCTCTCTCTGTGTTTACTCCAACCCCTGCCTCCGTCTGGTCCATTCATAGGCTGCTAGGAGACTTTCTTGAGTATCTTTACCTTTAACTGAAACTCCGGGGTTAAGTATATTGGAACACCATCCTTTTCCTGACTGATGGAGCAGGGTGGTGGGTTGTTAGTCATGAGCAGTAACGTCATATCCTGATCATACTCTGCCACATTTAACATGAAACGATTCATTTTCTTCTTGTGAGTCAGGAGTCTCTGCAGTTTAGTGGGCTTTAAAGGCTCATAGTATTTGGCCTGAGGAGAGAGAAAGATTTTCAGACACACTGAGGAATCAGTTGGCTAATTGTTTTTTTTTTCTCTCTCTCTACAGGATAGGCTGATTAGGATCCAACCAAACCTGCCTTAAATTTGTTGATTTGAAACTTTTGGGAGCTCTCTGTTACAACCTTTTGGAGCTGTAAATAAACTAGGGGCTTAGGGGAAATGCAGCAGAGGGGTTTCCATAGTAACGGAACAAGATGACTAAGGTCATTCACAAAAAGAAAAAAGAGGGAAGAGATAAAGGAAGGAAAAAGAAAGGGGAAGGGAAGAGAGAGGAAGGGAGGAGAGGGGAGAAGGGAGAGGAGAAAAGGNTGGAAAGGGGGAAAGGGGAAAAGGGAAAGGGGAAAGGGGAAAAGGGAAAGGGGAAAGGGAAAGGGGAAAGGGAAAGGGGAAAGGGAAGGGAAGGGAAGGCCATCACTCAGGCTCCTTGCACAATAGGAGCTTTATGGGGCTAGCCGGACTGGCCTTTCTCTGCCTGTCTCTGAGGCAGAGGAGAGCTCTGGGTGCGGGAGCCAGGCTCGGCTTTCCTCTCATGCCCTCTCTCCAGGCACAGGCATTACTGACAAGCTCCAGCGAGTGTTAAAAGAGAATGTCATTCACTCGAAGCACAGTGAGTCACTGCAGGTGTGAGTGAGTGAGGAAGGGACAGTCACCGCAGAGCTTGCTTTTCTCTGACTAGGAAGACTGGGGGGGGGGGGGGGGGGGGAACGAGGGGGGGGGAGGAGCGTGGACTACATTTCCCCTGATTTCTTCTCTCCTCCCACCTCACAACCAAGTCCCAGCACTGTATCCCCAAAGTGGTTCCGTCTCCCAATCCCGGAAACTGGGGAATTCTCTCAAGTCAGGGCTTTGGTCCCATTGCTGAGATTTGCCCTTAGAGGTCTCTGGGGGTATGCTTTTCACCTACCATGTTTGGATGCACTGTGTAGTGTTTGAGGTTCTTCAGGACAAATTTTGATTGTGCAGTTGTATCATACATCTGAAGACAAGGAAAAGAATTAGTGGTCTCAAGTCACCCCTCTCTCTCTTTCTCTCTCTCTCTCTCTCTCTCTCTCTCTCTCTCTCTCTGTGTGTGTGTGTGTGTGTGTGTGTGTGTGTGTGTGTGTGTGTGTGGTGATGGTGGTGGCCAGAGGCAAACATTGGGTGTCTTTCTCATCACCTTATTTTTAACACAGTGTCTCTCACTCACCCCAGAGCTCACTGATTCAGCTAGAATGGCTGGAAAGCAGACCCCAGGGATCTGCCTGTCTCTGTCCAATTCCCCCCAAAATACTAGGGTTATGGGCCCACACTGCCACATTTAAAAAGAATTAAAATTGGGTCTCCTGTATCCCAAGTTAACTTCTGATCTTCTTGCCTCTGCCTCTCGAGTGCTAGGGATCCAGGCACGTGCCACCATGCCTGTTTTATCTGAGCCACATTCCCAGCCTTGACCTGGGGATCTGACCTCAGGTCCTCCATGCTTGCTGTGCAAGCATTTACTGAGAAAAACCTATTCTGCCTGGGTTGTATTCTGGCATTTCTAGAACAAGGTCTAGAGACAGGAGAGCAGGATTCTGAAATGGAAAGGATGTAGATGGTAAGGTGGACCTGCCTAGCTCTGTGTAAGGGGACTAAGGAGATGATAACTCAGTCCACAAAGGTGCTTGCCACGTCAGCAAGAGAGCCACAGCAACCTCACAAAAAGCTGTGTGTCAGAGCACATGATTGTAACCTTGGCTCTGGGAAGGCAAATACAGATAAAACCCTGGCGCTCCTTGCCTAGTCAGCTCAGTCTAACTAGTGATCAGAGATTGTCTCCAAAGACAAGGTGCGTGCATGATTTCCAAGGAACAAACTCTGAGGACATTCTCCTGTCTCCATAGACACAGACACATATACCATCTCTACAAGACCCTCACACACAGACACACACACACACACACACACACACACACACACACAGACCCTCACACACAGACATACACACAGACCCTCACACATAGACACAGACACACACAGACCCTGATGCACAAAGACAGACAGACACACACATAGACCTCACACATAGACACAGACACACACAGACCCTGATACACAAAGACAGACAGACAGACAAGTACCCTTAATGCCTCCCCACAAGACCCTGACATACAAACACACAGACACACACACACACACACACACAAGATATCACTTGAAGCTGAAGGGCAGTAGGCAGGTGGAATCACACCCTTCCTCTTTCTTTTCCCCATACAGGAATAATATCAGGTGACATTAACATGGAGGCTAACCGTTAAGGAGAAAATCAGTTACAAAAGAACAACAACCTAAGAAGTGTCTACCAGGGCAACTCTGCCAACTGAGCTGAGAACTGACCCTCACAGGACACGGGAGAAGAGAGAACATTTTGCATTTCCAAATATCTCTGTAAATACAATTCTAGAGATGATGAAAAAGTTAGATTTTGATGCCCCTTCTGTCTGGTACTTAGTATCACTGTATTGGGGGAGTGCTGTTATTTGGACTGATGAAGGAAGAGCTCCTCTCCAAGCCCTTAGCCCTGGGTTATCCAAGGATGAATGAAAGTAAGGACAACACAGGAGGCAGAGACCATGAATTACATTCCTAGTGTTCTGGGGAGACAGAATAAAGGGAGACAAACATAATTCTGTGTTTGGATCATCAGCTCTGAAGAGGGAGGATAAAAGTTGAAAAGAGACCATCAAAGAGAAGAAGATCTCATGGTGGTGGGTGTTCTAGTTTATTTTTTGTTGCTATGATAAAGGATACTGGTCAAAGGCAACTTAGGGAAGGAAAGGATTCATTTGGCTTACACTTCCAAGTCAGAGTCCATCACTGAGAGAAATCAGGGCAAGAACCTGTAGCAGAAAGCCATGAAGGAATTGCTGGCCTGTTCCCAGGCTTGTGCTTTGCTAGCTTTCTAGCACAGACTACTTACTTAGGGAATGGTGCTGCCCACAGTGGACTAGGCCTTTCTACATCAATTAACAATCAAGATAAGTCCACTACAGATATGCCTACAGGCCAATCTGATCTGGGTGATTCTTCAATTGAGACTACCTGCTCAGGTGACTCGAGGCTGTGTCAGGTTGACAGTTAAGGCTAGCTAGAACAGTAGATAACAGAATATTAGTGAAATGAACACAGAAAATGGTGCTATTTAAGACAAAAGAAAGTGGTCAGCAAAAGGAGGCTAGAAAACATGGAAAAACAGTGGCAGGAGGCAGATACATAGGAATAAATTATACTGACACATACATATGACATATTCAATGTAATATTGAAACTTATATTCTATGCTAGACTTAGTGGCATAGGCTTGTGGTCTTGGCTACTGGAGACAGAGGCAGAGGCAGAGGCAGAGGCAGAGGCAGAGGCAGAGGCAGAGGCAGAGGCAGAGGCAGAGGCAGAGGCAGAGGCAGAGGCAGAGGCAGAGGCAGAGGCAGAGGCAGAGGCAGAGGCAGAGGCAGAGGCAGAAGCAGAAGCAGAAGCAGAAGCAGAAGCAGAAGCAGAAGCAGAAGCAGAGGCCAAAGGATATTGAGTTCAAGGTTATACTGAGCATCTTTGTGAGTCCCTATATTAAAAGGTAAAGAGAGTACTGTATTGACTGGTTTTGTGTGTCAACTTGACACAAGCTAGAGTCATCAGATAGGAAGGAACCTCAGTTGAGGAAATGCTTCCATGAGATCCAACTGTAAGGCATTTTCTCAGTTAGTGACCAATGGTTAAGGGCCTAGCCTAGGGTGGGTGGTGCCATCCCTGGCTGGTGGTGATCCTGGGTTCTGTAAGACAACAAGCTGAACAAGCTACTCCAAGCAATCTAGAGAGCAGCACCCCTCCCCCATGGCCTCTATAGCACCCCTCCCCCATGGCCTCTACAATCAGCTTCTGCCTCCAACTTTTAGCCCTGCTTGTTCCTGTCCTGACTTCCGCCAGTGATGGACTATGATCTAGAAATGTAAGTCCCACAAACCCTTTCCTCCCCAACTCCATTTTTGGTCATGGTGTTTTGTGGCAGCGATAAAACCCAACCAAGACAAGGGGTACGGAGCTAGCACAGTGATAGAGGGATTGACAGGTGTGCACGGGAGACCTGCGTTTAGTTTCTAGTTCTACAAAACAAAACACCTAAAACTAAACATTACTTCATATGTTAACTTTTAAAATCAATTAAACAGTGACTGGTTGGTGGTGGTGCATGCCTTTGATCCTAGCCCTCAGAAGGCAGAGGCAGGTGGATCGATCTCTGAGTTCAAGACCAACCTAGTTAACAGAATAAGTTCCAAGACAGCCAAGGCTACACAGAAACCATGTCTAGAGAAAAAAAAATTTTTTTTACATTATAAAAATAGCTTGCTGTCTAGTTGAGTTAGGATTTAGTACTTCCTATGGTAAGAGGTTTTCAGTTTTGTGTCTTGATTTGTTGATGATATACCCTTGTTACCGCCTCAACTTCTCTGTTCCTTTTTCAAAAATGGAATAAATTAACCTCACTCTGTATATAAATGTTTGTTCCTCTTTGCTTTTACATAGGAAGTTCACAAACCCACTACTTGTAAGATAGTTTAAGCAATCCCGAGGAAAGATGACATAGGGACATATAGGACTGTTGTTGTTGTTGTTATTTTTTTTTCTTCTTACCTCTTCATCATCTAGTTGTGTTTCAAACTTAATAGAGGTATTTCCCACAGTCTTTGATCCACTGTCTTCTTGAAACCTGAAAAGGAGCGGGGCATCAGGTGCATTACTGACTCCTGAGTCTTCCCGCAGATCCACAGACTCCCTCAGTTTAAGTTGGAGAACTTAATTCGAGAGGTTAGTAACTTAGGTGCTCATAACTCAAATAGATGCATCGTATCCATCTTGCGTGTCGAGGAAAGGAAAACTTAAGACTCAGGGATTACTGGACTTCTCTGAGGTAAGCAGACACCTGCTACGTTGATTTTTTTTTTAGATCACTCAAAGAGGTTTCTGTAGCAGAATGCCCAAGAAAACTCTTTCAGACAGCTAGACCATCCTACTACTATTTTAAATACCTACGTGCTTGTCTTCCATATTGAAATGGCCCTGACTTTGGCCAGTGATAGCTAATTGGTCAGTCATGAAAAGAAAGACAGCTAGGGAAACTCACAGCGAAATTTCTGTTTCCTACTGGCTTTAGTTAGATGAACGGTCAAATCATTTTCCTAACCACATCTAAACGTTTCTTCTTCTAGAACTAGAGTAGTAAAATTAGTGACCAGTGTCAAACACTTGTGGCGAGTTATTGCCCCCTTACTCTTCTGTCTTCCACCAGATATCCACTTTCTTTGAAGGTGAGGAGGAAGGACGTTACAATACCTAACTATAAAGTATTTTGAAGTTCTTGACTCTTCTCTTCCCACACTGGAGACTGAGTCTAGGGATCTGCACTTGCCAGACAAGTGCTCTCCCACTGAGATACATCTCTAGTCCTCCAAGTTCACACTAAAGGGTTTAAAAATATTCCCAAACCTACTGGGTAGATTCAATTAAGTTCACTTTGTCTAAATATCTTAAAGTCTATGCCTTTTGATGTATTCTCTTACTGCATGTATATAACAGTTAATATTATTGCATCATCTTTATTGTAGAACTTTACAATTTGTGTGCGTGTGTGTGCATGTGCGTGCGTGCGTGTGCATGTGCGTGCGTGCGTGTGTGTGTGTGTGTGTGTGTGTGTGTGTGTGTGTGTGTGTGTGTTTACAAAGCTGCACAGGATCTTAGATTCTTCTGCAAGGTCAGTTTTAGGCCTTGAACTACCTGAAAAGCTCTTTCTTATTCCATCAATACTCATCTTGAGCAGTCCAGCGCTTTCTTTTTGGCAAGAATCCTTTTGTTGCCACATGAAATACAGATCCAACTCTGTTTTGTTATTTTTCTGCAAACAGTTAACTAAAACATATTTAATAAAGCTGTACTCTGTGATTCACAACATCAAGGGTGCTATGCACGACAAAGTTAGTAGAAATTGGTATTTACAGTTTAGCAAAGAAGATTTCATACTTGAAATTTTTCTTTGGGCCCATGGCTATTCACTGAGAACTGGACCAACTCGCAGCTAGTATTCATCAAAGCCTAAAATCAGTGCATCTATGATTCACAATCTATGAGGCTTCAAAAGTCAATAAATTATTCTCTTCTTAGCACACACCGTGTGCCCAGACTCAATCTTGGTCCTGTGTAAGAAACAAGAGAAGATAATAAATAGTATTATAGATGTTGGAGTTGAGTAAAGTCTGATGATCCTTGCCCTTGAGAAATTAAATTTATTTAACCAATGAGGGCAGAGGAAGGGAAACCTGAAACATAAGAAGGAAAAATATGCACTAATACATTAGTGACTTCATTTCTTACAAGTCTCAATTTCATCTGTAAAGTTAAATCATTAATTGAAGGATTTAAAGGTGACGGTCTAATATGGTTGATGGTGGTGAGATTTACCTATTTAAGGATCATAAATGAAATGAAATATGTACAATGGAAGGGGAAAGTCTGAGGGACTTCCAACTTTCAAGTTCCCTTTTCTTTCAACTTACAACAGCCTGAGAAGGTGGGGAAAGTGTGTGTGTGTGTGTGTGTGTGTGTGTGTGTGTGTGTGTATCTGCTATACTTTTAAAGCAAGATTTATTTTACTTTTAATTATGTATGAGGGACATGTGCGCACGAGTGCAGGTGCCTACAGAGGCCAGAGGTCTTAGATTTCCCTGAAGCTAAAGTGAAAGATAGTTGTGAGCCGCCTGAAGTAAAATTCAGGTCCTCTGCAAGAACACCAAGCATTTTTTTTTTTTTTTTTTTTTTTTTTTTTTTTTTGGTTTTTCGAGACAGGGTTTTTCTGTGTAGTCTTGGCTGTCCTGGAACTCACTCTGTAGACCAGGCTGGCCTCGAACTCAGATATTCGCCTGCCTCTGCCTCCCAAGTGCTGGGATTAAAGGCGTGTGTCACTACTCCCTGGCTAACACCAAGCATTCTTACGTGCTATGCTACCTCACCAGTTCCTGCTGCACTTCTTAATATGGACTATCAGAAGTGTGAGGACCAGCTTAGGGAACCTGCAGTTTAGAGAAAGAACAGGTTAATGAGGCTTGGGAAGGAGGTGTCCTCAGGGATGTGGGACTTAAGAAGAGTCTTGTTGGATGATGTATGAAGCCCTCAGACTGGAAGGTTCGTGGCTGATGTTTTGAGTAGTAAGAAATAAAGGGAGGCAACCTATGAGGGCCTTAAAAAATGAAGAACGTTGGTAAAAACCACCATCTGGAAAAATGTTCCAAATTGCTATCAATAGGTTCCCCACATTAGGATTTATCTCTAGTTTGCTTGTCTACACATAAACAAACAAACAAACAAGTCCAGACTTTGTCTGGATTGACTTAAATCCTAAAAGTTCCCTTCTTGGGAAGTGAGCTAATAAGCTTTGTTCTTTTTTTCATGTTTAGCTTTCCTAGAACTGTCTAGTTTGGAGTATGTATTAAACCTGAAATTAAAAATTTGCTCCCGATGAGAAGCTGTACGTCTTCTTTTTGTGCGGCCCAGGCTGGAGGGGAAGAATCCCACAGAAATAAAAACCACATTCACAATAGAAAGATATATGTGGATGTGGTGGCACGTTCGTGCTGTCCCAGCTACTCGGAAGGCTGAAGGACAAGGACGCCTTGAGTTCAGGAGGTTGAGACCATCCTGGCAAAATAGACCATGACAAAGGAAGGAAAGCATGCAGGGAAGAACATCGGGGAAGAAAAAGAGAGAAGGGAAAGAGGACGAAAGGAGAAGGGCCTGGCAGGTGGTACCTTTAAGGACACTAGGAAATCTCAGGAAGAGACAAGTCCTTAACAGGGAAGCTTTCCGTGCTGAAGGCAATGACTCTCTTCTGGATTCTGAAGGACCAGCAATCTAGAATGCTGAAGTACTCCATTCTAAAGACAGAATGGAAAGGACAAAGTCACACATTTAAAAAATTCTGCATAATCCGTCCTTATCTGTCTGACCTGTCCCCTTCCTCCCACTGACTGACCAGCAGCTCTTCATCGCTTCCTTAACCAACATTCTCATCCTGTCTCTCAACACAGTAAGTGTGTTATACGCACAGGGAATACTTCTCTCTCATACCCACCCCCATCCTAAAAACACACTCCTAAACATTGGATTCTTCTTTCTTTATACTACTACTCAGATCGACTTTCCGGTCAATGTCTTTGGGCTTTTTGGTGTGTGCAGTAAGTGTCTCATAGCTCTATTTGTATTTTGCTTACATACTGATCTAGTTTCCCTCCAAGTCAGCTAGCTCCTTAAAAAATGGAAATGTGACATTTATGTATATTTTCACCCACTCCGTGCTTTGTATGTTAGGCCCTCAAAGTTTATTTTAAAATATGTGATAATGCATCAGACACCATCCTAGGTCACCCAAACATAAATTCAATGTGTTTCTCAACCTTAATGAGAACGATTAACCCAGAAAGGAACACAAAGAAAGTGCAACAAAAGGTGGCACCCACATTAGAGATACTCTCAGGATACCATGGGAGCAATGAGGAAGACCCAAGACCTGGCACTTCCTGAAGCATGGTTATTAAGCTTTCCCTTCAATTCTCTGAGCTTTGCCAATATCCTTTCAAATAAACATTTTTAGCCTAAATTAATCAGAGCTCATATCTTTGACTTCTAACAACAACCGCAAAAATACCTAAATATATAATTGTCACTAAAGCACACATGGCTGTGGAGAGAAAGAAGAGATCAGGATGGCAGGGTTCACAAATGTTTTCTGACACAGAAGCAGGATTACTAGACCTGGACAGCCATGGGATAGTAATACATCGCCTTTTAGTTTTCTTGTCTAATATGCGGAAGTGCAGATACAATTTAGCAAGCTATAGAAAAATAGAGAATGGGCAAATGTGAAGAATGAACAACAGTTAAGTTTGTTTAGTTGACTATCTGGGGCAAGTAGGGTCATTAGTGAGTGGTTTAAAAGATGAGTCTGAGGGTCATGGTGTGGTCCAGTAGAGAACCCATGCTTGGCACGTATGAGACATTCCAGGTTTAGTCTCTAGCACCAAAATAAGATAAGATAAAATATAATATAAAAAATGAATCCAGAACTTAGAAGAGACAAATTTGGTGCTGCAGATTAGAATTTCACATTTATTCAAGTTCATGGGTGATGCCTAACCCCAATATAAGGGTATCAAAAGTCACAGACTCTAGGGTAGGTGATTGATACTCTTGTAAGAGAGGCTCCAGGTAACATCGATGTCCCTTCTGCCATATGAAGGCACAAGTTAGATATCCTCTGAGGACTAGGAAGTGGGTCCACATCAGAAGCAGCATCTGCCAGCACCTTGGTCTTGAACTTTCAGATCCTAGAACCACGAGAGATAAATTTCTGTGGTTTATAAGCTACCCAGCACCTTGCTATCACAATCCAACTGGATTAAGATATTTGATAAGTCCCTATTTTGGAGTCAGCCACAAGTATATTTGCTAGTTGGAACAGTGAACTAGATGAGACTATGCAGATAAAGAAATGATGTGTTGAAAAGATATAAGGCTTAGGACAGAGCCCCGAAATACACAAACATGTCAAGGATTCTAAAGAGACAGGATCTTTATAGAACCCAGAAGAAAGGCCAAGGCATGGAGGAGAAGCAGGAAAAAGTAGCTACATAGTCACTGGATGATGGCCTCCAGTAGAAGAGACATAGTCTGTCTTAGAGGCAGCATCTCAACTGTTGCTCCTGATGTGAGAGGACAGTAAAAACATCGGCCAGCTATGGAAGGGCATGCCCATAATCTCAGCACTTGGAAGATGAACATTCCAGCACCAAGGAGGTCAATGTCCTCTTTGGTTACATTGGAAGTCTGAGATGAGCTTGGGCTATAGGAGATTCTGTCTCAAGAAAGCACTTCACAGAGATGCACAAAGCCTCAAAGAACAACTCAAGGGCTGGGTGTAGTGGTGTACATCCTTGATACCAGCACTCAGGAGCAGAGGCAAGTGGACCTCTGAGTTTGAGGCCAGCCTGGTCTACAAAACAAGCCCCAGAACAGCTAGGGATACACAGAGAAACCCTGTCTCGAAAGCCAGAGAGAGAGAGAGAAAGAGAGAGAGAGAGAGAGAGACAGACAGACAGACAGACAGAGAACTGATAGACTGAAAAAGATCTAGCAGGCTTGAGTTCCTGGAAAAGCCAGGGTTTGCTCAAAGACTCAGAGACCATCTGATAAAAGATGATGTGAATGGCCACTGCTGTCTTTTTGAGGCATAGGGGGCTGCATCAACTATAACTCAGGGTATGAATCACTTCCTACAACTACTTGGATGTTTATGATTAATAAGTCCTAAAAGCAGAACTCCTCATCATTTTATCTTCAAAGCTTTCCACATTCAGTTGTAGCCATCCCCCAAAACATCTATGTGTGAATGACGGGGTCCTGGAGGTGGTGTTATACACTTTAACTTCTTTTAAAAACTTTTGTGTGGCTGTGTGTGGTGGCTCACACCTTTAATCCCAGCACTCTGGAAGCAGAGGCAGGCGGATTTCTGTGAGTTCAAAATCAGACTGGTCTACATAGTGAGTTCAAGAACAACCAAGGTTATGTAGTGAGACAATGTCTTAAAAAAATAAAAACAACTCTGTGTCTGTCTCTGTGTCTCTGTCTCTGTGTGTCTGTTTCTGTGTCCATGTGTCTGTCTGTCTCTCTCTCTCTCTCTCTCTCTGTCTCTGACTGTCTGTCTGTCTCTGTCTCTGTTTCTATCTGTCTCTGTCTCTCTGTCTCTCTCTGTGTGTGTGTATGTGTGTGTGTGTGTGTGTGTGTGTGTGTGTGTAAATGCCTAGGGGGTACTAGAGGATGTCAGATCCTATAAGCTAGACTTATAGGCTTTCATAAGCTGCCTGATGTAGGTGCTGGGAACTAAACACTTCCAATTTTGGTTCTCCCTTTTTCAAATAGCTGCAGACGACATATGAAGCTTTTCTTTTTATTGGACAGAGCTCAGTCTTCCCAGTTCATAACCCAGCCACAGTCTCAAAGCTAGAAAGAAAAGTAAGAGGGAGCTTGCACGTACGTGATCATGTGTATGCATATTGATTACTTTGGAGCCCATATGGAAAAGACACATAGCTGGAACTTCTTAAATGCTTGATGCAATATCCTGGCTGTGGGGAAAAGCACACATTTTAATAAATTACATTGATTCAGGCACTGTAGAACCAGCAAATGAAAGTTTTAGAAAGCCACCTCTTTAGGAAAGAAGGAAGGGAGGAAGGGGGGAGGAACGGAGGGAGGGAGGGAGGGAGGGAGGGAGGGAGGGAAGGAGGGAACCCACAGGAAACTGGAGATTAGGCAAGAAGATCCGCTTAGCAACCTGGCCTTCTGTGGTCAAAAAAGTGAAATTGGACTTATAAATTCATTCACCACAGCACACCACATCTGAAGAGAATCAGTGTGACCCAGAGGTGAATGACTGGAACATTATCTAAGCTAATACATTCTGCAAGAAGGGAAATCCTGCAGCAGTAATGCCCGCATGGCACTATGGGAAGCTGAGGCAGAGTGGCAGAGATGGAGAACAATTGAGATTGAGTGGGATGATGGTGGCAACCCTAAAAACCAGGAACCAGGACCAGGGAATACGTTGGTGTATCTATCTTTGTAACAAGTGGGGAAATCTGTTTCCATGAGAGTAGAGACTCTCTCCCCTCTGTACGATACTACACAGAAATTTGGCCTAGTGTTGGATTCTCAGAGCTCTAAGGACCAAGAGAAAAACATAAAGGAAAACAGTGGGTTCTAAAAGCACATGGTGCATAGGGAGAGGTCCAGGGGCGTGGATGGGCAAACCCTTGGGACTGGAGGTGCCTATGTGTCAATTTCCAAGACAGGAGGTAGTCAGGAAAGGAATGGTGTGTGTGTGTGTGTGTGTGTGTGTGTGTGTGTGTGTGTGTACTTTCCATCTAAGGCAGCCCTTCCATTTTCCAGTGTGCTCTTATCTCCTTGAGCTAATTTAATGGAACCAATGTAGCAGTTCTTTAACCTTTAAATTCCAGCTTCAAAGGCACACTTGTAATACAGAATGCTTTAGCAAACAGACATGATCAGTGCAGATCACCGTCTAACGGAGAAAGAAAAGTATTAATCTTAGAGATTTCTACCCAGATAATGGAGGACATTTGTGCCACGACTGAGCATAATTGATTCTACTTACAGGAGAGGACTCTAGGCAACCAGAAATGATTTATCAGTGTCTCAGTGATGCTGAAACCAAAAAAAAAAAAAAAAAAAAAAAAAAAAGGCTTCTCTCACTGTGTGTGACGGATGCATTGGCTGAAGGATAACTTCAGGTTTTCCTCAGCTGCTGCTCACCTTGTGTTTTAGAGAATGGGTCCCTGGCCGGCCTGGGACTAGCCAGATGGGATAGGCTGACTTGCCAGGGAGTCCCAAGGAACTGCTTGCCTCTGCCTCCCCAGTGCTGAGATTACAAACCCACACCATCAAACATAACTATTTTAGATGCTTTCGGGGGTGGGGGTGGGGGTGGAACTGGGGTCCTTATGTTTATTAAAACCAAGCGCTTGATTCTCTGAGCCCCACCTAGAGCCCCATCCTCTCACTCTCTGACTATTATCTCTTCCTCCTATATTTCAACATGACTCTGTGTGGCAGTCTCTAACCCAAGGTAATACAAAATTGTACCAAATTACTATCATACATATGCCCATACCTTAAATATTCACCGCTGACTGCATATTGAATCTTACTGCTGGCAAAAGCTTTGAGAGAATCCACGTTTAGTAGAGTTAGAGGGCTGGGGTGAAAGGGGGAGGGCTCTCAGGGAAGTCTCTTCTTTCTGCTCAGCTTTCTCTGAAGAGGATAATTCATACTGCTTATTTCTATTTCCTTTTCTTCTGGCTGAGGCCTCGAGGCATTGAAATTTCATCTAGAAGTGTATAGCTCAGCCCTGTGTCCCGGCTCTTTGTTCCTCTGTCCTGCATTCAGAGTTTAACTTTAGTTTTTCCTTCTGGGATCTTTGCTTCTTTTGAGCTGGTTATTTACCTACTGTCTCTTGGCTCCAAGCCTCTACCTTACCCCCCTTTAAATTCCACCCTGAGGTACTAATTTTCCAGGATCCCTTGTCCAGGGAAATTCCTATTAGTTTCTGTCAAAATGAGGGACTTGACTGAAGGAGAAGAGAAACCCTTCCTGTTTTTCCAGTTCTAGTCAGCCTCCCTCTGGCAAAAGTGGTTGGATCATCTGCAATTTCTCTTAACATTCTGGTTATTGATAAATAGTCTTCATTGCCAATTGGCCTCTCTACTCAGCAAGGGCTGTAGTCCAGGACTTCAAACTACAAAAGCCTCAGACGCCATGTTCACCCAGTCATCCAAAAAATATTTATTCACCACCTACTGTGTGCCAGAGTCTCTTGTAGGTTCCAAGGACATAGGAACAAGGAGACACAGGAGCCCATTCCTGTTTGAGCTTAGATTTTTTGAGTGGGAGTTACAAGCAAACGGAGTTCTTGGCTATCTAACAGGCGTCTCAGACTTGAAGAGGTTTAAATCATCCTTGGTTCCCTTCCCCCCTTCAAGCCCAATTCCTTGGATACGCCTCCTTATCTTGGTGGCAGGGCCACTTGTTCTACCACTCAGACAGCGACCACTCTGACGTTATTCTTCATTTCCTCATTCTTTCACATAACGCACCCAAACGGTCTTTTTGTCAAGTCTCGCTGATCCTCTCCTCAAATGTGTTCCGAGTCTGAAGTCAGGATGCTTTTCAGCCCTTCAGCACCAAGCAAAAGCTACTTCCCACACTGGAGCTTTCTCGGGTGTGAATTTCTGTAGAAGGGAGAGGGGGAGGGGAAGTGGTGGTAGGAAATGAACAGCAGGCAGTGCTTGTGCGGTATGCTGGATGCGCTTGGGCGCTGTGCTGGACGCGCTTCTTGGCTCCGTTTCCTTTAAGAACTCACAGACCATTTATAAGATAGATTTCTGAATGATTTTTTTTTTCTGGGTCCAGAATCTCTGAACTATAATCTCAAACACCATTTCCCAGAATTTTGCCTGCCTCATGGAAGGACAGAGGAAAAAGAAGAAATATATTTCTATAGATCACTTAAAAGTGATATTCTCTCTCTCTCTCTCTCTCTCTCTCTCTCTCTCTCTCTCTCTCTCTCTCTCTCTCTCTCTGTGTGTGTGTGTGTGTGTTAAAGGAGTCACACATGCCTCAGCAGGCACACCTGTGGAGGTCAGAGAACAACTCGGTGGAGTAAATTTTTATCTTCAATCTTCGGTGCGAGTGGGTTCCCAGGACTGAGGTCTGGTGGCAAGGCTTGCTCACCAGCGCCCTTACCTGCTGAGCCACCTCACTGGGCCCTGGGAATTGTTTTTCATGTAAAAACAATTCACGAGCTTTTCTTGTCAAAACCTGCCTATATCTCATTATATTTGCAACAAATTCAAACTGCCTGCCTTTTAAAAAAATTTATTTATTTGTTCATGTGTTTATATAAGTGTTTTGTCTGTAGGTATATCTATGCACCAAGTGTATGCACAGTGCCTGTGGAGACCAGAAGAGTGAGTTGGATTCCTTGGAACTAGAGCTACAGATGGTGTGGGTGCTAAGGCTTGAACCCAGGGCCTCTGCAAGAGCTACAGATCTCTTAAGAGCGGAGCATACTCTCTAGGCCTGCTTGTTTATAAACATTCTCTGATACTCCCTGCTTTTCTGTAACCTTCATCTCCTGCCAGTCCCCTCTCATGTCAGCCACTCAAGCCCATTGGGGCTTCTGATTTCTTTCAAGAAATTTTTACTTAACCATTTTATTTTTATTTGGTGTGGGGGGGAGTTGTATGTGTGTGGAACATGTGTCACTGTGTCCGGTTCCCCATTTGATTGATTGATTCATTCATTAAATTCTCATTTTTACTAGTTTATAAAAAATTCATACAATGTGCTGATTGTATTCGGCCCCTCCCTCAACTCCTAAATCCACCCACTACCCACCCAATTCTGTGTTCTCTTTTTCTCTGTGGGTACTGAGAATAGAACTCCGGTTTTTACATCTGCTTTGTAAGCATTCGCTGACTGAGCCATCTCCCTGGCCCAGTCTTTGACTTCTTGCTAGCCCTTGAGCACCTTGAAGTCAGACCCTTTCAATCGTATCCTATCTCTATTATGCCTTCTGGCTGTGGGGTGTTTGTGATGGGAACTGATTCCAGGGAATTTTAGTAGACGAGGAAAGAAATGACACAAGGTACCAACTTGGAATTATACCCCCAAGATCCAGGAACCTATTGGAAGTCGCCCTCTGATGGTGACAGGTAGAATGTCTTAATAAAAACAATTGGGAGGACTCTCCTTCCATCAGAGGGACTCCAGATGGTTGCAGATATTTAGATAAGAAGACTGCCACAAAGATCAAAAGATACCTTGGGCATCCTTTTGTGGATTCAAAATGGCATAGTTTTTGCAGATGGGGAAACATGGTTAACACATGTCCCAAAGAATCTGTCCAGGTAAATGTTCGAGGACAGGACCCCAAGGAAATGAGATCCACTGTGGGGCCACAAAGCCACACAATAGATTGGTATAGGGCATTATGGACAAAGAGACCCAGTCTCCCTCTTTTACCATCTGAAATGAGCTTTGAAAATTTGCATGTTGAAAACTTTAAATCATTACAAAATACACGTATAAATGTTTCCTTCAGACTATCATGCTCACCACTGTATTCCTTTGATTTTTAAATACTCATTTCATTGAAATATATCTCTCGGGCTGGCGAGATGGCTCAGTGGTTAAGAGTGCCGACTGCTCTTCCAAAAGTCCGGAGTTCAAATCCCAGCAACCACATGGTGGCTCACAACCATCTATAATGAAATCTGATGCCCTCTTCTGGAGTATCTGAGGACAGCTACAGTGTATTTACATATAATAAATAAATCTTAAAAAATATATATATCTCTCAACAGTGTTTTTCCATCTAAGAAATATTGGTATTCATGGCTCTTGAATTCAATACTTTAAAAACATGCATTTTAAAGATGTACAAGTAGTGATAATTTTATCTAAAGTCCACCTATAACTAGCAGAACATAAAAATTGCATGTAATTATAAAGCACAGTATTGACAAAGGAGTGTGAGTTGCAGATGTAGCTGGTGATAAGGAGCCAGCCACAGTATTACAACAGACCAATTGTTTATTAATAGTTAATTGTTTCTGATCAGAATGCCTTTTTAAAGCCTCTTTTTTAAAAGCCTTCTTTCTAACACTATAGTCTGTGAATAACACAGAGATGGTTTGGTTTTAGGAGCTTGTTTGGAGAGGGGAGTTTAAATATAATAAGAAATAAGATCATGCTTAGCATTTTCATATACAGCATCTGGTTTTTTCAGGAAAGGAGGACTGTTGATTTAAGTGGGAGATGTTTGAGAATAAATTTACAAGTTTCAATAAAACAGAAAAGACCAAAGGAAATGTGACGCAATATAAATGAGGAAATGGGGAAGCAAAGAAAAGCAGGTGGAAATATAGTAAACTGAATTAAAAAAAAAGAGGTAAACACAATTCAAATCAATAATCAATGAGAAAATGGATTGAATTCACCTATGAAGAACACATTTTCAGGTTGATTAAAATTATCCTGGCACCAACCAGCAAAACGGCTCAGTAGACAACAAGATTTGCTTCCAAGCTCAATGAACTGAGACCAATCTCCAGGAATCTCACGATGGAAGGAGGGAACAGTCTCTTGAGAGTTGCCCTCTGGGCTCCATTCACATACACCATATATAAATGGCTGTAAGTTTTTAAAAAATCCAGTCACACAGCTTTTACCTGGACACACTTCAACTATGTATACAGAATACTTGAAAACAGAATGTATTCCAAAGAAAAAGCGTTTCTCATTCTCTTCCTCCTTCTTCAATCCTCTCCATCTCTGTTTTACTTCCTGTGCCATTGTATCTATTTGCTATGGACAGATCCAACAGTCCCTCTGTAACACAAGGAGCTACTGATAACTCCTTGGTGGAGGTCAGGTAAAGCTCCCTGAATATTTGATTAACTTGGCTACGAAACATACTAATTGCTTTCATCTAGCAGGACAACACACATGTTCACCACTTGCTACAAGTGTATCAGATACTAACTTCCCATAACTGCTCTGTAGTAGAACTAGACTCCACAAACTTTATTTCCTAGAATCCTTTGCTAGTTAGCTTTGGGTTAGGTTCTATCAACTGGAGACTTTATGCTTTGAATCTGAAGTGTTTCCCAAAAA
The DNA here is from genome assembly GCA_902729485.2 of Mus minutoides. Taxonomy (NCBI): domain Eukaryota; kingdom Metazoa; phylum Chordata; class Mammalia; order Rodentia; family Muridae; genus Mus; species Mus minutoides. The sequence continues at coordinate 2,712,145 of LR749520.1, forward strand.
CTAGAATTTCTTTTTTTTTT
>LR749520.1:2712373-2990103 GCA_902729485.2 Mus minutoides
TTAATAGTCTCCCAACCAAAAAAAGCCCAGGACCAGATGGGTTCAGTGCAGAGTTCTATCAGACCTTCAAAGAAGACCTAGTTCCAGTTCTTCTCAAAGTATTCAACAAAATAGAATCTGAAGGTACACTACCCAATTCATTCTATGAAGCCACAATTACTCTGATACCTAAACCACATAAAGACACAACAAAGATAGAATTTCTAATGCTTGGCTCCCAGCTGGTGGTGGACCCCTTAGAAAGTGGGGTGTAGCTGGCAGCAACAGTTGCTGAGGGTGGGAGGGAAAACAGAAAGGGGAAGAAGGGAGTCTTTTCAAGATTCTAGCTAGATTCTAATAACTTCCATCTATACTACACAGCCATGGCTCTAGACCCAGGCTTCTTGAAACATTCAGAGACAGTAGTAGCAGCCAGACATACCTTTTGATTCACCATGGCCCCTTAAGTAGCCTGGTTTCTATCCATCACCAATCTAAGCAAGACTAGTATCATCCTGTCTAGATTCTGACCTCATACTTTCCAACTTTTGGTCCTTTTCTAGAATTACTATTGCTGTGATGAAACGCCATGATCAAAGCAACTTGCAGAGGAAAGGGTTTATTTGCCTAATGCTTCCATATCACTGTTCATCATCAAAGGAAATCAGGACAAGGTCTCTAACAGGACAGGATCCTGGAGGCAGGGGCTGACGCAAGAGCCATGGAGGGGTGCCACGTATTGGCTTGTTCCACATGGCTTGTTCAGCCTACTTTCTTATAGAAAGGAAGACCATCAGTCCAGGGATGACCCCACCCACAATGGGATGGGCCCTCTCCTGTCAATCACTAATTAAGAAAATGCCTTATAGTGAGATCTTATGGAGGCTTTTTTTTCACATTTTGAGAAACTGTTCAGGTTCCCTCCTCAACAATTTCCAGCTTGTGGCAAGCTGACATAAAACTACCCAGCACGTGTTACTCCAGGTTTGGAGTGACCTCTGCTTCTAAAGATGTTAATTTCTGAAATTTTCAACTTCTCTTTTTGTTTGCTTGGTGTTCTAATGCTTGCATAACTAACTCCATTGATTAAATGCCTTTCTTTTGAAATGTAGAGTGTGGTTTCCATCATACTGACTGAACCCTTGCTCCTCTCACTATTGAATAGTAAACAACCCTGGTCCACTACATTGAGAGATTAAAAAGCAAGACATACCCTTAAAGCTTTGATAAAATACAAACATGCTGAAAATAAGAAATATGGGAAATATGAGGTCTCCTATATTCATGTATCTAGAAGATGCAATTTGGGGGCACATAGGATATCTCCTAAGGGGACTGACCTACCTCACACCAAGAAAGAGACATGATTTTGAGTGGCAACGCATGGCAAATATATGTGTGTTACAGCAACAAATCTAACAGATGACTGGAAAGTTACCTGAGATGATTTCCTTAATGACTTGCTTGAAAATGAATCTACATCTTTGCCTCTAGCCCAGTTCCTTCTTGCTTTTTAAATAGTATCTCACTTTGTAACATGAGAGAGAGAGAGAGAGAGAGAGAGAGAGAGAGAGAGAGAGAGAGAGAGAGATCTTGTTCTTGAACAACAACAAAAATACTCTTTTCTTCAACTGGCAAGTTTTCCTGCCCACATTTGAATCTCTAAACCATCTAAACCCCATACCCCTTCACTACCATTTTGTGTTTGATGCCAGCCAAGGTTCCCAGTTCCCATCTCTCCATTAAGCAACAATGCAACATTAGCTAATAATCCTTTCTCCTACAGAGTACATGAGTTTCCTCAATGTCTACCGAGACAAATGTCTAATGAATTTTTGGAAACTTCTTTGCTGAATTCTATTCCACTGGTCTTGAGCCCAGACCTGCCAATGTCCCTTTCAACAAATCTATTTTGTTGTTGTTTTTATTTTTAAGTTTAATGGTTTTTTGTTGTTATTGTTGGCTGTTCTGGTGTTGGTGTTTTTGTGTGTGTTGTTTTGTTTTTTGAGACTGGAACTCACTCTGTAGAGCAGGGCTCACAGAGATCCCCTTCCCTCTGCCTCTCAAGTGCTGGGACTAAAGAAAGTGTTCACCACCCCTCCCGACGAGCTGTGCTCTTTAAAAGCATGAACTTTTTTTCTATTCAGATTTTCATCATACTGGTTAGAGGTTTTCTTTATAACGAAGTTATCAAACTGTCAAATTTATTATTTAAGAATATAAAATGCTTGGAGTGGAGAGATGGCTCAGCAGTTAAGAGCACTGACTGTTTTGAGAGGTCCCGAGTTCAATTTCCAGTGCCATATGGTGACTCACAACATTCTGATCTATGGCGTTTAGACTTACATGTAGACAAAGCACTCATATACATACATACATACATACATACATACATACATACACCATTTTTGAAAAGAATATGAAATACAGGTAATTTAATCTTTTTTTTTTTGTTTTTGTCTTTTTGTTTTTTTCGATACAGGGTTTCTCTGTATAGCCCTGGCTGTCCTGGAACTCACTTTGTAGACCAGGCTGGCCTTGAACTCAGAAATCTGCCTGCCTCTGCCTCCGGAGTGCTGGGATTAAAGGCGTGTGCCACCACATACGGCTAGGTAATCTTATTTAGGTAATTTTTTTTTCATTTTTGGAGTTTTGTAGTATTTTAATAAAAATTTTATGTATTTTGGTTTAAATTTGCATCTAGCCAGTTAAAAGTTTATTACTGATTATAGGAATAGTGTCTTATTTTTATCACATTTCTAGATATGTATTATTAGTTTAAACTAGTTTTCAATAGTTCTGTCTTGTTATTGTTGTTCAGTGATCATGTGTCATATGTATAAATGAGGACAATTATATCTTTTTACCTTCAGCTATTAATATAATTTTTTCTTTCTTTAGAAAATTGGCTAATATATTATCACAAACACAAAGATAGAGTTAAAATAACTTCTTTCTTGACCATGTAAACATCCTTTTAAAGTAGTAATGTCTTTTCTTTGTTGGTGATTCATAAATTTCTGATTGCCAATGTCTACTTGTGCTCCATAAATTTATCCATATTGGCAAACCTGCCTGAGCACATATCTGCTTCTTCTCAAGAGAGATTTCACCATGAATGGTTGAAAGAAAAGGGAAAAAAATATGGCCCTTGTTTATACATGATCCTTCCTTCACAACAGTCCCAGGAAGGAACACAATGCAGTGGTCTGTGGCTCCTCTCAAGGCCAATCAAGAGGGAAAATGGAGTAGAAAAATAGTCAGTTGGGTAGGACCTCAAGCAGAACAACACAAGTTCTCCCTCTCCTATGTTGAAGATGAGATGACTCTTAATATAACTTTTATTTCCCTGACATAATTGTTGACTCTGAGGCTTACTGCCTCTGTCTGCTAACTTAGACCTGGAAGCTTCTAGCCTCCGTACAATCTAATCTAGGCATAGAATCTTTTCAGTGTCTGAGACTTATTACTGAATAAGCTCCCCTCTTCCCTAGTTCTTTCTGAGCTCTGGCTGGCTGTTCAACTCAGCTGTTCTGGCTTAAAACTCTTCTCCAAGCTGACTGATTCAATATGGCTTCTCTTTGTTCCTGACTGAATTGTTCTGCTTGGTTTCAGACTAATTCTGGAAATCTGTTCTAATCTGACTCTGTCTCATTCTCTGGCTCACTCTGTCTTCACCTGTGTCTAGCTTGTTCTCTCTTCAACCTGTCTCAGTACAACTCTTTCAGGAAAACTTCTTCCTTTCTCCCTGTACTGCTCTCTCTTAAGTAGCCTCTCTTTCCTCTTCTTCTCATGAGAGTTGGGCAGATCTTATTCTATCAAATCTTTCTCTGATTCATCACTTGTCTACCACTCAATTATACATCACTTTCAAACGTGGGTGCATCTTCTACAAACTAACTTTACCTTCATTGCTTGTGATTAAAGATCTGTACTAAGGGTGTGTCTGTATCCCAGCCAGAGAGATTAAAGGTGTGAGCTAGTGGCTGAGCCACACCACAACTAAAAACATTGTTTTTTCAGAAAAATAGCACAATCTCGAGGGCCACAGTGTGATCAAATATCCTGCAACAGATGAGCTGATATAATCATGATCAATTTATTTAATTACAGATTCTTAAAGGAGAATTCACACTGGTTACAGGTGGGAACTAAAGGTTTGTCACAGGGACTTGGAAGGAATAAGATTGGAAGATTGGTGACAATGAGATTTAAAAAGGAGAGTGCTTGACTCTAAAAAATCTCTTGATTCTACTTTTCCACTTTAGCTATTGACCCATTTCTCTCTAAAAATCTCTAGCTATTAACCTATTTCTCTCCTCTGTAGAGTAAAACTTTCTTGGAAGATTCAACTGTACTAATTATCTCTAATATTTCTTCCCTCAGAGTCAGAAAAATGAAGGCAGATGAGTTATATTGAATTCCTTCAATTATCAATGGATTGCTTTTTGTTTTGAGACAAGGTCTCAGGCTGGCTTTGAACTCAATGTGTAGTAGGCAAGGATAATCTGAACTCTGACCCTCCTACCTTTACCTTCCAAGTGCTGGGGTCCTAGGTGTGTGCTCTTGTCCCAGCTGTGAGTTCTGTCCTTACCTGCTTGCAGTTTCCACTGTCAACCTCTTTGGAAGTTGTGCTATTTCACATTTTACCAGTTTGGTCATCGTTGGACCATTGCCTTCGACAGTAACCAGGACCCAAGACCTTGTGTATGTTAGACAAGTGCTCTAGCACTGAGCTATACCCTCGGCCCTCATTTTTCTGAATCACGAAATTCACTCACCTTAAAAGAGGTGAAGCATTTCATATGTTATCCAGAAATTTTCCCTTAGCCTCCCGCGTCCCCGCCCTGCTCCCCCACCCACCCCCTCCCGCTTAATGGCCCTGGCATTCCCCTGTTCTGGGGCATATAGAGTCTGTATAACCAAAGGGCCTCTCCTCCCAATGATGGCCAACTAGGCCATCTTCTTCCATATATGCAGCTAGAGGAAGAAAATATCTAATAAATAGGAAGAAAAAGGAAGAAAAATAAAAAGGAAGAAAATATCTAATAAAGAGAGAAAAAAAAAAAAAAGAGGTGAAGCATAAGGTTGATATGCCTACGAGCGTCTACTGGTGTTACCACGAGATCTGTCTTTTGTAGACAAGCAGGTGGAAAGCCTTCGAAAGCCCCAGTTTAGGTGTCATCTGACAGAAAAGAATTCAAGGGTGAAGCTGGGGAGGTTGGGAGGGGTGAACCAGAACTGAAAGCCAACGTCATGGGTCACTGTGGTCTCCATATTGGACTTTGTTTATTTAAAGTTCTTTTTACAACCCTGATGTTGCTCTTGGTTTTGTTTTTGACAAAACAGTATTTGTACGCAGTCCAGGCTAACCTTGAACTCAACATTCTCCTACCCTGCTTCTGAGTGCTGGATTTACAATATACACAACCACAATTAATTTACACCCAGCTTGTTATTAATATCAAAAGAAGGAATGCTTCCATTGTGGGGATGGAGTCAGGGATTCCATTAAACTGGAAGTTAAGACTGCCTCCTACCGGGCAGTGGTGGCACAGGCCTTTAATCCCAGCACTTGGGAGGCAGAGGCAGGCAGATTTCTGAATTTGAGGCCAGTCTGGTCTACAAAGTAAGTTCCAGGACAGCCAAGGCTACAGAGAAACCCTGTCTTGAAAAACCAACCAAACAAACAAACAAAAAGACTGCTTCCTATAAGTATGTATTCTACATACCCCTAAGAGATGACCGGATCCTTGCCAGTCAGGTTATATTCCACATACCCTTGAGAGATGAGTGTGTCCTAGCCAGTCAGCAGTATTCCACATACTTCTGAGACATCAGGCTTAAGAAGGTGGCTCTGATGCTGGCTGGTATTCATTTGGTCCTTGTTGCTCATACACTAAGAAGACAAGAATGAAGGGCATGGTATGCATGCAATCTGGAACTCTTTGTAAGAGAAATGGTAACATCGACATGTCTAAAGTAGTTGTCTTAGAGAAGAATCTCAACTGTTGTTACAAAATGAAAACATTTCTCCCAAAGACTACTATAATCTATTTTCTTATAAAATGCCCCTTCCTCTCCATTCAACCCATTTCAGCAACTTTCACCTATTAGGAAAGCCACTCCCAGTTCTTACAACTCTCCATTGTTAGCTCCACAACTTTTCTGTGTGTACATATGTATGTATATGTGCCCCCATGTCTGTATATATTCATGTGGTCATATGGGTATGTGCACAGAAGCCAGAGGACAACCTCAGGGATTGCCCCTCCAGCTGCCCACCTTGACTTTTGAGACATGGTGTCTTACTGGCCTAGAACTCACCCAGCAGGTTAGGCTGGCTGGACTGTGACCATAGGGATCTGCCCACCTCTACCCCACTGTCTTGGGATTTGTAAGTACACACCACCGTGCCTGATATTTTGTATGAGTTCTGGGGATTAAACTCAGGTCTTCCTGCCTTCAAGGCAAGCAGTTTATTGGATGAGCCCTTATAACTTAATTTTAAGGCCTCCCATAAGCCTTACCCTAGCTCCTATGGCTTAGAACAGAGAAGGAGAGTCTGGCTTGCACCTCTCTGCCCCACCCCCAGCTCTTTATAAAGGACTGGGGACAGGAGCTAGCAAGTCACAACTGTCTTCTAGGTTGTCTACAGAGACAGTAAGATCCTTTCCCTGGCTCCAAAAGCTCCACAGGGAACCTACTCTCAGGACACTCTCTCCCTTTATGACCATCCAGGGAGGGACTTCATGTTCTATTTCTCTTATGTGTGTACGGCTTGGCACCATAGAGTCTCAACAAGGCTGTTTCCCCAACTCCCAGTCACTCTTTGCAGCTAGTTCTTGAGCCCAAAGGTATTCAGAAGAACTAGATGCTGTTCCATCCCAGAAACTAGGAGCTAGATGAGGGAGCAATCCTGGACCCCCTTCCTCTTTGTTAGTCCCATTATGCTGTCTGTGATGGTTGGTTTAACTGTCAACTTGAAACAACTTAGGGTCATCTGCAAAGAGAGCCTCACTGAGGGAGTGTCCACATTGGGTTGACCTATGGGAAGACGGAGGATGCTGTGGTCTTGAATTGCCTAGGACTAGAGAAAGTCAGCTGAACACAAGCAATAAAGTGAGTTGTACAGCACACACACTCATTTCTCTCTGCTCTTGACTGTGGGTGCGATGGGGCTGGCTGGAGTTCCTGCCCTGACTTCTCTACAGTGATGGATTCTAACCAGATGTTGTAAGCTGAAACAAACCCCTGTCTCCCCTAAGTTGCTTTTGGTCAGGTTTGCTTGTGTTGATCAGCAATAGAAATAAAATTAAGATCACATTTTCTCCCTGATCTCAGAGCCCGAGGGCAGATTCCTCAATGTTTTGTTGACAATGAAATCATCTATGTGCCTCCCCATCTGCCAGCTTCCCTCACAGGGCATTTGATATGTGTCTTTTTTTAAAAAAAGAATCTGTCAAGAATAAGTATGTTTGAAATCAATTTTTCTCTTTTGAATCAAGAAATAGCGTAAGTTAACTGACACATGTAAGACTCTGTAAGGAAACTAATGGACTTGTTAGAATTAAGGGTCATGGGTATGGGCAGCCTGATCATCTCAATGTACACCTCTGGGGGGCAGGCCCATCCTTGGCTAACAATCCAGGAAGGTGCTTTAGCATTTGGCTCTGTTTTATACCAAGATTTAAGATGATGTGCTATGCCTAAGAAATTATGCAGCTTACTCCTAAATCAGCACCCGACAGCTAACAGAAGGCCTCTGTTTCTGCTCCTTTCCCGGTGGTTCCTCAGTGGAGGAGGCTGTTTATGCCCTGTCACAATGATTAACTTCAAGCCTGTTCCCTCCATCTCCTATAGCAAGCATTTATAACCCGACACGTGGAGCTGTCTCTCTCCTTCTGGATGGTCTGCTGCCTTCAAAACCAGAGGGGACACTAAGCAGCAGTATCCTTGAATTGATCGCCTGCTGCTCTGCAGCCCACGGTTTGACTCAGGATCTCCAGATGTCCCCTCCAGGTGACTTTCTGAGGTCCCTTTCTGAGCCTCTATTAGCTGCCTAAAATTTCTCAGGCTGTTCCATGTGCGGTATCTCATCCCCATGAACAGAGGTGTGATTGTGAGTTTGCCAAAGACCCTTCCTAGCCTGCCTCTGGACCACAGTGATGCTCTAGGATTCTGCAATGTTGCTGGGTGTTTCCTTCTGTTCTGATCTTCTGGGCTATTACTAGGATTATTTTATTCATAGTTTTGAGGACTGTTCATTATATGTATAACAGTGATTGTTTAGAGAGTATTGGCACATTAGCTGGGCATGGTGGCACATGGCTTTAATCAGCATTCAGAAGGCGAAGACAGGCAGATCCCTGGGAGTTTGGGGACAGCCAGGTCTACACAGCAAGTTCCAGGATAGCCAGAGCTACATAAAAGAAAGACTCTATCTCAAGAAACAGAGTAAAACAAACAAACAAAGAAACAAACCCTAATAAGTCAGGTTTGGGGCACAGCATATCTCTGTGAATATTATGAAGTTGATGACTCTGAAATGATTCAGGAAAAATATAGGTGTGGGAGCATGTTGTATTTATGTCATCTGTATGTACAGATGTATATACAGATGTCATCTGTATGCACAGTAGATAAGCAATGTGTTAGGTGATTAATGTCTGCATTACATCATGAGATGGATATGTGGATTTTTGTACACTGTTTCTGTAATTTTTTGTCAAAATAAAAAGCTGAAAAGTATGTAAATGTTTATGTAAGTGAAGAGATTTAAAACTCATCAGTAGTCGTTATTACTGCATCTTGGGATTATGGGACAGTTTTAGATTCTCCTTTTGGTTCATTTGTATGTCTAAGTACCCCATGATGCAGAGATATGAATTTTGCTTTGTGATAAGGACAAGAAAATTCGAAGATGTGGTTGAAACTATAAATTGTTGAAAGATGTGACAAACGGATCCTATTGGGTTAGATGCTAGCCATATGTCTGCTTTATATCTTCCTGGGAGATACAACGTAGATACTGCATTCATTAATGTGTAGTTGGTTTGCTTAGCTTGTCTTGGGTGAGTGGCTGTTTTGTTCTGTGGTCAAAACAGTAAAAACAGCAGCCGCCGACAGTCCTTCAGCTTGTGGTAAATGGTGGCAATGTCCTGGCTGTCCTCTCCAAATCTGTCCCCTTCTCTTTCTTTTCATGAGCCTGGACTTCTCTAGTTGTCTAGTTTCCAGTGGGTTTGGCCACTAGGGGGGAAGGAACAACAACAACAAAAAATACATGGGAAGTTCTGAGTAAATTTTTCTCCCAGGTCCACTTTTGCAGGCTTGTTTCAGGTTGGCCTGATGCTCTGCTGGAAGAAGATGTACCTCTCTCATGATCTTCACACAGCTCTTCCTTCAGGCTGACCTATGGAAACAGCACTGTAAATTACTAGCTGAGTCCCCAGCCCCAGCCCTAAGCCTCTGCTCACATCCTTGAAGACAATGCCTTTATTGAGGTCTATTGGCCAATTTGAATGTATCACATTTCCTACTGGGACCACTAAGTGGTTTTTAAGAGAAATGTCAGCAAGTGTTTCCCAGAGGCTTCAGTAGGGGGCCATGTGCCATAGCACTTCCTTGGCAGCTTGCACAGTCCTTTCTAGTACTACAGAAGCTAGCTCATAGATAGGAGGTTTTCAGATCAATCCAGCTTGAATGATCTGAATCCAGTGTCCAAAATATGTAGAGTCTTAGAGTCCTCCTTCGGTGTGGACCTCCCATTGCCCAGTTGAAAACCCTCTTCTTGTCTTCCATTTCCAACTTCATATTGCCTATATCCTGCTATTTCTCTCTCAATACCCCTGTCCCCACCCCCTGCCCCCATCACAGTCTGTTTATATTTACCTGGTTTCTTTGGCTACTTCATGTTCTTCCGTAGATCTAAAGATATGGATCTAGGAACTATCCGATGAGAGAGAACATGTAGCATTGCTTCTGGTCTGGTTACCTTGTTCAGTATAATCTTTTCTAGATCCATCCACTTACCTGCAAATTTCATGACTCTGTTTTTCTTTACAGCTGTATAGATAGGTATATTGAATAGGGAAGTCGATAGGGAAATTGAAACTTGTCCTTTTCCAAGGATCAAAACCCTAAATCAGCTATCTGGCATTTTCAAGGGATACACCTTAGATGCTTGTGGGAGCTGAAGGGTAGACTGCGTTGTCCCAGAATAGGGACAGAGAAGGCAGAATAGGGACAGTCCCAAGTCTGGAATGCTGACTTGCAGGAATAACCAGACTTGGTTTCCCAACTGAGAGCTAATAAGACTGCCTTCTACCCTCAATACCCAATTCACATTTGCCTGGGGTTTCAAGCTGGAAAGTCAGCACAGGTCTAAGATACTTGGTTTTTCTTTCTTCATAGCTACCACTTGTACCCTGGAGATAGGTGTGACAGGTGGTACCTCTCAGTCCACAGGCATGTCCCAGGCCCATACACTGCAGCATGGAATTCTAGGGAGAAGAATTCTGCCACAATTTATATTTCCCTGATGAACAAAATAGATTGCTAAAGAAAGCCTTATAGAGTGTTTGTTGGCCATTTTGGCACCAGACTTTTGCATCTAAGCCTGCCTTCTTTTTGCATTCATAGAGCAGAGAAGCCCCTAAAGATGCTTCCAGAATTATGGAGATTTGTACCAAATGAAGCTGAGGAGAGAATTCTTAATGGTGAAGAACTGTTGGAAGCAAGACTAGGAAGGGCTGACCTATATGACTTCTAGCAAACAACACAACTGCGTCTCCAGAACTGAGTGACTACTGAGACCCTGTGAGCCCATACCTGCCCAACCTATAGGAAGAAGTAGCCTTGGGGATGTCACTGTGCTCCTGCCAATGGCCCAAGGCTCATTAAGCTAATTGCTTTCTGGAGAAAGTGGTTTTGCTTTATATGTCTTAACATCTGGGGAGAGAGACCACCTGTACTTCACAGGAAGCACACCAGGACAGAGTACAGCATGAACAGACTTGGCAAAGGCCACTGGTAAAAGGTAAGGTGGCCTGTCACAAGGATACCAATCTCACCAAAATGAAGTAGAGGCTAGTCTATACCAGTCATTGCAGTTATCAAGAAGATTAAAATACTTCTGCTCAGCCTTAAAAATGGTGAGAGGAAAATAAATTATGAGACATTAGCAACCTAAGGAGAAAATTATAGAATAGCACATCGTTTACAAGTCAGACCTTAACACTTCAAAGCTCTTTAGTGGATGCTGAGCTTGTTGTTGTCTAGACACCTAGTAAGAAAGATGAATATCCCATCATGCATTTTAGGCTAGTAGTTGAGTGTGATGCAAAGAAGACCTTAATAGGGAAGAAATCTGAATTTCCCTTAAACGATAACAACAAGCAATTAGTTGGACAGATGGAATGGCTTGTGTTGGTAGAAATCAACTTATTTCTCAAAAAAAAAAAAAAAGTAAAATGTTATCTTTTTAAATTTGCCACGATCCATGTCTTCTCTATTACCTTTGTATGAGTGTATGTGTGTGTGTGTGTATGTGTGTGTGTGTTATATGCATGTTTCCGTATGTGTGCACAAGTGTGTGTGGAGACCTAGGGCTGAGTTTGGGAGTCTTACCTGTCAAACCAGGGTTTCTCACCTCAACCTACAGCTCAACCATAAGGTAAGTCTAGCTAGCCGGCTTGCTTGGGGAATTCCATGCCTCAGTCTTCTCGGTGATGGCATTCCCATAGATAGCATGCCCACCTGGCACACACATGGGCACTGGGAATCCCAGCTCTGCTCCTCGCACTTGCTTAGGATCTCTCTCCTCTCTCTCCCTGACTGGTAGAAAAGCAACGACCACACTGTCAAAAGCGTAGATCTCCCTTTCTCTAAGCAGAAGCACTGGAGTAATGGAAAATATTGACAGGAATCCCCAGGGAAATCTCTCCTTGTTAGGTTCAGACCCTCTCCAAGCACATATTACGCTGTAGCAATATTATCCTTCATTGAGTGTGATGGTTACATCAAGTCATAAATTGTATGTTTCAGTCACAAGATTCGATTAGTGATTTACTTCAAAAAGTATCAGTGGGCCATTTGTCAATATTTCTTAATAATTTAATCTTCAGGCTCATTATAACAGTGTCGTTACTTTCCTTTTCTTCCTCTTGTCTTTGGGGTGCGGGGTATTATGAGATAGGGCTTCAAGCTCACACCGTGGCAGGCGATGACCTTGAACTTCTGATGTATTATTTCATTTGTGCTGGGAATTTATTTCCCACTATCCTTCTCTAGCCTTAATGTTCTTAGACCCCTCTGCACCTGGCTTAAATCCTATGCGCTGTCACCGCAAGTACGCCCACTCACTTACCTCTGGTTCCCTAGTTTGCTCTTGCCGATTTCTTTTGAGTTAAACTGAAATTGTTAGCTCGTCTTCTTTGTCCAATCTGTGCCTAAACCCGTGTAGTTCAATGAAACTGGAGTGCCCCCATGAATACGGACTTATGGGGGAGGGACGGAGGGAGGGAGAGAGAGAGAGAGAGAGAGAGAGAGAGCGCGCTTTGAGTGAATTCTTAGTGGTGCCTGGCAATCACACACCCTAGCTAATTTCTCTCTCAGCTTCCCCAGTGATTTCATTATGCGTTTCCCTCTTTAAACTCTTAATAGCTCACGTGATAGGCTTGAGCTTGATGAAGACCTTTCTTTCTAGGACCTTCTTGAGAAAGTTTGAGCAATCCGACTCCAACCACCACCATTCACTTACCATTGTCTCCCACACAGCTTGCAAACACCCACGTAGCTAGTGGAAGTCCAGCCCCCCATCCCCCATGCACACACTAGGTCTTACTGCCTTGGTTCTGCAGAGAGGCGGTGTTCCAATCACCCCTCTCTCTTCCCATCTTCCACTAACAACCTTTCACTCCCTCTTGGATTATTTTCTGGTTAATTATTAATTGGTTAATTTCCTTCCCATCTTAACCCAAAAGGTTGCTTTTCTTGTCTCCGTTTTTCCAACTGATTTTCACTCCATTTCTTAGCAAAAATAAAAACAAAAACCTATCAGAACAGTGCCTTCTTCTTGTGCTTGGTCTTCAGCATCTTCCCCTTTTCTCTTGAGTCCACTGCATTCAGATACCTGCCCCTACCAGTCTTCCACACTTGAGGTCCCCAGTAGCCAGATTGATGGTCAGCTCCCCAGCCTGACTAGCTCAGCAACCACATCTCAGGATGTGGGCCACTCCCATTTTCTGTGCTTTCTTTGTGAAGCTCTAGGGATGTCGCACTCTTGGCTTTCTTCCTGCCTCACTCTCTGTCTCTTTTGCTGGACCCAGCCTTCTTCACTTCTTCGTGAACGAATCCTCTGAGGACCACATTTAACCTTTCCCCTTTCACTCTTGCTCATGTGATTCAGACTTACAGCTTTAAATAGTATCTCTATATACTGATTTTTGGGTTGTTATTTTTTTTAAATCAGACTTTCTCCAAAACTCTAGACTTTTTATTTTCCTGCCTATTCAACTTTTCTACTGAAATGTCCAGTAAGGAACACTTTCCCTTCCTAACACTCCTGCCCCACTTCCAGCTTTCCTCATCTTAGCTGACAGCAACTCTATCCAGATGCCTTGGCCTCAGACCTCTGAGTCATCTGGACTCTTCTCTTTCTTTCCATCCCAATAGCAAACCCTTTAGGGAAGTCCACAGGCTTTTCCTTTAAAAGCTATCCATATTTGATTTCTTCTCATTATACCTCCTACCATTGGTTTGGTCCAGGGCAACCAAATTTGTGAATGAGATTTGTGAATGGAATCACTTCCTAATAGACATCTCTGACATAATCATCTTTTAAAAAGTTATCTTAAAACATACAGTGGGATTTAATCCTGTTTAACACCCTCAAGGAATATCTGTTTTATTCTGAGACGAAAGCAAAGTCATTGCAATAGCTTACAAGGTAATATGGACTAGCTTCTTCCCTTTTTTCTCTTGGTTAGCATGCTACAGCCATACTAACTGTGTCTCATCCTCGGTTTCTAGCTATGTTATTTTCCTGGAATGCCTTTTGTCCCAGTATCTGCTGGCTGACTTCCTCACCTCCTTTACGTCTTCATTCATATCTTATCTGCACAACAAAGCCCTCAACCTAACCCTACTGCCAATCCTCTGCTTTTTCTTAATTCCACATTGTCTATTGCCTAACATACTATATAATTTATTTCTTCTTTATTTTCTATATCCCTTTGACCAGAATATGAAAGAGCTTCCTTTTGTTTACTTATATTTCCCAACATGCCTATAACTGTTCCTCACACATTGTAAATGTTTGATAAACAGCAACTCGATTGCATGCCCAAGGAAACTTGGTTTTTAAAGATCAAAGCCAAGGGTATGTAACAGGGCAGAAAGCAAGCCTCTCGCACCTCCTCTGGGCTCTTCCCTGCATTCCAGTCTAATCCATTGCTGACCCCTGCTGGAACTCACTGACCAAGTTGCAGTCCCTCCTTTGATGGGACAGGAAACCCTAGTACTCCCCGGGGACCCGCAGAGAGAAAAGATTCTACGGACACTGTCTCTGCTATCAACTGTGGCCTGACTCATACAAAGCAGCAATGACGCAGATCTTCTTCTGTCTTGGGCTTTTCCTAATTCTTAGGCATCTGCAGAAGACAGAGTAAAGCTTCCTTTGCCTTATTTATATTGACAAATGTCTTCACCGATAAGGGCTTAATTAGACAGGAAAGCAAAATCCAAAAAAAAATAGAGAGAGATTTTGTTTGTTTGTTTGTTTGTTTCGACTTTCAGGACTAAGAGCTCAGTTTTTAAGCAGACCAAATGTTAGCATAAGGGAGAAAATTTGTTTTGAAAAACAGCATTATGTGTTCTTCCTTTTTTTCTTTTCTATATGACTATTCTCTTTCAACTAGACAGTACTCAGGTTGCTAGGGCAGGCGTGTAAAAGTAAAGGACTCTACTTCATCTTGCACATCTGATCTCCAATTCAATAGCAGCCCTGAAATTTTTTGTTGGGAACAAAAGGGAGTCTAAATCTCCAAGTCTGGCAAATATTAAGAGCAGAGCATGTAGCCTGAATCCGAACATTAACTGTAGTCAATAGATAGCTTGAGCAAACTTAGGTTGTTAACAGCTCCACAGCAAGAAAGTCAAGTTGTTTTCCTCACTGGAAGAGCCAAGGCTTGAAGGAAGGCTAGCGAATTGGACCTGAATGGGATACATAGGTCCCTGAGAAGTAACCAGCCAGTCCCTCCTTCTATAGGCCAAGATAGGGGAGTGCACCATGATATCCAAAACCCTGTATACACTAAGGTAGACTCATAATGTCCAGATTAGCCCTTCCTTTCTACTCTATGTCTACTGACAACAGGGTGACATAATGCCATTTAAGAAACAGAGGCATCTATGCAGACAGACTTCTGCTTGTATCCAGCTCCCTGTGGCTTTCCTGTGATACGGAGGAGAGCCAGGATATTTTTTTTCCCACTTTGGCTGGAGCGAGCAGTCATACTGAGAGAATTGGAAGTCTAAAAATCTGCACGGCAGATGAGACCGTCACACCCAGTGGGGACATCACAGATAGCAGATTCAGCCAGGTTTAACAGCTTGAATATCAGAAAGGCATCAAAACAAAACAATTATCACAACCAGACAAGATCCGTTGTAAGTCTTTTCACAATTTGCCCATAAACTTCTACCCTGGCCATGTAGCAGAGAATTTGATTGAAGACCCAGAGAATAGCCCTGTATCCCATCCTGACTACTGTTCTGAGGCTCTGTGCAAACTCCCTGACACTCGGGAACCATGGCAAGAGGTGGGGGAGAGCCCTGAGAGAGTTTGAATTTTAAATTGATTCCCCTATTATCTCAAAAACAAGATTAAGTTGAATGGGAATATTTTTAACTGAAAATGGCAAATTGAAATAGAAATTAATTCTCTTACCTTAATTGACAATTTCGAATGTGTCCTCTGTCACTAATGGGAGTGGGAATGTATTAAGCAGAGCTATAGATGAGACAGAGCACAACAGGTTTTTTCCCCCTTCGAATTGGTTTGCAAATGTTTAGACATTTGTTTTTGCTCGGCTCTGCCTTTACAGAGCTAGAAAATTTGAAATGCTACTGATATTCAGCGTTGAGCCCTGACTCCTTGGTAGCCCTTCTGGGTAACTAAAATGGGCATAAGTATGGTGGAGGAAGGGTGGGAGATTTTCTTGAAGGGATGCACGTTGCTCTCCTGTGATTTAACCTGTGCCTACACTTGCCACCGCTGCACCTGCAGTGGGATTACAGCCACAAGAGTAGCTAACGCAGAAGCCCTTTCCTGAGTGAGCATTGGATAGCTCCTGAGCTGAGAGCGGTCAAGCCGTGGCAAAAGGTCGCAGGTTGCTTTGGATTCTTAGTACACTCTCTTCTTTCTACATAAATAAATTTCTCTCTAGCCTACTAATGTTTGTGCTTTGAAATGGAAGCATAGCACGTTTGCTGGCTTCTATGAACAGTACACATTTCCCACTCCAGTGCCTGCTGTTATTTATTTTCTCAAGCAGAGTCTCATCCGTCTCATTCTGTAGCTCACACTGGCATAAACTCTGAGCTCTCCTGTACCTGACTACTCCAAAATACTAGAACTACAGGGGTGAACTATGGTACCTGGATGCTTTGGGGGTTTTAAAAAATAACATTTCTTCTTTCCTTTAAGATATTTTAAAAATGTTATTCTTTTTAACTGATTCAAGCTACACATAAAGAGATTTCCCTTTCAGAAAGATGATGTTCCTGTCACTCTTAGCCCTGTACTTTTCTTTAAATGACTATCTTTGTCCACTGTGTGCGTGTGAGTGTGTGGGTGTGCATGAATGTGTGTATATGAGTGTGTGTGTATGAATGCATGATGTGTGAGTATGTGTGCATGAGTGTTTATGTGTATGTGTGTGAGTGTGTGTATGAATGTGTGTGTATATGAGTTTGTGTGTATGAATGTGTGTGTATATGAGTTTGTGTGTATGAATGTGTGTGTATGAGTGTGTGTGTATGAGTGTGTGTATGTGTGTATTTATGAATGTGTGTGAGTATATGGTATGTGTGTGTATGAATGTGAGCATATGCTATGTGTATGTATGAGTGTGTGTGTGTGTGTGTGTGTGTGTGTGTGTGTTGCCCTTCATATCTTGACGTTTTGGCTTTTAATATATCCTGGAACTTAATCTTCTGACTGCTATTGTTATTCTCAGAGTTTATTTTTGTTTCCATTTATTTATTGGTTTTCAAATGTATAATATTTTTAATTTTTCATTTGGCCAAATTATTTTCCTTCTTGAAATTTTTATCTTTATTTATTTTTTTTTTTTTTTTGCCTAGCACACGCATAAGGCCCAACCCCACAATAAATAACTCAGCATATAAAAATAACATCGTATCATCACCAAGACTCCTTTCCTTGCTTTATGACAATAGAGAGATTTGTTAGCATTTTTAACTAATATTTTTTTCAACTTTAAACAGTTTTTTACCGCGTGGAATTTGTCTTTTGCAAAGCCATGCAAGGGAGAGCAATGTCTCGCTTTGTTTCCCTTTCCTCGTGATTAATCGATTGTTTCTGTGGCATTTATCAGCTGTCTCTTTTATCTTCACTGACACGAAACATTTTTGTTCTTATCCATCAGGATCTCTATTCACAGGTTTATTTCTTTATTCAATTCTTCTTATCCATTTGTCTGACGCTACACTACACTGTGGAGGTTCAATCATTTCGACTTTGTAATATTTTCATATCTGCTGAAACACTCTTTCCTTGGTCTCCCCCCTGCCCCAGCTCCTCTGAAACAGCTCTTTTAAAAGCTCTGCGAGAGCTGAGGTTGACCTTACCTAGCATGCTTGAGGCTCTGGCTCTATGAACGGACACTTACTCCCAGCTGTTGCTCGGTAAAAGTTTTACAGTTGTCTCCATAAAGGTTATTAATGCTGTTTGCTGCTATCATAGACAGAATCTCTGAGTCTATTATATTTTCTGGTTGATGATTGCTGCAATATAAAAACATACTTGAATTTTTCTTTAATCAGTTTGTTATATTTTCCTTTTAAATAGATTTATTTATTTTATGCATATGAGTACACTGTAGCTGTCTTTAGACACACCAGAAGAGGGCATTGAACCCATTACAGGTGGTTGTGAGCCACCATGTGGTTGCTGGGAGTTGAACTCAGGACCTCTGGAAGAGCAGTCAGTGCTCTTAACCACTGAGCCATCTCTCCAGCCCCCAGTTCATTATATTGATATATCGTTATTACTGAATTAATCTTCCATTGACAATATGGGCTTCATGTGATTGTGGGGATGTTTTGTTTGCATTTGAGGCTGATTTCAAACTTCTAAATTTTGTTTAGGATTTTTACACTTGTTTTCATAGATTAAACAGATATATTTATTCCTTATCTTTTGTCTATTTTGGTATTGGAGCTGACTATATAAAACAGTTCTTTTTCTATGCTCTGGAGCAATTTATATAAGTTAGAAGTTGTGTGTGTGTGTGTGTGTGTGTGTGTGTGTGTCCATGCAGGCCATAAAAGGGCATCAGATCCTTAGGACTGGAGTTACAGATGGTTGTAAGCTACCATGTGGGTGCTGAAATTCTACCCCAGTCCTCTGGAAGAGCAGCCATTCCTGGAAGCAGGTCTTCAGCCTCTATGACATAATCTATTTTTTGGAGGTTTACAGAACTTATCTATACAACTGCCTAGGAATGATATCCTTTGGAGAATAAACCTTTATTTACTATTTCACTATTTCAGAGTTTCTATGTTGTCTTAGACAATTTTCAATTCTATATTCTTATTATAAAATTATAAAATAAATAAATTATGAAATGCATTTTAATTGATACAAAGTTTTTTGTATTATTCTCTTATAATTAAAAATTCTGCTCATCTGCCATGTGGTTTTGTCTTTCTTTTCCCTGATGACGTCTCTGTGCTAACTCCATTTTAAATCCACATATGAGCTTTAAACAAAATTATTTTATTAGGTTTTGAAAGATTGTGTCTATTCTAATTTTGTCTTCTGTCTCACTAATTTCTTCTTTTAAGTTTTAAAAACATTATCCCACTAAGATTGTTTTGGATTTCCCCATAATCACTTCCTGCCTCTTACTTGTACAAAGTCTTAAATCACACATACAGTGAATATGTAATGGGCTCTTGGAAGCCATAGCCACTGTCTAAGAGGCCTCCCCCAACTTTAAGAACCTCTTAAAAGCTGCTTTGGGGCCACTGCCTTTCTAACGGCCATGCATGTCTCTGTCTACTTTGAGTTTGATTGGTTTTCTATTCTTCTATGGTTAAAAACCATAATTCCTTTACTTCCAACCTTTCTTTTTTTTTTTTTTTCTTTTTGAGACAGGGTTTCTCTGTGTTGCCCTGGCTGTCCTGGAGCTCACTTTGTAGACCAGGCTGGCCTCGAACTCAGAAATCCGCCTGCCTCTGCCTCCCGAGTGCTGGGATTAAAGGCGCGCGCCACCACGCCCGGCTATTTTTTTTTTTTTTTTTTTTTTTTTTGGTTTTTCGAGACAGGGTTTCTCTGTATAACCCTGGCTGTCCTGGAACTCGCTTTGTAGACCAGGCTGGCCTCGAACTCAGAAATCCACCTGCCTCTGCCTCCCGAGTGCTGGGATTAAAGGCGTGCGCCACCACGCCCGGCTCGCAACCTTTCTTTTATCGAAGAAAAGTCCCAGGCTACAGACTACATTTCTCTCCCTCATGCTATTCACCTCTCCAGGGAGCTTTCTGCTCCCATTCGGTTCTGTATTTTCATTAATCTTTCTTTTTATCTTAGCTTTGTAGAATTTCTCTTTTAAACTTCCAAAATTGTAATATTTAAGGTAATGTGTATATATTAGATGTATTTTATGTTCTTGTCCTCTTAACTATTGAGATNTGTTTTGTTTTGTTTTATTTTTTGAAAGAGGGTTTCTCTGTGTAGCCCTAGCTGTCCTGAACTCACTCTGTAGACCAGGCTGGCCTCGAACTCAGTGACCCACCTATCTCTGCCTCCCCAGTCCTTTGATAGATATGCATTACCAATTCCAGAAATCATTTGCTACCAGTTTGTTGTAAACTAAATTACAAATTGGTGTCTCACTTTTTACAAATGCTTACTTTGGAGGCTATTAAGATGCTAGTGTCTTTTCCTTTCCTTCCTTATTTCAATTCATCGGATTAATTACCTGTACATGTCTCTGCGTCCTGTCCTCTGCTGCTTTCTCTCGAGGGTCTAATCATTTCACTCTCTGAGCTGTCACATAGTCCTACATCAGGGCCAAGATGGTGCGTTTCCCCTTCATTTCTTTGCTGACTTAGGCAGGCACTTCCTAATAACTTCTTAACCCTGAGGTCTCCCTTGCAGATGAGAAATTCTCTGAAAACTTGCTTTCCTTCTTTTGTTAGCATTCTTTCAAATCACTTCCTCTAATTTAGTAATGACTACAGTGCCACCCTCTTTTTTATCTTGTTTTAAAGATTTATTATCTCTAAATTTTACTTTCTTTTATATCAGTACTACCATGCATAATCACATTTTCTTCCTAATAAATTCATTTCTGCTAGCTAGATCAACCACTTCCCTTTATTTTTCATTAACTCCCTGATTCTTTTTTAATTCAGTGTCTAAATGCATATGTGATTGTAGAGGCAGAAGTATCTAGACACAACCTTTTAAAATATCTTTTCTGCCATTGGGATTATAATGTTGTTGCTTCTTCCTGACTCAAACTCCCTTCAATGCACACTCCATTCTTCTTTATGTATTTATGATAAAATCCATCATTCCTCTGTGCTTGAGCACACAGAATTCCAACTGAGTAGGTACCTGAGGTTCCATTTTGGGGATTATTCAGTCAACAAATCTAGCAGCAACTCAGAACATAAGCAGAAGGTGTATCTACTCCACATGAAGTAAAGAACTTGGTCCTTCCCAACAGTCTTTCTTTAACTCTATGTAAAGATGTAATTCAGATTACGATCAGGAAGAACCAAGTTTGAAAAATGAATATAATGCTGTGTGATAGTCTCTAGCATAATTTGGGGGCAAGAGCATTCCAAGTTTGTGTTCTAAAGTACAGGTGAGATTTGTAACCTCAAGTCACCATTTCCCATGGGGATTGGAAATAAAGGCAGAAAAAAAACAAACCCGTTCAATTGAATAATGCATTCCCTTTCTGCAGCAAGCTTGTCTCAAACATATCTATGAGAATCAAGACTAGTCAGTCTCTTATGTTGCCCACTCTTACAAACCTTAACCTCCAATGTCTCTCAAAAGTAATGATTTGAAAGTAAGCAATTGTTTAGCATAGCTGTTTAGACTTGAAAAAAACTCAAAGAACTGCAAGATACAAGTTATCTAAAGCACTAAAGCTGTCCTAGCACATAGACATCCTATTACAGACTCTAACCTCCAGTCACAGCTCCTAATGAATATTTAATATCAAATTCACATTTAAATATGTTAGGGATTAAAGGAGTATATATATATATATATATATATATATATATATATATATATATATCCCCTCCACGTTCTCAGCCAAATGAGTAATAGAGACAAAATTAAAAATCAAAACGATAGTACTTCACTGATAAAGCTATATCACAATCAAAGAGGGGCTTTCTAATACTCTGTCTCCATTAATACCCCAATTCTTAGACTTTGGGTGACTCACCCAAAAGAAGACATAAAAATAGATAGATAGATAGATAGATAGATAGATAGATAGATAGATACATACATACATACATACATACATACATACAAAAAAGCCCCCAAACCCACTTCCCTGGACAGCAGCATGGACCATGATGTCTTTAAGGCAGTTAAGATGCTCTTCAGACCTGCCTCTGGAAGACAGACCTGGGTCTCAGCCCCGTGTGATGACCACATGAAAGCAGGAGCTGAGTTGTGTGCATGCAACCAAAGCTGGGGAGTTGCAGAAGAAATGGGGGTGTAGGATGTGTGTGCAGTGACCCAATTCCTTATGTCCTAATTAAAGAATGCAATCTTTTTCTAATAGAAGTGAGAGGTAGATGGGGCAGAGGGAGATATCCCAAAAATGACTCCTTGCGTGAAAAAAGAACAGAGAAATGGGGGCATAAAATCGATCGTTGCCTCCATAAGTGGGGTAAGCCTGTACCCTTCACTTCTTTTAAGGGAGGTGAAGATGGAGAATACTTGTATCTCGCATTCAAGGTCTGCTCTGGAATTAATCCCCAGCTTCCACCAGGTTTCAAGAAGAGAAAGAAAGAAAGAAAGAAAGAAAGAAAGAAAGAAAGAAAGAAAGAAAGAAAGAAAGAAAGGAAGGAAGAAAGAAAATATTTGACAACCTTTTAACTTCCTTGATGTTTTTAAAAAAAGAATAAAAATAAATTTATTGTAACTAAATTTTTTTCAAACTTAAAAAAATTGTTTTGATTTTGTGTGGTGGTAAAGGAATTATTTCCAGCACCCAGGAGGCAGAGGTTGGTGTGGGTCTCTGAAAGTTAAAAAGAAGAAGAAGAAGAAGAAGAAGAAGAAGAAGAAGAAGAAGAAGAAGAAGAAGAAGAAGAAGAAGAAGAAGAAGAAGAAGAGGAGGAAGAAGAAGAAGAAGAAGACTTCTATTATTAGATTCTGTTACTTGGTCATTCCTGTATACGATCTGAGATGAGGGTGCCATAAGGCCACAGAGGCTCAGCCCAAACCCAACCAACATTTACTCACTGAACCTGATCTGCTTAACAAAAAACTAGGAAAAGAAAATACCAAGGGACTCAAAATGTTCTTCTAAGGCATTTCACTAATAAATATTCCTCACAAACTGCTCGAGTGCAAAGAATAATACTCAGACCAAGAGAGACCATTAAAAAAAAAATCTTGGGGCTTCCATCTGTCCACTGTAGAGTTCTGAGTGTCTCTTGGCTCAGAACTCTAAGTATGACCCAATAGTCGTGTAACAGAGAGCATTCCTAAACAAAAGTCCCCAAGGTGGAACCTAAACTATAGACATTATTTGAGACCTTGAAAATGAAAAGTTATTTATCAGTTGAAAATCTAAGTATTTTAAAAAAAAAAAAGAAAAACAAAACAAAACTTAACTCCTGAATAGTTCACAAGAGGTTCTTGTTAGCTTCTTTAGTTTAGTTACCCAATAGTAGATCTTCTACTGAAGAGGGCAAAGAGAAAACCTTACCTCAGTGGGCCTTAGAGTACCCCAATGATCTAGCCTCACATGAAGAAACAGACAAGCAACAGAAGACTTTCCCCCAATTAAAGAAAACAAAAACAAAACAAAACAAAAAACCAGGACCTCATCTTCCTCTGTGTAATTCAAGGGCAATCCTACCTGCTCTTCCTTTCCTCACTGGAAAACACTAACCCGCCTGAGGATTACAGGCTACCTTCTCTGGGCCAATCCAAGGATCCCTCCCTCACATAGTTTATGAGAACCCAGTAGCATTCCAATGCTCTGCTTGTAATCATTTATTCCTGAATGCCCAGGACCAGAAACAGAAGATAAATGACATTAAGAGACTATCAGCCCCAAAGAAAAGTCTCTCCCAGGATGCTGAAGAAACAGTCTCACTCAAGTCTGCAGGGTGTGGACATGAGATGGATTTAGCCTCTTAAGAAAAGGGTTTTGAGCCGGGCATGGTGGCGCACGCCTTTAATCCCAGCACTAGGGAGGCAGAGGCAGGTGGATTTCTGAGTTCAAGGCCAGCCTGGTCTACAGAGTGAGTTCCAGGACAGCCAGGGCTACACAGAGAAACTCTGTCTCGAAAAAACCAAACAAACAAAAAAACCAACAAAAAAACAAAAAAACCAAAAGAAAAGGGTTTTGTTGCCAGGCGTGGTGCCCCCCCACCCCCGCCTTTAATCCCAGCAGTTGGGAGGCAGAGGCAGGCAGATTTTTAAGTTCGAGGCCAGTATGGTCTACAGAGTGAGTTCCAGGACAGCCAGGGCTACACAGAGAAACCCTGTCTTGAACCACCCCCCCCCCAAAAAAAGAAAAGGGTTTTGTTATTAAATACAAACACCAAAGGACTCAAGTAAGTTCTCAGCATTTAAAGATTTATAGCAGCAGCAGAAAACAGGATGGCAGGGGATCATGGTGATAGGGAGGTAAGGTGAAACATGGGAGTACAATCACAAAGGAACACTATTTAAAAGTCAATACATTTTACTTTTACTCATAGCTCTTGGCAGAAACTTAGCATATAACTTTTAAGATAATTTAAGCGTCAGCGTTTTAATCTATAAAACAGGGGAAAGCAATTTGCTTACTCAAGTGCCTCTTACAAACTCCATGAGATCACTACACCCTTTACAAGTGTGATTGATGGGTGGTTTAAGGTATGCAGGAGGGGATCAAAGGGGAACTCATCGGGTTAGGAAAGACCTTTCAGCCTCACATTAATGAAAGAAACACACACATATATGCACACACGCGCACACACACACACACATCAGTGATTTCAATCCACAGTAGCCGGGACACACAGCAGAAGAATACTTCTGATGTCTTATTCCTTCAAGGGGGCAGAAGGGCCCTGAGGTTTTAACCTAAGATTCTGATGTTAGAGAAAGGTGCTTCTGTTTGATAACAGCTATTGTCTAGCTGCTCCCACCCCAAATCCAAGACAGCAGCTCCCTAAAATAAACCAATCTCTCACTTTTCCCCCTCACCCACCAATTCACCTGTAACAGAAACAACAATGTGCAGACCTCCACTGAAATTAAGCCCTACTTAGCCACTAAGAGGCGAATAGACTCTACTACCCCTAAGCTTACTTAGGGTGGGGCATCAGGAACTTCATCTCTCTGTTTCAATGGAACAGCTAACAAAGGTTGTGAAAAGTGCTGTTTTGTTCCTGTCCCACTCCAAAGTTACTTGGGCTTGCCTTCTAGGTGAAGGAGAAGCTATTTCAGAACAGCCTTTTCTCTCTTGTGCTGTTATGATTGTTTCCAAATTACTTAACCAATCTCTCCATAATTGTGAGCCAGAAAGTTACCACCCCTGAGAAGGAATTAAAAAAAAAATTTTAAAAAGGTTACAATGCGAGCGTGGGGTTCAAAATTACGCTATAGGAACTGCAAGCAGACTCATACCACTCCCCAGGCACCAAAAAGCATCTCCCAGCCATACATCCACAAAGCAGAGGTAGCTGGGGCAAACGGGAGAGTCAAAGACATTAGCTTCCCATCAACCTGAATTTTTGTTTACAAGATACCGAAAATAAATTAGTAAACATTGCTGTTTACAGAAATAGAAATATTTTCTGTTTCCAAAGGCCTCTCTTTATCCAAGTCTGGACATTTCCATGACTGCCACCCTGGACATCCTCTCCAAAGTCCGCCCTGGCCAATGGGTGAGACACCAGAGTCATTTGGGACTGGGAGATCCTCGAGTATCTCAGAATTCAGTTTTACATCTCTGGTGCCATGGAGGGAAGAAACTTCAGTACGCTGGAGAGTTCATCCCTTCTCAAAGGTTCCTGCAGGCTGTTTGGAAGAAACCTTTCATTTCAGAAGATGTTTGTGTTGCAGGACTTCCCGCTATCTTCTGGTTCCCAGTCCCTCTCCAGAGTCCGACAACTTTGTCTGGACCCATCCCCAGTGCGGAGCAACCAGTCTGTGCCTTGGTCTAATGACCCTGGAAAATAGGAATGGACAGAGAGAAGGCAAGGACAACAGCCTGGGGGGCGGCGGGGGTGGGGGTTGTGCTTGAGGGAAAGATAGACAGCAAGACAGTCCTACAGGCAAGCAGTGAAGCTGGTCTCCTGGCCAGAAGAGGAGCCGGAGTCGGAACCAGAGCTTTCTACCATGGCTGGAGGTGGTGGCTCAGGGCGGGGAGTGCGACGACGACCCCGGTACTCGATCATGTCGGGATGGTAAGTTGGATGGCGACGGGCATGCTTGGTCAGGTGGTCGCTTCGAGAAAACTGCTTGGGACACAGCGGGCAGGAGAAGCGCTTTTCACCGGTGTGCGTCCTGTAGTGGCGGGCTAGCTCATCAGAACGCGTAAACTTCTTGTCGCAGTCGAGCCAATCACAGGAGAAGGGGCGTTCCCCCGTGTGGGTACGCTGGTGTGACTTGAGGTGCGACGACTTGTAGTAGGCCTTGTTGCAGCCATGGAAGGAGCACTGATGTCGCTTGGATGCGGGCGTAATCTGCCTCCTTCGGTACGTCGGGCCCGTTGATGGCGCAGGGCGGGCCCCTGGGGGCCCCTCGGGCACTTCTCCGCTGTCATCCGGCTCCTCTGAGGCCTCAGGCGCATCCAGGATAGCAGAATCGCTGCCGGAGCTCTCGGAGTCAGAGAGCTCATCCTCCAAGAAGGCCTGGGAAGGCTCAGAGCCCCCAGTAGGGCTGGAGCACCAGGCCGGCTCAAAACAGCTAGTTGAGGCACACGGAGCTTCTTCGGAGTCTTCCCTGAAGTCTTCCCGGGCACCACAGCTTAAATCAGCCAAGGCGCTCGCAGCCAGCAGGTGGGGCGCGCCATCGCCTTCTCCGGGACTCGGAGCGGGGACCTGGAGGACCGGGGGTATCCACAGCACCCCCCGTGACCCGGTACCCTTCCCCGCCGACTCCCGAGACGCGGCACCCACCTCGGAGACAGCCGCTGCGCTCGCGCCTTCGGGGTCCGTTGCGCGCCGGTGTAGCACGGCGCGGGTGGACATAGACACCAGGCACTCGGCAGCGAAGTAGTCCAGGCAAGCCACGGCGGCCGACATGCTGGCGGCGCCCGGTTGCGGGCGAGCGCCGTCCGAGCGCGGCCAGCCGCGGGCCGGAGAGTCCCCGGGAGCGTCCGTCCCGCCGCTTGGAGCCGGACGAGCTGGAAGCCGGTGCGCGCCGCTCGCCGCCCGCAGCCGCTGCTGCCGGAGCCGAGCCCGCCCCGCCTGACGCGCCCTGACGCACTGAAGCCTGCGGGGGTGGCGGGGACCCGCCCGGGCCCGAGGACACCCCTGGATCGCGCTGCCGCGCGGGCTATGGCATTCCCAGCAGCCTGAGAAATTATCTTGTCTGCGCTTTCTCTCCGCTGCTGGCGAGCCAGGTAATTTCAATGCGCGCAAGTCCCTGATCGCAACTTCTGGGCAGCCTGCCGGCCTCGCCCCCCTCGCCCCTGGTCTCTGGCCAGCTGGGTGTCCGGCAGAGTCCTAGAAACTTTTTTTTTTCCTCTAAGGGGGAGGAGGGAGCGGCGAGAAAAAAAAAGCGGCGCTAATACCTGACTTGTCTTTCGCTTCGCAAACGCGATCGCTGGCGAAGTGGGCTGCGATTGCGTTTGACTCGCGTCCACCGCTCACAGCTCAAATGGAAAATAGCCCCAAGTCTTCATCCAAAAGAAAACGGGGGCGAAACAAAGTTTTCTCATTTAGCAGTTCAGCTGTTAATGCAGGATCGGCAGCCGTGTCGCCAATAGATCACCGCGTAGCCATTAATTAATAGCGTTTTGAATCAGAAACGGTTTTAACCCTGGCGAGAGCAAAGAATCCTCCCCGCTTGAAATAGAAACTTAAAATCCTTGAAGTAACGATTTAACTATTCAAGCAACGAAAGAAAAAAAACGCACGTTTAAACTGCATTAACCTGTCACAGGCACACAAACAAATATCCACGCTGAAATATAAATTACGGACTAGCAGCGAGATAAACACATTAAAATGGACTCCCACAATTTTAATAATAGAAAGTCACGTTTCCAATTAGGCAACCTCTTCTTTTTCTCTTTTGACAAAAAACTAAAATTAAGAATATGCAGCAAAATGGTATATAATGCTCATCCAGTGGTTTATGATTGTGGGGGGGCTTTTTCTTCTTTATAATCAAATATGAATGATTTCTTTCACATGCCTTCACTGCTTTATTTGCTATTCCCTATTTTTATTTTTTTTAATTTAAAAACCCTACAGAAAATAAACAGGATAGTTTCTAAATGTAGTGCTACCACGGTTTGGGATGTACCTAGGCTTTACTTTTGAACTATTACGTTATGTGCATCTTATTTGCAACGCTTCGCTATTTTTTTCCTTTGGAAAATTAAAATGATACACATGCTTCAAGAATAACATATGTCCATATACTTAATGACTAGAATAATCAAATATGATATTTTTGTCGTGTTTGCTTCGGATTTTTAAATTTATATTAAGCATCCAGAGAGGGTAGAATGTCATTTCCATCGTTTCTCCAGCACTGTTCGTTTTCTCCCTCCCTAATCAGTATCATAAAGGATAGATTCTTCTAACGTTTGCTGTACTTTATTACACGGCTACCTACATATGTAAATAGACACATGTATCTTTGTTAGTATGTTTTAAATGTGGATAAGTGTTACCGTGCTGCACATGTCTCTTTGCAGCTTGCTTCTCCCAGCGTGATTTGTAGGTTGATACCTGTAGAACTGACTGTCCATTTCAGCAGCTTTAAAATAATATTGGCAGCTGTATTATTTTTAAAGAGACCCAATTCTAAAACGGATTAATTTTTGTTAAAGATACTTGCCTCAATTTTTCAGATGCTACAGCAATCCATACATGAAAATTCTCTCAGAATGATTTAGTACCTGTTTTTTCTTTTAAATTTATGGTTTAGAAAAAACGTGTGGAGATATTTTAAAATGGTGAGAGGATATAATACCAGTGTACCTGTCTGGGATAATTCATAAATTATTACATTTATTATTCATAAATTACTATTTTGTCATATCTGTTTCAGATCTTCTTTTTAATTTTTAACTATTCATCATTTCTGATGAAATTCAAGTCCCCTCTGCCTCTCTGGCTGCACTCTCCAGCCTTCCCCCAAAGGCAAACTCTATCATGAATTTGGTATGCAACTTTGCAATTTAGGCTGCAATACTTTCAACTTTATATGAATCTATATGGAGATACTGCTTTTAAATATATATACACATGGTTTTAGACTGTATATATTATTCTTCAACTTGTTTCTTCCTTCTTGGTATGTTTTTGGGTGTTTTCCCCCCTCCTAATCATGTTGGTGAATATAAATGCAGTTCACTCATTTTAATTGCTGCATTGTAGATCCATGCATATGAATGTGTCCTTTTTATTCATGGTCCTGCTGGTGAATGTTGAAGTTGCTGCCAATATTTTGGTATTGCTAGTGCATGTTTCTTTTGCACACATGTCAGAATTTCTCCAGTGTGTACCCAGGTGATGATTGCTAGGCAGCACTCATGTCCTGAACCTTTCTAGAAACTGCCAATGGTGCTCCAATTTGCACACCCATCAGCAGCAGATGAGATGTCCTGTTTCCCTAACATGATGCTAAACCCATTCTAGAATCAGACTTATTACTGCCAGTTGGATTAAAAAAAAAATACCCAGTATCTTGTTATTTTATTTGAATTTCCCTCACTGCTAGTGAGGCTGGGCATTTTTCCATGTACTTAGTGGCTGTTGAAGTTTCTGAGTCTGTGATTTGTTTTTTTGTCAGCCTTTGTCATTTTTCCAATAGGCTACGTGTGCTTTTTATCTTTCATCCCTTGGACTTATGGTGTTTCATGTGTATATACGTTGAACACATTGTCCCAATCTATAGTTTGTCTTTTAACTTTTGATGTTGCCTGTTATATAGAGAACATAAAATGTTGCTGTAGTCATATTAATCCCTAAAAAAAAAACAACAACAACAACAACAATCAAAAAACAGTTTTTGTTGTCTCTGTATCATTAAAGAAACAACCCACACCTGATGAATGGAGACAGCGATCACAGCTTTCTCTCTGATGTGTCCTTTTCACATGTGAAAATCTGGGTGTAAAGCAGGAATTGATTTCTGTCCTCTCTCCCCCACCAAGGATAGCCTGCTGTGACCTGATTTACTGAACAGTCATCATGTCCCTATTAATGTGTGATGCCACCATGATTGTAAATTAAATTTCCATATCTTCATGGAAATGTTCCTAGTTTGTCCTTTTCCATGGGCCAAACCAATTCTGAGCCAAAGGCACACTCTTAATTACCATGCCTTGATAATAAGCCTTAATTAGGACAGCTTGGTAATAACTCTTAATGTACAGGAGGGCTTGTCCCTCTTTGTTCCTTTACAACCACACTAACCATTTTTTACACTTTACTAACTTTAGCATCCGCCCATCAATTTCTAAAGAAAAACTTTTTTTGTGTGTATTTTGCTGAGTTAAATTTACAATTTATTTTGAGGAACTGTGGCATCTTTATAAATCCAAATGATATTATTCTTATTCTTTCAAGCACCCTTCAATAACATGTTATAATTTGTTTGCAAACTACCTGTGCCTCTGAGCTAGATTTCCCTCCCCCTGTATCCCTCACAGCTTTTGTTGTTGTGACAGTGGGATAATTTTTCTATTAAAAATGTAGTTTGTTGATTGTTGCTTTTGAAAGGGCTAATGAACTTGTTTAAAAGGCACATATTCTTATCAATTGATTTTTAGATAGCTTTAGTATTCTTCACGTAGATTATCATATTATCTGAAAATAACACCCTTGGCACCCTTTCTCCCTTAATCTCACTACACGAGCTGGGTCCTCTAGGGCAGTCAGTGCTAATAAGCACACTCCCTTCCTTTCTGTCTCACTGAGAATATGACTAGTGTCCATCCTTGCTTATTTCATTTGCTGTGCATTTTTAAATAGAAATCCTTTATCGGGCTGGAGTAGTTTCTTCTATCCCAGTGGTGTTTAAAGTAGAAATATTTTGAAAAAAAAACCTGAGATGGATACTGAAATTGTATTATATGCTTTTCCTTAGACTGCTGAGGTGGTTATAGATTTTGTTGTTGGTATGTTAATGCAACAGTTCACACTGATCGATTTTCTAATGTGAGCCTGTTGAGTTGCTAAGATAAAACAGTGCCTTGCCATTATAGTTTTAATACACTGCTTCAGGAAATCTATATTTTAAAAAATTTTAAGCAATATTTTCATTCATATGTGCAGGCTTAGAATTTCCCTTTTTTATGCTGCTCTTGATCACTGTTTGCTATCAGACTTATATTACTGCTGCAAAAATTCATTTGGAAATTTTTCTTTTGTTTCCTATTTTCTCTGAAAGTTTGTTTCTGATATTAATTCCTTGGATGTTTAGTAAAGGTACCATATTTTGAAATTTTAATGCTCTTTCTCTAATCCACTAAACCATTTTGCTAATTCAAATTTCTCTTAAATAGATATATTTAAGCCTACAAAATTTCAAATTTTAACTTGTATTATCTTATTTTAAGATACTACAGTATCTGTTGTTATACTCCATTTTTATTCTATGTATGTATGTATGTATGTATGTATGTACATATATACAAACAAACATATATATACACATATATATATATATATATATATATATATATATATATATATGAATCCTTTTTCCCCCTTAACAAAGGTTTACTTAAATATTTTTTACAAGTTTATTGTCTGTGATCCTTTCAAATGGGCAGCTTTGTCTGATAATGACTCTTTCTTTCAATATACAGATGCATGTTTACTTTCTGTGTTTGTTTTTCTTAATCCCTGACACTTGTGCTGAGTATAACACTTCCTTGTGATTTCTCAAACATTCGTTTTCCAGAAGAACACTCTTCCTGGATTTCCCTGCTATTAGGTCCCTTGAGTGTGTCTGTAGCCAGTGTTTACTGTGTGAGCTCTTGGGACTTGGCTCCTGGAAGCACAATTGAGGAATATTTGAAATAAAAAGCATAATAAGGATAATTTCTCAATGTGACATATACAGTGGCCTTGAAATAAATTGTACTAGAATAGTCTCACTAGCCCATTCAGAGGCTCCCAGGAATGTCACACAGATGTCCGAGAAGGCCATCTCGACATCCCCTTTGGCCTGAGTGATTCAATTTGGGAGAAGGAGTAGGAATTCAATAAATACACACAGAATAGATGAATGATTACCAATCTCAAAGACAGCTTTGCTGGAAACCCTGCAGATGGGGGTGTGCCTGGCTCAGTCTCCCTCCTCTGTTTTGTCAAAAGCTGGTCATTCCTATTCTATGCCATTACCTTTTCTTTTCCCAGTTTTGCTCTCTTCCCTCCCCAGCATCTTTTGTCCTTTCTTCTTTACAGCATAATTTGAATCAATATTAAATAATGGACTAATAGCTTTAATTTAAAAAAGAAATCCTTTTATCTCTTTCAATGTAGCAACTACCGAAACTATATTGCCTTTCATAGTTTCGCAAGCCTGAATGTATTCTCGCCACCAATTCCTCACCCTTGTATAATGCTGAAGTCACTGCAGCATTTAGCTCTTATTTCTACAGAGACTGCTCTTGTTAAGATAACCCAGATGCCTCTCACTGTGTCTGTTCTCAGCCCCCTGGGCTGTATGTTTAAGCCTGGCAAACTATTTTACCACCATAAAACTTTCCTTTCTTAGAAAAGGATGAAGAACAATGTGGGTCCTCTCGTTGCTAAATCCAGCCATGGAGTAACTAGAATCCACAGAGCAGTTGAGCAACCCTGAAGAATTCTCTTCTCTTGGCTTCTTCTGTGATTCGACATTCTTCAAGGCTTTCTTCATTTCTTGGTTCTTTGACAGTTTACATCTTAATTGCTCATTTCTCCGCCTGTTTTACATGCCCATGAAGAGCTATAGCCCAGGCTACCGTCCCTCAGCTCTACCCAGTCACTCTAGCTAATTTATAGTATTTGTTCATGGTTTAAGTGCAGATGTACAACCTTGACTTTTAAAATTCTGATCTCTCACCCAGATCTCTTTTCCAGAGATGTCAGTTTCAAATCTGTCTAACCACTTGATAATACCCTTAGCCCTCCTGACATGCCTGACCGATACTTCAAACAATAGATTTAGAAGTTGAATTCTTGTACATTCTCCTCAGAATTGCTCTGTGCTTCCTTCCCTCTCTCAACATCCGGCACGTCCATCAAGCCTGCCAGCCTTGTCACTTCTCCCCGCGTTAGCCCCATATATAATTCCTCTTTAAGTCCGGGCAATTATACCTTCAAAATAGACTGTGATCGTCCACTTTTCTTCTTTTTCTTACCAACACCCTACTCCAAGCTGTCATTGCTTTTGAACAAGCTGCAGTACTCCCGAGATCCCTTACTGGATTGCTCTGCTCCCCTCCTGGTCTGTTCAACTTTCTTCCCTATCATCCACTAGGTGCAAAGCCCTCAAAACCAGCCATAGTTAAGGCACACCCTAAATGGCAGGCAATGATCTGGCTTGTGATTGTTTCTATCTAATCTTCTCCTGTTTCCTTGTCTTGTAGCTTCCGTGGGCTTTGAAAATTCTGGGTCCTCAAACAGCTTTAAGAGGCTTCCTGTGACTTTTCCCTCTCCTTATCCTGGGTTACTCTTTCCTTCACTCCGTAACTCAGTAACCCCTATGTATCACTTAACTAATCTTACTTCTTACCATGAGAACCCTTCATCTAACCTCTGTTGTTGTTGGTGGTGTTTTTTTTTTTCTTTCTGTGTTACAAAGTGAGACAATTAATAAGTATTTATCAGGATTCTCTTTGCCTGGCATACCTTGAGGCATTGGAGATACAGGAATAAACAGAATAGTCTCTGTTCTCGTGTTTATATTTAATTAGGAAGACAAATAACAAACAAATCAAGGGAGGTATATTTCAGGTAGTTGATGAATGGTATCAGAATGGCACAGTAGGATTAGTGTGAAAGAAGTTCCAAAAGGGAATATTCTGTGAAGGGTTCCTGGGAAATAAAACACAGGGATAGAAAATGCAGACATCTTGAACTGGGCACAGTAGTACATCCCAACACAGATGAGGTAGAGGCAGATGGATCTCTGTGAGTCCAAGGCTATGCATAGTGAGTTCTGGGGCAGCTATAACTACATAGATAGACTTTGTCTGAGACAGACAGACAGACAGACACACACACACACACACACACACACACACACAGAAACACAGAGAGAGACAGAGACAGAGACAGAGACAGAGATAGACAGAGATAGACAGACAGTCAGACACAGAGAGAGAGAGAGGGAGGGAGAAAAGAGGGAGGGAGAGAGAGAACGCAGAAATTTCAAGGCTGGAACATATTGACGTGCTGAGCAACAGGGTTTTAGTGACTATGGTAGCGAATCACCATGTAAGTTCAATGGCCCAAAACAACAACAAAAACTTGTTTTTTTTTTTCATGGGTCTGCAATTCAGAAATCCAGAATGGGTTTCAATGAGGAAAGGGAGAAAAAAGACACTGCATGTTCTAGGCAAGAAGCAGTTTTCTTGTCCAAGCTTCCAGAGAGTGCTGAACCTTGATCTACAAAAGACACCTTCTAGGCTGGGGGTATGCCTCAGCAGGTTAAGTCACATGCCTTCAAGCCATTATCCCCAGGACCCTCATAGTGGAAAGAGAGAACTGGCTCCTACAAGCTCAAATGCCACATGTACCAACACATCGAGAATGCGTCACGCCTTTCTGTACTGCATCAATCGGCTCCTCACTTAAAGCTACCCTTGTGATCACATCTAGCATACTTGAATGGCCCAGGATGATCTTTACATTTTGAGATCAGCTTTAGTAACCTATAGTTCATTTAACACCTTAACTCTCCACCGGCATGCAGTGTTAACATGTTTATTGGGTTTGGGGTATTAGGATGTAGACATCTCTGGGGAAG
Organism: Mus minutoides; assembly: GCA_902729485.2. Lineage (NCBI taxonomy): Eukaryota > Metazoa > Chordata > Mammalia > Rodentia > Muridae > Mus > Mus minutoides. The sequence continues at coordinate 2,747,010 of LR749520.1, forward strand.
CATTATCCTGCTTAGCCCAAAGGCAGACGTAGCAAAAGGAAGCATGGAGTCAGAGCAAAGGGCTTTGGCATCTGGACCAGGTAGAAGTCAGGACATTTAGTATTCTGCAAACCAATAGGACTACGTTAAGTAATCTTAAGGAGGATTTTGAGCAGTGGTAACCATATACATTAGCTTTAAAGATTCTTCTAGATGTTGCATAGTAAGCACACTAGGATTCAAGAAAAACTAAGAGCAGGAGACTCCCTTCAAAGCACGCTGCAGATACAAGCAAGGGATTGTGGCAGTTTCTACCATGACGGTTGTGGTAAAGGCAGTTGTCTGTGGTCAGACATGAGGTGTCATTTGCAGTTAGAGAGTGTAGGGAATTTAAGACTGGTGAGCTACTCCAAAGATTTCATCCCAGTGACTTGAAGAAGATATTTAATGTTTGGAGACAGACACTTTAAAAGAAGCAGAACTCAGGAGACGAAAACTGGGCGTTTGGTTTTAGGGTATCTGAGCCATTCTTGTAGACACGTAAGTAGAGTTGCAGAGTTGTGTGTCCGTAAGGGGTTTGCGTTTGAGGTCCAGCTGCATCCTGGCTGAGAAGCACAATAAAAGAACCAAAGAGCTAGCATGTTTCCACAACTATTTCTAAAGGACAGGACTTTGAGTTCATAGTAGAGTTTCTTAAAATCCTGTATGTCATCATTTGCATGGTGATTTTTTTTTTTTACTATACTGATATTATTAAAACTATTGATTTAGTGTTAAGTTGTAGGGGTAAAAAAACTTTATTTAAAAAATCTTATGTGAAATACAAGGCTTTAGATTTGATCTGTAAGCTACTAGGTTCTTAGCTCTCAGGTTTCATTTGGATCCACCTGAACAGCTTCATTTCACACGGAGGTTTATGCTAGTTTACAGGTCTGAGTGAGTTATATACTCTCTTATGGAAGTGGTCAGTAAGTTCAAAGTCATAGTTAGCTGAACAGAGTAAGTTCTGTTATACAACACGGTGACTTTAGTTAATGTTAGATGCGCTGCGTGCTTTAAAAGCAGAATGGCTCTTAATTTAACAAAGTAATACTTCTCAGAGCCTGTAACGTAAGCTTCCAAAGAGAACCATATAAGCAAGAAGACAGTAAGTCCTCAGTAAACTTTTGCATAAGACTTGACTCAAGTGAGTTATCTAAATCCAGGCGAAAGGAAGTTGCTCCTGGGAGATTCTCTGGAGTCAGAGCTTGCTGTGTAAACAGCGTGTGATTTGGAGTTTACAAGCTAGATAGGAGAAGAGCGCCTTCCTCTTTCCCAGGGAGTTGGGGGTTTATAAGCGGATACACCAATGGGACAGTGACCTGGCAAGATGACAGTATGCAAGCCCTACCACTTAGCCATTTCTTGCTTTGGTGACAGGCCTTAGAGACACTCATAATCTCCCTCCGAGATCATTTGCAAACATGTTCAGTGAAACGCTTCCTGTAATCTTTTGAAGCAACCTAAATATTTATGAAAATTCAAGTCGGTGCTATATAGGATTAAAAATAATTGATGAACCAAAGCTCACTAGATCGTGGATTGTGTCCCTATTCAGTAAACAGTGTAGGAGGAATAAAAAACACCTCAAGATTTTAAAAGTGTCAAAAATGATACCTTTTTTTTAAACAGCGACCACAAAAAAAACCACTTAATTTTTAAAAAAATACATGCTAATTGTTACTTTTTCAGTACATCTTATTTTGTGAATAGTGCAATCTGTAGGCAGATTACCAGGGTCTGATGCTGTCACCGATGTGACAGTAATTACGTAAGAGTCTCTGGTTGATAAAAAGAATAATATCACCTACTTCACCAGATTATAGTAGGAATATATTAAGATATACAGTATGATTATATTGTATGCAGGCAGGGAGCAAGCACTGTACTTGCTATTGTGTGATGTTTATCTGTATATTATCCAGCCATCTACATCCATAATACTGTTTCCACATTTTAAAAGTATAACATATCAGCTGTAGAAAACAAACAAATTAAGAGCAGTGTGTGGAAGGAAAGGAGATAGTGTCAACTGATTTTTTTTTTACTGTTTTATTTTTAAAAAACTGAAATGGATGAAGCAAAATGATAAGATTTGTCAATATGAGCATTAAGTACATTGTTGATTGCTTGATTATTCTCTATACTTTTCTGGGCCCATGCAATTTTTTTTTAAAGTCCCAGAACACAGCTGGAACATTAGATGCACAACAGATAGCTGGTAATGAAGGAGTGATTAAGGAGGGAAGGGTCTGGGAAGCAGCCCCAGAATCAGCTGCCCTTTTAGTCTGCTTCCTCATCATGAGAGAGTGTAATGGGTGGAGTGTATGTGGGCCATTAGGAGGCAAAGCTTCCTTTAAGCCACGTGGATTGGGGAGACAGTGAATTGGGGCTTTCAAGGTTCTCTTGGAAAATGATCTGAACATCAGATTCTCTGTCCAGGTGAACCCAATCAGTCAAATTTAAGGGCAAAATAAAAACACTTTTAGAAAGACTCAGGGTCAGAACACAGTCCAGGAAAGACCCTCCCTGGAAGACCAGCTAGACAAAGTACTCTGGGGAAATGACAGTAGGCAAAGGAGAAAGGCAGGAAGGGCAGGGAACTCAGTGACAGAACACGGTGAAACTTAAAATAATTATTGATCTAGGAGAGGGGAAGAGAGGGAAAGGGGGTGGGGAGAGACGACGCAACCATCTGACAAGCTGCCACTAAAATCCCTGATGGTTTCTACTTAGAAAGGAACAGAAGGTTCAGGTGGAAGGGGGGGGGGCTCCTGGTTGTTCAGAAAGGAGCTAGTTAGAGGGGATAATTGAGCATAGTGATCTTATAAATACGATTAAACGTGCTTAAAAATTAAAGAGCCAACCATTGGGAAAAATGAAGTAAGATGCATAACTTCCCAACCATCAATTTTTATTTATTTATTTTTATTTATTTATTTAGTGAAATAAAGGGAAAAGCCCCAATCCAACAAAGGAGGGCAGGAAAAATATGCCGAATAGGAAAAATGAAATGGAAATGGCTGGTTCCATCAAAGTAGCAATGGTGGTAATGTGAATTGATTTACAACACTGAAAAGATGGAGACCATCAAGTTAGAAAAAGAGAGAGGACAAAAATCCTAAAACCTGTATGCCATGTGTCTACGATGCCTAAAACACAAGAGTATAAACCAATGTTATTTTTTAAACAGTTCAAGTATCAAAATGAGGATTTTGGCATATTCTAATAAAGTAATTAAGAGACTTCAGACTCGAGGGATTCTGGATGTGCAGTTTGTTTAAACTTGCATGGAGTTCTTACCAGAAAAGTTCAAGATGAGAAATTATACAACCTGCAATTGTTACCATATGCATAAAATCACTATTTGACAATGAAAATGTATTTTAAAAGCCAATAAAGACAGAAACCACTGTCCTCTTGGAAACAAGCATGCCTATATCTAATTGGATTACTGAGGAATTAGATCTGAAATCCAAGGTCTGCAAGAGCCACCAGAGTGGCACAAATGGGAAGATTTTCAGTCTTCAAGGCTTGTAGGAACTGGGATGGGGAATGTAAGCAGACAGAGCGTTGGACCCAAGCACTAGAACAGCAACAGAAAAAAAATCCCAAGGAATAAGGTAGCCAAGAATAGGAGTAAAGTAGAAATTAACAAAATAAAACCAAATAGATGAGCAACTGATTAAGAAAAGACAAGCCCAGTGTAATCAGGAAGAAGGGTGGGGGAAGCTGAGTGATCATTGCATACAGTTTAAAATAAATACAACAAAAATTACGATGAAACAGTCAGTCCATGAAAGCACAGATCCCCAATATTCATGGTTCAATAGGAAGGACCCTCACACACACACACACACACACACACACACCACACCATCATCTGCAAACGAATATGCTGGATATGGTAGCAGATACCTTTAGTTTTCTTGAGTCATCTTTAGCTACACAGAGATTCTTAGACCACTCTGAGCTATATAACCCCTATCTCAATCAATCAATCAATCAATCACAAATGAGAAAATATATAGAAGATCAGAAAGAAAAGAAACAAGAAGCAGAGAAGTAATTTTGCCATGTATAGCTATGAAAACCAGGGAAGAGGCATTTTTCTATTAAGTACGTGATTGTAGCTCACAAAACAGATGGACATCTTTTCATTCACAAGGAATAGCTATTACCTTCTTCTGAAATAATATAATGGTAGGCCCTAAAAGGAAGTTAATCTTGCTTGTGAACAGCAATACAAACAGTCTAAACCTAGCGCTGTGTTGAAGGAGCACCGAAGCATGCTCAGGCTGCTGAGTGCTTCCCAGCTGGACCTTGACAGACTTCATTGTATTCTCTGAAGATAAAAAGGATGATATTTTCAATAGGTGCTTCAGAAAGTAATTGATAAAATGCAGTGCACAGTTCCGGTTAAACGTATCTTTGTACATAAGTCCTAAGGGGAAGGAGCATTTGCTATCTGAAACCAGTTCTTTACCAAAAAATTGTAGGCTTGTACTTACCGTTCAATTCTGAAATACTTGAAGAATTTCCATTATATTAGGAACAATGCAGGAGTAAATGTAGCATTGAACCAGGCATCCCATCCAGCACAATACTTCTAAGAGTGCAAAGTAAGCTATATAGATACTTTTAAAGATACAGAATTGTTACTTTTTACAGCTATCTCCATGTAACTCTTAAAAGTCCAAAAGAAATGTCTAAAAAAAACCTATGTAGCTAGTAAGATATCAATGGGATAACTATACACACATGTTCATGGAGGAAATATACAACTAAATTGAAATACACAAATAAGGGTTTGAATAAATAGAGGAACACATACTCTTTCCTTTAAAGGAGCTTGGTTCTGTGAAGCAACACTGTTTATAAAAATCAGCTCGGTAAAGACCAACAGCTATACAATATTGAGTGTATTTATAAATATTTATAAATACAATGCCCTGCCACTCTGAGGAGCAACAGGTTTCTGTATGGGATTCTTCGAGCAGCTTCAAGTTCATCTGCAAGAGACAAACAAGACAAGAGTAACATTCTTTAACAGCTTGCAAAACATATCATCGTAAAGTCTAGGAGCTGATTTGGTGCTGTGTTGGCATGGGAATAGCCTAGTTAATTGGTCTAACAAAAGACATGATCCAGAAACAGCCACACAGATGAGAGGGCGCACCCAAAGACAAGAGTGACATTTCCAGTGAGTGGAAACACAGACACTTATTGAAGAACATTGACAGCTAATCGCTTGGTGGGGAAGGAGGTGGGAATTAAATTCAATTACTTTCACATACAATCTTTTTAAAAAATCTATGTGAATTAGCCCTTTAAGCACGAAAATATGTTTTAAAATGCAAAAGAAATATTCTCAGTAGATATAAAATAAGTGTTTGGTGAAACTCTAAGAACCCTTAGAAAGCTTACATTGTGACTGGGATCTCTGAAAGAGCTTCTATTGTCCTTAGGATGTATGGAGCATGGGTGAGCTTCCCCTCCGAGGGGGAGCCAGGGGTCTCTCCTTGCCTATCTCCACTCAACATGTTACTAAGATTCTCATCCCCTTTCATGCAGTGAGGTGTGAAGACAAAGCAAAGCAAAGCAAAGCAAAACAAAACAAAACAAAACAAAACAAAACAGAGGCATCTCTGCTGGAATGTCAGAGAGAAAACTGTTTTTTGTCTCAGATGAGATCAGTCCATTTAGAAACTCCCAAGGAGTCTATTGGAAAGTTACCAAAATCTAAAAGCAATTTTAGTAAGGTTTTAGGATGTAAAGTCACTATTAAAAAAAAAAAAAAACCGGGAGGTAGAGGTAGGCGGATTTCTGAGTTCGAGACCAGCCTGGTCTACAAATTGAGTTCCAGGACAGCCAGGGCTATACAGAGAAACCCTGCCTCGAAAAACCATATATATACCATCAATAGTATTCTTATATATGGACAATGGACAAAAAAAGCCAAAATTAAAAAAATATTTTTTCTATCAAAATTAGCACTAGTGAGAACTATTTAATAGATGTTTAGTGAAATGTGCATTATATGTGATTGTCAAAATAATAAACACCATTGAAAGCTGGCATAAGCACAAGTACCAATTCATGGAAGATGCACCACCAGGTAGGAAATAGTCACATAGATTCAGTGCAGTTTCTAAGAGAATCCCATTTGGATTGTGACTCTTGAGGTCACATCTTCAGACAGGAACTAGTGTAAGACAATTCTAGAAAAGAACAAAGTTTGTTTTGTCAAACATTTGATTTGGGGAATTTATCTAGAACTGCAGTCATTAGGACAGTGTGAGCCTGATTGCAAGTTTGGAGCCAACCTGGGCTACACAGTATGAGCCTGTCTCAAAAGACAAGCAAACAAACACAATACCAATCTAAGGCTTGTTACTCCGCTCTTGCAGCTTCTGAAAAATTATGGCTAAAGTGGATCATAGAACTAAATGTAAATTCCAGAGCTATGAAAAAAATTCCTCTTCTATAGAAGAGGGGGAAAAATGATTGTGTTCTCAAGTTAGGCAAGATTTCTTACATACAGTACTCTTTCTTTCTTTCTTTCTTTCTTTCTTTCTTTCTTTCTTTCTTTCTTTCTTTCTTCCTTCCTTCCTTCCTTCCTTCCTTCCTTCCTTCCTTTCTTTCTTTCTTTCTTTCTTTCTTTCTTTCTTTCTTTCTTTCTTTGTGTTTTTTCGAGACAGAGTTTCTCTCTGTAGCCCTGGCCGTCCTGGATCTCACTCTGTAGACCAGGCTGGCCTCGAATTCAGAAATCTGCTTGTCTCTGCCTCCCAAGTGCTGGGATTAAAGGCATGCGCCACCATGCCCTCAGATATACAATTTGCAAATATTTATTCTAGTCAGTGTCTTGTCCTCTTATGTCTTAAGATTTCTTAAAAATTACAATTTTAAATTATTACACTTTTTTCTGCAAAAAGCACTGATAAAAACAAGAGGACAAGACATAGACTAGAATAAATATTTGCAAATTGTATATCTGATCAGAGATATATTTTAAAACATAAGGAACTTTACAATTCAATTAAAAAAAACCCTCAATCTATAAAGTGAACAAAATCTTTCAACAGACACTTCACCCAAAAAGACATGTGGGGGATGCCAAACATCATCCTATGTTCTTTAAAATGCAAATTAAACCCATCATGAATTACCAACTCATGCCTACCAGAAAGTAACTTTCTAACCAGCCAATACTAAGTTCACGGCAAGTGGATGTCCCAGACACGAGGGAGGAACACCAAACAGTGCCACTGCTTTGGGGGCACCCTGACAGCTTGGGCAGCCGCTGTACAGTCACCATAAGAGCCTCAACCCTTTAGAAGCCCAAACTTCAGAAACAGCCAGAGCCCTTCAGCTGGGGAAAGGTTCTTCCCTGTGATAGAATGCAGCACAGATACGCACTAGCAAGCACACACCGACCCAGACAACATCACGGGCCAATCTCATCCTCGTGATGCAGAGAGGAAGAAGTCAGTGTCCTGTACCTGAGAAATCCCTTACCATTTCACAGGGGCTGGAGAGATGGCTCTGTGGTTCAGAGCACTTGCTTCTCTTCCAGAGGACCTGAGTTCAGGTCCCAGGACCCATGTCAGGCAGCTCACAACTACCTGTAACTCCAGGTTGAGGGGATCTAACACTATGGCCCCCAAAGGCGCTTACACTCATACCCATATGCACACACACACACACACACACACACACACACACACACTTACGTATATAGTAATAATAATAATAATAATAATAATAGTAATTAGATCAGTGGTTACCATAGGCTGATATGGGAGGAAGATTGGGTGTGTGTCTTCTCTTACTGTCATGATGTCCACTACATAATTGTATGAATTTGTTCACACTCATGGAGTGGAACACTCCAAAGAGAAATTTTTGTATGCCAATTTTAAAAGGTGAATTAAAAATTATTCTGAGAACATATACAGCTTTAAAAAAGATTTACTCTTATTTAATGAGCACTGGTGTTTTACCTGCATGTATAACTATGAAGGTGACAGATCTCCTAGAAATTGGGATTATAGACAGTTGTGAGTTGCCATGTGGGTGCTGGGAATTGAACCTGGGCCTTCTGCAAGGCCAGCCAGTGCTCATAACCACTGAGTCGTCTCTCCAGCCCCTCATATACATCTTTGTGATTGATCAGTCAATTAGGAGGCACAAACCCCAGAGGCCATAAAAGAAAACACATGCAGAAGGTTTACACCCTACAAACTCTTAAAAAAATCTTGTAGGCAAAAGTCATTATAAACAGTGACAACAAAAATCAGGCCGTGGATTCATAATTCTATTTCTGAGCAAATATTCCAAACAAAGGATTAACATCCACATACAAGGAATACCTACAAATTATTATAGAGGAAGGCATAGGCATCTGAGTGAAGTACATGAGGTACAGGGTGAAGAACAGGGAACTTTAAGAGTCTACGGGGTCAGAAAATACGTAAAGACAAGCTCACCGTTAGTCAGAGAGCTGAGGCTTAAAGCCTTGGTATATTGTCACTTTCACAATCCAACAGATTGGTAAGGGTATGAGGCACTAGGTGTGTCTCTTGAGGATGTGTATGTATGTGTGTACACATGTGCATACATCTGTATGTGTGCACCCATAGGCACGCATGTGTGTATATGTGAATGTGTGCTTGTGTGTGTGCAAGCATGCAAGGGAAGACTGTATGACAATTTGTGGGGTCAGTTTTCTCCTTCCCCAGATCTCAGAGATCAAACTCAGCTTACCAGACTCATACAGTAGCCTCTGTACCCACTGAACTGTCTTACCAACCCTCGATTTCCTGAAGGATAGCTTGGTAGTAACTACCAAACTCTTAACGGCTTTTTGACACAGTAACTCCACTTTAAGTATTAATATAACGACATATGTCAAAGATATGTTACAAGAACATCGCTGAGATGTAAAACGGGAACCAAATTAAACAATGGTCACTAGAGGAATGGTACGTAACTTCGGAAAAGCCATCTCATGGGCCACTTGCATGGCACAAATGACAGGCATGTGAGCCCTGACAGGGACCTCTATTTACCTACGTACAGTGAGATCTATCATGGAGGAAGTTAAGAGCAGGAAGCCATGGGGAGGGGTTCTGTTTATGCTTTTTGAAACGTTTACAAACCTGGATGCACCTACGGTCTCACACATGCACAGAAAAGGTTTGGACAATATGTATTTGTGTTAGCGCTGTGGCTCACGCTCTGCGGGCATTGGAGGGTAATGGGATTAGGACGGTGAAAGACACACGGTTCAGTGTACACACGGTTCAGTGTACACACAGTTCAGTGTACACACCTTCATCTTGCTGCACTTTTGTTTGTGACAGACTCTCACTGTATGTAGCTCAAGCTGTCCTGAAATTTCTTATGTAAAATCAGGCTAGCCCCAACTCCGTCCCTACCCCTAGTCTCCTCCCTCAGCCTCTCTCTAGGGCTGGGGTCTTAGGCATGCCCCACCATACTTAGCTGCTACTTGAACTTTTCAAATGCAAACATTTCACCTATGCAACTGCTTTTAGTTAATGAAGTAAATAATTGTAATTCAACTCTGTCTGTGCATTTTACGTTAAGTACGCTTAGCAAGAAAGGCGAAGTGGGAAATAATTTGCAAATCACAAATAGGAGGGGAAAATAAATCTGGATGCTGGAGTAAGAAAAAAAGAGGGAAATAATAAGAACAGAAACAGAAAATAAATGGACTAGACTAGAGTCAAGTACAGCTTTGGCCACAATGTGACTAGCTAAAAATGACCAAAAGCCAAAAATATCAGCCTCAATGAAGCAGGGTTGGGGGGAGGTGGGGGTAGGGAGTAGGGCGTGGTCATATGATGTTTCTAAAATGGAATTGACCAAGAGGGAGAAGACAAAGACGAGGAAGAGGAAGAGGAAGAGGAAGAGGAAGAAGTGAGTTGTGTAGGAATATTGGAAATGAAAGCAGCCAAAGAGACCCATTCCAGTGCCACCGAGGCATTAATGTCACACACAAGAGGATTCTGAACAAATGTAATTCCTTTCATATTGATAAATGATACAATGTCCTGTGACGGTGACGTAGTCAAGGGCATTAGCCCTCCCAGATGACACCTGCTGACTTATGTTATGACTGCTAGCTATCTATAATAAGCCTGCACACACAAATGAATCTCTAGTATAGAAAAATGTGCAAGGGCCTGGGACGGTCCACATCAAAAAGCAATGTGATGTAGGTGTCTTTATATAGTTTTGTCTTTCAAACTGTATTTAAAAGAGAAAGGGACCCAAAGAAGTACAGAATAGAATGGGAGAGGACAGTCAGACAGACAGACAGACAGACAGAGAAGCAGATCCCCAAACAGAATAGTCTCACTCAATAGGACAATTGCCCAAAGGTATCAACCTTTAAACCAGCTTGAGCTACTCTTTCTGGTCCCCTTGTCATCCAGTGTCCTTACAGGCTGAGCTTCCTCATTCTGGGGGAAATGGACCTGGTGGGGACTTGGAGCCATCAGCACGAGACTAGCCCAAGTTACCCTACCCTAGACTTTAGCTGACTTCTGTATTGGGTCCATTATTAATGCTGTGGGATATACTATGTACAATCCCACGATGCTAGGAAGGCTCAGACTGACCCAGAAGGATTTCAGCAGTTGTGGGATGTGCTGTGTGCCACAGGCACCAGATCCAATTAGAAGGAGACATGAGAGGAGGAAGGCTTCTTCTGAGCACAGATAACCTCATTGGTCCTAGAGTGCCCATTGGAAAACTTGCTGTCTCTCCTGAGAGACTCTTTACAGAATCTCCTGGGTTTGTCCTGCTGCTGAGAATGAGGCAAATCAGGAGCAAGTTGCAGAGAAACACCAATAGGAGGAGAGGCTATCGAGTCAGATGAACCATGGACAGTGGAGATTTGAACTCAGCTCCAGGGAACATATCCCTTGTCCAAGATCTGAGGCAGTATCGTGAGTCCAGAGGGTGTTCTTGTGCCTTGTGAGCCAGGGAGATCTCTGTCCTTGGAATCACCTTGAAACACGGGGATTTAAGAGGTGTCCTAGTACAGATAGGAACAGGAGCTGAGGTTACTGGCAAGTGTGGCTGAGAAGGGACTAGAGGTCGGCAGGAATCCAATAGTCCCAGAGGAAATATTAGGGAAAGAAATAATGGCAAAACTATCCCAGGCTTGACTATGGAAAAAGGAAAATAAGTTGCCCCAACAGTGCATAGCTTCAGAGATAGCTTGTGGAGATCTGTTCTTGGACACAGACGCAGGGCTAACTGGAGCGAAGTGTCACTACATACGTAAGTTCATAAGGAAAGGGAAGGGGTTGGATTTCAGTAGAGAACAGGAGAAAGAAATGAGCTGAAACTCAGCTCTCTTCCCTAATCATGAGTCTCTTGGGGCAGATCTTTGGGACAGTGTCTCGTGAAGGTGATCCTTCCCCAGAAACACCTGGCACCTTATGAACATGCTGACTGACGACCTCCCTGTCAACCCCTACCCCCAGTTGCAAGAGTGGCAAGTTAAGAATGAAGCATTAAAGTTGGGATTTTTAACACATTTCTAAGTGGTTGCTGCTGGTCTGGGGATGTCAGCTGGGTACCACTGGCATAAAACCCCATTGGGCCGTGGGCAGGTAAATCAGCAAAATGGAGTCCAGTCCCCAGCACTGCATAAACTGGGGGCAGTTGTCATCTGAGTACTCAGTAGGTACAGGCAGGAGGGGCGGCGTCTAAGGTCATTCCCTCAGCTACATTCCGAGTTCAAGACCAACATGGGATACATGAAAACTTTTCTAAAAAAAAAAAATTCAGTGAATAGAATTAAATTAAAAAGAAAAAGAAAAAAGTCATTTGAGCCTCTTCCCACATCCTAAGGAAATTCCAGTGGCTTCCTTAGGATTTCTAGGGGTTCATTCCTCACATAGCCTTTGTCCTAAGTGTGGCTTCCTGAGTGCACCCCTTCCCCCACCCCCACTAGAACAAGTTGGTGTTATATAGTAGCTATGGTGAACATCTGTTCTTGCCTGCCTCTTCCTGGTGTGCTGTGGTCTAGTCTGCTTCGGGGATCTATGAGTCACCTAAGAGGCATGTATACAGCAGGCTGTTAAAAGATCTCGTAAGCCTAGGCCACGGGGTTGAACTAATCTCAGCTGTCTTCCTGGACGCTGTCCCTGGAGAGCGATGCTTTCAGAGCAGCAGCCCAGACGGGTGCCAGCACTGCTTTTTCAAGCCTCTTTTCTCAATATGTCCTTCAATTCTCTCCTCCCTATCTTCTGATAAGTCCAGATGCTTGGAAGTTAGCCACAGTCTTGCCCAAGAGAGGAAGTAAAGGTCTGAGCTCTGTGAGGTTCCATACTTCATCAGCTCTAGGAATGCAAAACACACCATTAAACAGACAGAAGGTGGCCTCAGAACCTGTCTGTGGCTCTGCTCACTCTCCTGCAGGCTTCCTTAGCTCAGATGCTGTCAAGCTCCACCACCTCTTCTCCCACCCAACTGCCCCTCCCCCTGACTTCCATCTGCCTCTTAGTGCCTCCCGCAGAACTGTTCTGTCTTGCTGTCCCTTTCAGATGTCAGGTGACACTCACCCTCCAAGGCCAAAGGTCCTGCCAAGACAATCTCACAGAAAGTGATTCCCCCTATAGAACTGTGGAGCCTGCTGTAGAGAAAAAGAACACAGCTTCCCACCTTGCAACAATTTGAAGGCCTACTATGTGCTGGGTCTTGCAAGAACAATAATACTCTGATGCAGCCGATCCTTGTATCCTGAAAACGCTAAATTAACCACCAGAAATAAACCAGCAAGCCCAGGCATGGTGGCTCCCATCTCCAATCCCAGCGTTCAGGTTGCTGAGTCGGGAGGATAGCAAATCCAAGGCCAGAATGGGCTACATAGTGAGACCTGACATAAAAACCCAAACTAAATAAATAACTAAGCCAATAAATCCCCAAGCCAATAAAGACTTCTTTATCAACCAGGAGAGAGCCACTGGCAAATGTTAACGTAAGAATCAACAAATGAATTGGAGTGGAGGTGGTCAGACTATGACCCAAGGCATTCGTAAACATAGCCCACAGCTAAGAACTTTAAAGAAACCTTTAAAAAAAATTGCAATTGATGGTAAAATAGCAACAAAACTAGGTGGCAGGAACCTATTTATCTCACAAACTCTAAGTGATTCTTCTCTGATCCTTAACAGAGAGGGGTTCATCAAACTCTAGATCAGAGAATTCTTGGTATCACGAGACCAAGGCTAGGGTGAGAGACCCCAGGCTCCATGGAACACAGCCAGACTGGACTGTTCAAGGGTCACCTCCTGGGGTCACAAAGCCCGTTTTGTCTGTCACAGTAGACATGGCTAACTCTGTTGAAATTGAGAAGGGAAAGGTTCTGTGATCACTGGGCTAACCTCAGAGATATGAGGTGGAGGCAAACAGGTTGCAAAGGGGTAGCTTCAGTCTCCATGTTTGGAGGCCCTGGGAAGTGGGACAGGGGTCTCATCAGAGGGAGGGGCAGCAGGGAAATTCTGGGCTGTAGCCTTCCCTGATTAAGAGGATGTCTGTGGGCCGGATGGTCCTGTCTCTGGATGTTTATGAGTCCAGCAGAAGGAAACACTGAGAGGAAAGTCCCAGACAAGGAACACTTGGGATTCTTGCCTTTCCAGCCCATTGCCAGCCACAAGGTAAACTGACTCTTGTGCCAATGGCTGTCACCCTTGCCTCCTTTCATGCCTGACAGCCCTGTCTTCTCCATCCAAAACCATAGCCCTTTACCCCTAGCTCCGAACAGACTGTCACTCAAAATTGTATTTTTTTTCCCTTAGTGCCCCTGATCTTAATCTTGATCTGATCTTGCTTGCCTTCCCTATTAGGACCTAGATAAGGACAGCAGAGAGGGGGGCAGGGCCAGCTTGCTCGCCTCCTTTCTCTGCATTGCTTTGAACTGCACCTGGCACACCGCAGGTGCTCAATAAGTGCTTGCTGATAGAATCCAACAATCCTATCTCCATTAGAATATTCAGGGGCCTGTGGAAGGGAGGTGAGGAGTACCTTGCTGACTTCTGAGCTGGGCAGGGATGTTGCCTTCTTGAACTCAGGGCAGCTGGGATCGCCAGTACAAGATTGGAATCCCCATCTATACCTTGTAATCAGTAGAAGGGGGAAGGACTCATGCCCCCCCACACACCCCAAGGATTTATCCACAGTAAATGATTGACAGGGGAGAGGCATTTCCTTCAGCGGTATAGCCACTGGTGAGGGGCCATGCCCCTGGGGATAACCCCTCCCAAGTGCTCCAGTTAAGTAAACATAAATAAGCCATCAAAAAATTAAAATGTGTGAAAGTGGCAGGAGGAATAGGTGGGAGGATGGGGTGAGGAGGAGTGAGGAGAAGGAAGAGAAGTGGATGAAGGTGACTGTGATCAGAATCCATTAGCTCACAGATGGGACACCATCAGGAAACTCCTTATACGAGCTAGTATAGCTAATAAAAGTGAGACAGAGAAGAAAATCACAGGGAAAGCACACTTGAAAATCGCAGTTTGTGGCTAAGGAACCAGATGCGGTCAAGGACTGTCTCTCCAAATCGAACGTTAGTGGAGACGTGAGCTTATTTTGTGTCCTAAGCTACAGGTTATATAGCAAAATCAGCTGCCCCTTAGATTCTTCTTGGCAAGGTATTTCTGTAAAATGCTGCGTTGCTAGCAGAAGGAGCCTTGCCTGGTTATGGAATCAGAGTCCAGGAACCTGCACAGTTCCCAAGAGTGGGATGTCTCGTGTCACATTTGCGTGAGGATGACACATCTTTCAAGGGGATCAAGCACCCCGTAAGCATAAAGCGCCTTTCTCTCACAAGATAATAACAGCCCACACCTAGTGCCCACCCAGTGCCAGCATGATGTCTTAGGCATTTCCTACGTCATCTGTGCAGTACAATTCTGAGTAACAGTGACTATTTTTAGTGTTTACAATGTAGCATTCAGTTAATGTTCTTTGTATCAGGTCTTCTTTAACCCTCTGCAGATTCCTTAGCAAGAAGTCTCAAAAAAAAAAAAAAAAAGTCTCATTGTTTCAGATAGGGAACAGGAAGCCTGGAGGAGTTGGGCATTGATCAAGTTGCCTTCTTGAACTCAGGGCAGCTGGGATCGCCAGTACAAGATTGGAATCCCCATCTATACCGTGTAATCAGTAGAAGGGGGAAGAGAGATCAGTAAGTTGGGGAGTGTAGATTTGGACTTGGTAGCTATTAGGGTGGGGCAGGCTAGTGATGGAGACTTACTGGTTGTTTCTGGACTCCCTGGGTCCCAGCTTTTATAACAACAGAGCCACATCTACTAGACCCCTGTTTTAGGTATCAGACATGTTCCATCTTTTTCTGGAGCAACTGCTTCCCCTGTGAGTGGACTTGTCTGTCTCCTGTCATCAGCAAGGGCTGATCAGTCTTCAAATCGCATGCATCCCTGTGAAACAGGCTGCTGTTTTAACTCTTAAAACAGGGGACCATGTTTTAACTGAATCAGAAGAACATTCATTCCATTGAGACTCGTGCTGAAACCATCAATAAAATCACAAGAAGGTTTTTATAACCATCACATCGTTTTTTTGTGTTTTGTAAATCTGGAACTCTGCCTTGTTGGATTTTCTTGGGGGAGGCACATGATTTGGAAGGGAACCTTAACCTTTTAACTCAACGCAGCAAGTGTTTTCACACTTCTAGGGATTCAAGCTGACTGGTGAATGAACGAGAAATGAGCTTTAAACGCAGAGTTGCTTTCTTGCGGTAGCAAAACACAGGATCTAATTTGAGACTCCATAAAACTGCTTTTTAAGCATCTGGCGGAAAAGGATGTCGCAGGTACAAAGTACAGAGTGTCCAGAGCTAAGATAAAGATAAGGAGAAGCTATCTCATCTTGGGATCGACATTTTATTGTTGGGAAGGGTTTACATTCATTTCCCCTTCGAGACAACTTGATAATCTTTGTGGAAGCTTTTTCTGTCGGGAAAAAAAAAAAAAGCTGCTTTTTGCTTTTTTTTTTTTTTTTTGCGTCAAGCTGTCTTAGTGGCGCTGTCTTAGTGGCGATTTGGTGCTCTCTAGTGGCAGAGGAAGGAGCTGCAATTATGTTTTCTTACTTTGTCAGTTTGGTCAAGAAATCTTTTTTTTTTTTTCATTAATTAATTTACTCATTTACTTTACATCCTGATCGCCGTTCCCCTCCCTCCTCTCCTCCCAGACACACCCTAACACACCCCTCATCCCACTACCCTCCTCTCTTCTCTAAGGAGGAGAACCCCTCTTTAGGTACTACCCCTCCCTAGGACATTAAGTCTCTCTCCCACTGAGGTCCAGCAAGACAGTCCAGCTAGGGGAAGGTGATCCAATGACAACAACAGAGTCAGAGATACCCAGCCCCACCTCGAACAGTTAGGGGACCCACATGAAGACCAAGCCGCATCTGCTGTAAATGTGTAGGGGACTTAGGTCCAGCCCCCGCATGCTCTTTGGTTGGTGGTTCAGTCTCTGTAAGCTCCCGTGGGCTGAGGTTACTTGACCCTGTAGGTCTTCTTGCGGTGTCCTCGACCCCTCCGGTCTTTCAATCCTTCCCTGAATTCTTCCACAAGACTCCCTCCACTCTGCCTGATGTTTGGCTGTGGATCTCTGCATCTGTTTCCATTCACCGTTGGATGAAGCCTCTGAGGAGACAGTTATGCTAGGCTCCTGTCTGCAAGCATAGCAGAGTATCGTTAATAGTGTCAGGGGTTGGCTCTCTTCTGTGGGATGGGGCTAAGGTTGGGCCAGTCATTGGTTGGCCGTTCCCTTAGTCTCGGCTCCATCTTTCTGAGCGCCGGTTGTGTATGAGTGTTTTTGTATGAAGGATGCCCTGACAACTGATAGCTTTTATGAATATCTGCGGGGTCCTCTATCTGCAGTGTCACAGTAGTGAGAACAAGAGAACTCTATTCAGATCTGGAGAGATGTGGTANCTAAGGTTGGGCCAGTCATTGGTTGGCCGTTCCCTTAGTCTCGGCTCCATCTTTCTGAGCGCCGGTTGTGTATGAGTGTTTTTGTATGAAGGATGCCCTGACAACTGATAGCTTTTATGAATATCTGCGGGGTCCTCTATCTGCAGTGTCACAGTAGTGAGAACAAGAGAACTCTATTCAGATCTGGAGAGATGTGGTAAAAGAATATGTCAGTTTTTTAAAAAAGAAAAATGTTTAAAATTTTTTTAAAAAGAAAAATGTTCATTGGCTTTTCCTCTATTTAATATAATTATATGTTTATTGTAGAAATTTTAGGAAATACAATTGAGGTTTTAAAAATTATTCCCCAGTTCCATTGCCCAGAGACAATCAGTTGGATGTGCATAATTTAACTTTGAACAAAATGTTGCTTATACTTCATAATTTCATTAAATCACTTAATAGATTTTGAAATATTTCCTGTTACTAAATACACGGACATGACATGATTACACCTTTTAAAAATAGCAATTGGTACATGGTTAAAATTGGTATTTAGTTAGTGAGAAAGAGATTTCTTTGGGGGCGAGTTTATATCATTGTAACAGTAAACTGAGTCTTCTTCAGACTATGGTCGATCATTTAACTCTGTGTTGCCAAGGTCAATGTCACCATTTTTATCATAAGCATCTACACCATGATTTAAAAGTTTATTTCTTTTACTTTGATATTTTTTATTTTTTAAAGTTAACACACAAAGATACACATTTGCTTATGGAGTTTTCATACCTACCTGTTATTTTTCTTTTGTCTTTATCCCTCTCTCTCTAGCTGTCCTTCCTCATCCCCTCCCCCCCTTTCTGTTTCTCCACAAATACTCTCTGCTTTAATGTAATATGGATTTCATTTCTCTGTCTCACTTAAGATTTCTTCCTCTCCTGTTCACACCCCCCTTTTCTACACAGAAAGGTGGGGGAAGGAGGGAGAAGGAGGGAGAGAGAGGAGAGGAAGAGGAGGTTGATGTATATTCAGCATTTGTCTTTCTGGGTCTGGCTTACTTTGTGTAACATAATGACTCCAAATTGGACTCATTTTCCTGCAAATCTCATTTCATGTTCTTTGTAACCAAATACAATGTAACCGTCCCACATTCTTTACCCATTCAGCTTTGGATGGACACCTAGTTGGCCCGTTTCTCAGCTATTGTGAGTACAGCAGCAGTAAACACGGATGTGCAAGGCTCTCTGCCATGCTGGCTTGGAGCCTTCAGGTATATGTTCAGCAGCAGCAGCAGCAGCAGAGCTGGGCTGTGTGAGGCAGCTCTGTAGCACCCACATCAATTGGCACTCTGGTGGTTTTAATAGGTATGGCCCTCATAGACTCATGTGTGTGAATGCTTGGACCAGAGGGAGAGGCACTGTTAGGAGGTGTGGCCCTGTTGGGGTAGGCATGGCCTTGTTGGAGGAAGTGTGACACTGTGGGGATGAGCTTTGAGGTCTTATATATGTTCAAGGTATGCCCAGTGTAGTAGACAATCTTCTCTTTGCCACCTGTAGATCAAGACGTAGAACTCTTAGCTCCTCCAACATCACACCTGTGCACTGCCATGCTTCTCACTATGACTATAATGGATTGAACCTCAGAAACTGTAAACCAGCCTGAATTAAATGTCATGGTGTCTCTTCACAGCAATGGAACCCTAAGACACACTTCCCCCAGCAGTGTATAAGGATTCCTTTTCCCCTACATCCTTACCTTTACTTGTTTTCTGGTGACGGCTAGTCTAGTTTGCATGTTACAATTTTAATTAGCAATTACTTCATGACTACGAGTAGATGTTACTTTTATTTTCCTGTAGTAATTGTCATCTTCCAAGCTTAATAATTCCTTTTGGTAACCTAGGTCTTCTTGCCTCTGTATAGTCTAATCTAGGCTCAGAATGTTTTTAGCCTCTGAGACTGCTGCTGAATAAACTCACCCCTTCCTAGTTCTTTCTGATCTCTTGCTGGCTGTTTCAACTCAGCTGTTCTGGTTCAAACTGCTGTCCAAGCTGATTGGTTCAATTTGGCTTCTCTTGGCCTCTCCTGAATTGCTCTACTTGGTCTCAAAGTAACTCTCACAATCTGTTCTAATCTTCTGGTTTTTTCTCTGGGCTATTCTGTCTTCACCTGTGTCTATCTTGTTCTCTCTTCAACCCGTCTCTGTACAACTCTCTCAGGAAAACTGTCTCCTTCTCTCCCTCTTTCTCTGGACTATGCTCTCTTAAGCGGCCTCTCTTTTCTCACTTCTCATGAAAGTTGGGCATATCCTATTCTGTCAAATCTTTCTCTGATTTGTCACTTTGTCTGCCACTCAATTAGACATCACTTTCAAACATGGGTGCTTTCCTCTACAAACTAACTTTACCTTCATTGTTTGGGATGAAAAGTGAGTACTAAGGACGTGTGGGTATCCCAGCCAGAGGGATTAAAGGTTCGTGCTAGTGGCTGAACCACACCACAACTAGAAACAGGTTTTTTCAGTAAATAACACAATCTCAGGCTTCACGGTGTGATCAAATGTCCTGCAACAACTAAGGATAGGAGGCACTTTTTAACATTTTTATTGCCTGCTTGTGTTTCTTCTTTTGACAACAGTTTATTTAGTTCATTGGACTATTTGTAGCATGGATACTTTGTTTATATTTTGGTGTTTACCTTTTGTAGTTCATTGTATATCCTACATTTTAATCTCCTCTCAGACGAAGAACTGCCAAACTTTTGTCCTGTTTGGTAGGCTGACTCTTTAATATGATGTTAGTTTCCCTTGCTGCGAATAGGCTTTAAACTCCATCTAGTCCCATTTTTCATCTCTGGAGGTGATTTGCTGAGCTATTAGAGTCTCCAGAAAGCCCATGTTTGTGGTTTGTTTTCAGCCAGGCTGAGAGGTGTGGATCCGGTCTCCTTATTCGGCAGGTGGACACCCACTTCCCCAGCACAGTTCCCCTTCTCACACATGTTTTTGGCACTTTTATTGAAAATCAGGTACCTGTAGTTTGGTGTGCTCATTTCTAGGTCCTCTGTGCTCTTAGATACTTAATCTTTCTTTCTTGTTATTATCCAATCATGTGACAGACTGTTGTCCATTTTTTTTTGACTCTCAGCCTTTCAGTGTCTTTGCTACTGGGGTGTGTTTCTCTGAGACAGCCAACGGTTGGATCTAATTTTTTAATCCAGTCAGCTAATCTTCATATCTTTATGGAGAGGTTGAGGCCATTTACAGTTAGAGTTATTACTGAGAGATGATTACTAAACCCTGAAAATTTTCCAGTCACCTCTATGGTTGCTTGGATTATTTATTCTCTCTCCCCCATTAGTCTTTTTTTTTTAATTAATTTTTTTCTCTTACAATATATTCTGATCATGCTTTTCCCCTCACCCAACTCCTCCTAGATCCTTCTTGTTCAATCCCTGGCTTTTTTTCTCTTCCTTTAAAACACAAACAACAAAACCACACACACACACACACACACACACACACACACACACACACACACAAATGCACACACGCCAAATCACAAAAACAGAAGCCAAAATATATAAACAAAAGACCAACAAGAAAAAAAAAAAAACTGCCCAGAGGAATCAGTATGAGACAGAGAATATATGAGAATACCATTGAGTTAGTTTTTATTTATGTTTTTAAGTTTTTATTTACATCCCCTCCCAGTCCCCAGTTTCAGATTCTTCACCCCCTCCTCCTTCCCCTTTGCCTCTGAGAGGATGCTCCCCAACACACCTAGGAAGCCCCCCTCCCTGGAGCATCAAGTCTCTTCAGGATTAAGTGCATCCTCTCCCACTGAGGCCAGACAAGGCAGTCCTGTTACTCATGTGCCAGAGGGCCTCAGACCAGCCTGTGTATACTCTTTGGTTGGTGGCTTAGTCTCTGGGAGCTCTGAGGGGTCTGGGTTAGTTGATAATGTTGTTCTTCCTATGGGATTACCATCCACTTCAGCTCCTTCAATCTTTCCCCTAACTCTCCCATAGGGTTCCCCGACTTCAGTCCAATGGTTGGCTGTAAGTATCAGCATCTGTCTCAGTCAGCTGCTGCTAGAGCTTCTCAGAGGACAGTTATTCTAGGCTCCTGGCTGCCAGCACAACATGGCATCAGCAATAGAGTCAGGGATGGATCCCAAGTTAGACCCATCACTCGTCAGCCATTCTTTCAGTCTCTGCATTTCTTTTAGACAGGAACAATTCTGGGTTAAAACTTATGAAGGTGAGTTACTATCCCTGTCTCAGTCAGGGTTTCTATTCCTGCACAAACGTCATGACCAAGAAGCAAGTTGGGGAGGAAAGGGTTTATTTAGCTTACACTTCCACACTGCTGTTCATCATCAAAGGAAGTCAGGACTGGAACTCAAACAGGTCAGGAAGCAGGAAACTGATGCAGAGGTGAAGCTCCTTTCTCTGTGATAACTCCAGCCTGTGTCAAGTTGACACACAAAACCATCCAGTACAGTCCCCATCCCTCCACAGGGGGTCCTGTCTATCTATGGAGGTGGTCTCTTCAGGTTCCCTCTCCCCACTGATGGGCATTTTGGCTAAGGCACCCCTATTGAGTCTTGGGAGCCTCGCACATGCCAGGTCTTGGGGACTTTCTAAACGTTCTCCCTACTCCACACCCTCATTGAGTTAGTTCTGTGTTGGCCAACAACTCCCGGGCACAGCCCCTACCTGAAGTGTGGCTAATACACTCGGTGAGAGTCCACTGAAGACAACTAATGTTTTCTTAGCAAGCAGTCATAGATGGCATCTTGGTTAGGGATGGAAGCTCACGGCCCTCTCAACACAGGGTTGTCATTTGTCTTGAACCTGTGCGTGCCCTGTGCGTGCTTCCACGGGTCCCTGTCAGGGCATCTGTCCTGTTGTATCTGGAAGACAGGTTTTTCAGAGTCTTCCATCCCCACTGGCTCTTACAATCTTTCTGCTTCCTCTTCCACGGAGTTCCCTGAGCCTTGAACAGAGGCTTTGATTAAGACTTTCTACTTAGGACTGAGTGTTCCAACATTTCTCCCTCTTTTTCCATTGTCCAGCTGTGGGTCTCTGTGTTAATTACAATCTATACAAAGAAGTCTCCTGAGGAAGACTGGGAGACACACTGATCTGTGGGTATGGCAATAGGGTGCTTTTTGACATGTTCTTTTAGTAGAATAATAGTGATACTAGGTTTTTCCCTAGGGCCCATGATCTATTTAGTTTCACATTCTTGGTTACTTTAAGTATAGAATCCACCTCTTGGAGTGACTTTTAAATCCAAGCATAAAGTGACTGGTTACTTCTGTAACATTTGTGCCACAGTTGCAACCATATATCTTGCTCATAGATCTCTGCTGTAGGTTGCAGGGTTTGTAGCTAGGTGATATTATTTTTTGCCTCCAGCATTGTGCAGAGTACCTTCCAAGACCATGAATGTTAGTCAGCAGGAGTGAAGCTTTTAGCTGGGTACCAGCTTGATAATCTCTTTCACCCTCTCCCTCCTCCCTCTCTCTCCTCCCTTTCTCTCCCTCCTCTCTTTCCCTCTTCCCTCTCCCTCCTCCCTCTCCCTCTTTCCTCTCCCTTTCCTACCTCCCTCTCCCTCCTGTCTTTCCCTTTCCTTATCCCTCCTTCTTTTTCCTCCTCCCTCTCCCTCCTTCCTCTCCTCTTTCCCTCTCCCTCTCTTCTCTCCTTCTCCTCTCCTTTCTCCCTCTCCCTCTTCTTCACCTTCTCCTTTCTCCCTCTTCCTCTCCCTCATCCCTTTTTTCTCCTCCATCCCTCTCCTTCTCCTCCTTCCCTCTCCTTCTCCTCTCTCCCTCTCTCTCTCCTCCCTCTCTTTCCCTCTCCTCCCTTCTTCTCCCTCTTCCCTCTCACTCTTCTCCCTCCTTCTCCCCCTCCCTCTCCTCCCTCCTTCTCTCTCTTCCCTCTCCTTCATCCTTTTCCTTCCTCCCTCTCCCTTCTCCCTCTCTCCTCCCTCCCCCTCTCCCTCTCCTCCCTGCCTCTCTCTCTCCTCCTTCCCCTCTCTCTCTTCCCCTCTCCCTCCCCCTCCCCCTTTTCCCCTCCCCTCCCCCCTCTTTCTCCCTGCAGATCAGGATCGCCAGCACCATACCTGTCTGCATCTCACAATAATGATTATGAGCAAACCCTCTAAAACTGTAAGCAAGCCCCTAATTAAAGGCTTTCTTTTTCCAAGGTTGCCTTGCTCATAGTGTCTCCTCACAGCATTGCTATATTGCTATAACAGTATATAACAATATAACAAAGACAATATAATTGTGTGATTTTTCTTAAACCTGAGAATATGGTGGAGTACACTGACCTTTCAGCTGTAAAACTCTCCCTCTCCCTTAGTCATAGTGCATGCTTTATTTCCATTTTAGTATCAAATCTGCCATCATCGTCCTCTTTCTGTTCTGTTTCGATGTCATGGGAAAACTGACCTCATAATTTGTTTGCTGGACGGGATCAGTGTAAAATCTTTTCTTTTTAATGTTGGTAAGATTTTATGCTTGTACTTCTACATTCCCGGGGGACACAATCTCCCAGCAACCCCCCCAATCTTCTGGGTCTTACCATCTTTCCATCCCATCTTCTGCAATGATTCCCGTCATGTTGCAAGTGTCTAAGCTGGGACTGGGCTCCACAGGTCAGCACTTGATTGTGGCGGTCCTCTGTAGTGGTCTCCATCTGTTGCAAAGAGAAGTTTTTAAATTAGGGGTGAGATCTATACATATCTGTGAATATAAAGACAAATACTTAGAACATAGTTGGGGATTATGCTGGCTTAGTACAGTGGTGGTTGTGGGCTCCCCTTCCAGGTCCGTAGTGCGGGCTCCTTAAATACTTAGTGGTCGTTCTTGTCTTCATCGTCACGACTCTCCTCTCTCGTCTCCATCCTGCAGCTGAACTCATCCACTGGGTGGACTATTTCATTTTCTTGTTCAAAAATGTCTATTTAATTCTCCCTTGTATATTCTATTAAGTTCTGTGTTCCTTTCTTTTACTGATACTGTTTTTTTTATCTCTTGTAAATGTGATCATAACTGATCATTGATTTTTGTGTTTGGTGTGGGGCAGAAGTTTAATTTCATTATTTTTTTTTTTTAAGATAGAGTATTTTCTATGTAGCTCTGGCTGTCCTGGAACTTGCTATGTGGAACAGGCTGACTTTGAACTTAGACATCAGCCTGCCCCTGCTTCCTGAGTGCTGGGATTAGAGGTGTGTGCCATCATACCTAGCTCCTACTTTAATTTTGTGAACACACAGTTTATTGAACAGCCTAACCTCTCTGTCTACTTTATAGTGATTAATCAATTGTTCTGATATTCACTGTTCCACTTCCTGTTGTGTTCCTGGGTCTCACTTCCATGTAGTGTAGCTTTATAAACTCCATGCTGGCAAGAGCACTTCTTGTCCTTCCTTCTGAGGCAACGGGGCTCCTGGGATACCTTCTTCTCTGCTTTTGTTTTTCTCTTTCATATAAGGTTTGGGGAGAATTCGTTTCATAAAACCAAATTTTCAAATACATCAAGATTTATTTTCTGTTTCTTTAACTGGCTACATTTTGAAATAATTACAGATTCACAGGAAGCTACAGAAATGGAACAGAACACCCCTCAGTCCCCTACCCCTCCTGGCAATAGTTTATGTAATTATGGTTTAGTGGCAAAACTAGAACACGGACACTGGTATAGCCCACAGACTTACTCAGATCATACCAGGTTGCATGTAGTCACGGCATACATTGGTGTGACTATAGCACATGTGTAGTTCTTCCACACCACACCCTTATCATCTCCACAGTCAGCAGGGAGAACTGTTCATCTCAAAAGATTCCTTGCACTAGTCTAAATAATGATAATGATACAGATTCTGTTCTTTGCTTTCTGATTTTAAAAAATGGAATTTTTTTTGAGTGGGGCATTGGTGGCACACGCCTTTAATCCCAGCACTCGGAAGGCAGAGGTAGGCAGATTTTTGAGTTCAAGGCCAGCCTGGTCTACAAAGTGAGTTCCAGGACAGCCAGGGCTATACAGAGAAACCTTGTCTCGAAAAACCAAAAACCAAAAACCAAACCAAAAAAAAAAGTAATTTTTATCTCTAACTCAATAAATAGTATGTTTTGGAGATTACTTCATGTTAGTAAAACAGCCAATTCTGTTTAGATTCTGGAAGGAATTTCACAGTGTGGATATGATCAGTACATTTCCTCATTCTTCTGCTAGTGGATTTTTGAGTTATTTCCAGTTATTGGATCCACAGGATGGCTTAGCCGCTAAAGGGCACACACTGCTCGTGGTGCAGGCCTAATGAGTTTGTTCTCTGGATCAACATTACAGTGGATGGAGGGAATTGATGCCACAAATTGTCCCTTGACCTAGAAGTGAGTGCTGCCACATGCAAGACCCACATGACAAGTAAAAAATTTTAATTTTTTATTTTTTATTTTATTTTATTTTTTATTAGATATTTTCTTTGCATATGCCAGCAAGATTTTGCTGAAGGGACCCTGATATAGCTGTCTCGTATGCGGCTATGACAGTGCCTGGCAAATACAGAAGTGGATGCTCACAGTCATCTATAGGATGGAACACAGGGCCCCCATGGAGAAGCTAGAGAAAGCACCCAAGGAGCTGAAGGGGTCTGCAACCCTAAAGGTGGAACAACAATATGAACTAACCAGTACCCCCAGAGCTCGTGTCTCTAGCTGCATATGTAGCAGAAGATGGCCTAGTCAGCCATCATTGGGAAGAGAGGCTCCTTGGTCTTGCAAACTTTATATGCCCCAATATAGGGGTACATCAGGGCCAAGAAGTGGGAGTGGGTGGGTAGGGGAGCATGGCAAGGGGAGGGTATAGGGAATTTTTGGGATAGCATTTGAAATGTAAATAAAGAAAATATCTAATTAAATTTATAATCCTTTCTAGCCTTTTTACTGTTTTAGACTCTACTACAGTAAGCACCCCAACACTGGTCTCCTTGGGGACGCTTTTCCAGGATAGAAGTTGAGCTCAAGGGAAAGACCACCCCA
Organism: Mus minutoides; assembly: GCA_902729485.2. Classification (NCBI taxonomy): domain Eukaryota; kingdom Metazoa; phylum Chordata; class Mammalia; order Rodentia; family Muridae; genus Mus; species Mus minutoides. The sequence goes on from LR749520.1 coordinate 2,773,049, forward strand.
TATTTTAGTATACAAGATTAAATTGCCTTTGCATGTGACTGTTACAATGTATGGTCCCAGCAGTTAGAAAGAACGAATGACAACAAGTAGCAAATGTTTAGGATGGAAGGAAAGAGTGTCCTTTCAAATAGGGTTCTTAAGACAGACCGTAGCTTTTATGCTGACTGAAAGGGAGATTTTGGCCAATTCTAAGGAGCAATGTAATTTGACTTCTTTGTAATAAAAATAAATAAATAAATCATCTGTGGGCCATGCTGCCACTGGGGGCCATATCGATGGGAGTGGCCTATCCTGCTGCCGGGGACCTTGGTGATGTCCGTGGTTCAGGCTACCTCCGAAGGCCTTGTCTGAGTCTGTGGTGTTGTGGAGTGTTCATGGTTTGTGCTGGTGCCAGAAATCACGGGGAAGCTCATCCCCCACCCCCCCTGCCTCCCAAAAAGTAGCAGCTCAAACAGGAAGCCCTCGAAGAGAACGCTTAGAACGTGTGATGAGGATGCTCAAGTGTAGCTCTCCGCAATAGATGGCTTCTGGTGGGAGTGGAGGTGGAGAGGACTCAGCTCTAAGGGCCACCAAGAGTTTGACCACACTCCAGTGAGTATAGCAAAAACATAAATTGGTCCTGGGATTTTTGGTTTTTTGTTTTTTGGAGGAAGGAGTTTACAACTGTGTGGGGGCAGCCATGGAAGGACTGGAAGATGAGTGTGATCGGCGCACATGATGTGAAATTCCCAAAGAGTCAATAAAAATATTATGTTGGAAACAATCATCCTTATCAAAACAAGATTGGCATTTAATAGAGTGCTCATCTAAACCACAGTGTGATTAGTTAAGATACATCCTTGCTCTGTGTGTGTGTGTGTGTGTGTGTGTGTGTGAGAGAGAGAGAGAGAGAGAGAGAGAGAGAGAAACACAGAGAGAGACAGAGAGACAGAGACAGAGACAGAGACAGAGACAGAGAAGCACACACATGTGGAAGTCAGAAGTCCTTGTTATGCATCTTCCTCCTGCACATTTCACCTTTTTGGACCAGAATCTCACATCAAGTCTAGGGCTCACTGAATCAGCAAAACTCTCTGACCAGCAAGCCCCAAGGATCCCCCTGTCTCCACCTACTCAGTGCAGAGACTACAGGCCAGCACCTCTGCACCTGCCTTGTGTGTGGGTGCTGGGGAGGTGAACCCAAACTAGCCATCTCTTTATCATCATTGTAAGTAGAATAAGCAAGGAAGCTATTGTATCAATTTTTTTGATGTTGTTTTAGCTCCATTATGTGGCTTATACATTTAGATCTAGTATTGGAAACATATATTCTAAGTTGTTACATTTTCCTAATGATTCTGTTTTCATTATATTAGGAGCTTAACTTGACTCTTTTACAGCTTTTCACTCCAGGTCCACTTTATGTGAGTAGCTTAGCAATCTCTGCTTACTTTTGCACCTACATGTCTGATTATCTTTCCGAGACTTTCACCATCCACACTTCATATGCCTTTACATGTTAAGGCACCAGATAGCTGGTTCTTTTCTAAAAACGCAACTAAAACTTTTAAATTATGTTTTCTTCTGTGTGCTCTAGAATAGTTTTCATGTAGGGAGCAGATGAAGTCCAGAGTGAATATACATTTGCCTTCCCCAGGTCAAGTAAGGATGTTGAAGAATGGTTGGCCTTCAGTTAAAACCAATGTGTGCAAAGTACCAACCACCACTTCTACCTGGATGACTACAGCCTGAGACTGAGCTCCCTGTGAGGCTTCCTGGTCATTAGCTAACCTCAATCCTCCTTATATATATATATACTGGATAATAAATGCACTGTGTTTCTGTGCAGCTGCTGCTATATCTCCCACCCAAACCCAGCTTCTCTGTCATTTCTTCACTTCCTGTCACCCAGCTAGGTTAATCCCAAAGTCATACAGGCGATGGTAGTTTTAACATTTATGTTAAGACCAGTACTTTCTTTTGATGTTTTTGGTTGCATATAATATGAAAATGGAAGGATTTGTTTTGTTTTGAGATAGAATCTTGATATGTAGTTCAGGTTGAACTTGTATTTATAATCTTCCTATCTAAGCTTCAAAATTCTAAGGTTATAGACATGTGCCACTATCCACTTCTTTAAAAAAGAAAACAACTTTATATTGATTATGAGTTTCATACCATGTGCCCCAGGCCCACTCATCTCCCCATTCCCTTGTATTTGTCCTCTGCCCTTGCAACCGCCCCACTGTCTTGGTTTGCATTCCATTGCATGACCAAGCAACTCTTACCAAAGACGACATTTAATTGGGCCTAGCTTACAGTTTCAGAGGTTCAGTCCATTATTTTCATGGCAGCGTCCAGGTAGGCATGGTGTTGGAGGAGCTGAGAGTTCTACATCTTGAACTGAAGGCAGCAGAATAAAACTGTCTCTGCACTGGGTGGAGCTAGAGCATTGGACCTCAAAGCCAACTCCCACAGTGACAGAATTCCTCCAAGAAGGCCACACCTCCTAATAGTGCCACTTCCCATGGGCTAAGCATATTCAAACCACCACATATCACATTCTACTCACTTGCCCCTGTAGGCTTGTCCACACATGAGTCTATGGGGACCACACCTAGCCGTAGCATAATGCAAAATACATTTAGTCCAACTTCAAAAGTCCCATCATCTATAGAAGTCTCAACAATGTTAAAAGTACAAAGTTCAAAGTCTCTTCTGAAATTCATCCAGTCACTTAACTGTAATCCCCAATAAAACCAAAATAAAAAAGCAGATCACACACTGTAAACATCACAGGTTATACATACCATTCCAAAATGTCATAGTGAGGAAATACTGGACCAAAGCAAGACAAAAAATCAGCTGGGAAAACTCCAAACTCTGCATCTCCATGTCTGATATAAAATTGTTCTTCAGATTTCCAAATCCTTTCAGCTTTGTTGATTCCAACAAACTTCATTCTCTTGGACTGGTTCCACTCACCATTAGTAGCTTTCCTCACCAAATATCCCACAGCTCTGGCATCCCTTAAAATCTGTGGGTATCCAAGGCAACTTCAACTTTATAGCTTTTTGTTCCAATGTTTGAGTTCCACACATCATTTTCTGGGCTCCTCCAAGTGTAGCCTCCTGAGTTCAGACCTGGTGTCCCTGAGGGCATGCCACAAGAAGCCACATTCATTGTGGTTCTCCAGCCAAGGCTGGTTTCCATTGTTGTGCTAATCTAAACTTGCCTTCTCCAGAGGCTGCTGCCTGTAGCTGTGCTACATTAGGACCCTGCTTCCAGCTGGGACATTCCACAGTGCTTCGGACTTTGTGCCACATCCCAGGCACCTGCACAGAGCTGACTGTGGGCGGGGCCTCCTCTCCCAAAACCAAGAAAGAACTCTAATTAAGATCAGCCTGGGAAGAAGATGGTGGCTTCACGTGGTCTCCAAGATGGAGCCAGGGGCATGGGAATGGGATGGCGGGGGCCTTTCCTCTCAAGACTAAGAAAAATGTTTCAGTAAAATTCAGACATACTTTGACCAGACAACTGACTCAATGTTTTCTTTTCTCTCCCATCTAGTCCTTACAAGCCCCAGTCCGCCTTCTGGGGAACCCAAGTTTTGTGGGGGACCACGGACGGCCCCCAACATCCAAGGGGCTTGGGTCACTTCTCCAATGCTGCCCTCTGTAGCACTCTAGACTCTGGCTGACTCCACTCCACTGCTGCTGATGTTCTTGATGACTCTGCAATGGTACTGACATCTCTAATATGCTGAGATCTTTTGCTGCAACTAGTTCTTCACCAATGGCCTCTCATAGGTTCCTTTCATGATGCCAAGCCTCAATTTCTTTGCATGGGTCCTACTGTCCTGGGCCATCAACTGCAACTGAAGCTGTACCTTCACCAATAACCTTTCCTGGCCTCTCACAGTGCCAAGCCTCAACTGCTCTCCATGACCCCTTCATGTTTTCAAAGCCAATACCAACTGGGTGATTCTTATACATTACCAAGTCCAGCTGCAACATGAGGTACAACCTTGGCTCTCCCTGAAACACAGCTTCTTAGTGCTCTCAGAAAACATTTTCCAGAAGATTTCACCTCAGTGATTCTGGTCCCTTCTTAATTAATGCTAATTTCTTAGTTGCAGCTAGCCAGCATCAATTGCCAGTAATCCCTTCTATTCTTGACTCTAAGGCTAGAGCCACGTGGCTGAAGCTGACCAATTCTGCTGCTTGATGGGCCTGGAACATGGGCCTCTTGTTCTATTACATCTTGCATTGACTAGGCTAGGTTGTCCTAGAACTTGCTCTGTAAACAGTCCTTGAAATCAGAGATGTGCATGTCTCTTTCTCCTGAATGCTAGGATTGAAGGCTGGTACCACCATGCCTGAACCCAAGCCTTTCTTTACTTTTTCACAAGATCTTTATAAGTTCTGGAATGTAACTCATTCCAGATATAGTCAAGTTGACAACAGAAAACAGCCATCACACTCTATCCCTTGTCAATCTGACACACAATCATATCTTCTTATGTTCAAATGAAAACAGTAACCAGGTCATAATAACACCTACCTATCTGTTGTTCAACTGTGAATGCACAAACAGTAAGCTTAGCTGGGTGGGATCTTGCCCCCAGGTCACTACTCCCTTAATTCCATGTAATATCTGTGATTTCAGGATTTAGCTCCAATGCACTTCCTGGTGCTCCTTTAATACTTAAACCATACATTTTGCATTTTTCCTTTCTAAGCAGGCTATGCTTGATCAAAACATTCCTCATAAGAGTAAATAAACCACAGGTCAGAGTCTAAACTGGGTTGTTTTGAGACTTTCTTTGTCAATGCAATTAATCTGAATCTTTTCACCTTAGCCTCAGGCAGACTCTTTGGACAAGGGCAAAAAGCAGCACATTATTCACCAAAATATCACAAGAATGATCTCAAGGTAGCATACTAAAATCTCCTCTAAAACCTTAGCACCAATGTCTTCCATTTTCCTGTTAGGATAGTCCATCAACCCCACTTAAAGCATCCTACTGCTTTCTAAATTCAAAGTTCCAAAATCTACATTCTTCTAAACAAAAGCACAGCTAGGCCTATCACAGCAATACCCCACTCTTGGTACTAACTTCTGTCTTAGTTTGGGTTTCATTGCTGTGAAGAGATACTATGACCAAGGCAACTCTTATAAAAGACGACATTTAATTGGGGCTGGCTTACAGTTTCAGAGGTTCTGTCCATTATCATCATGGTGAGAAGCATGGCAGCATCCAGGCAGACACGGTGCTGAAGTAGAAGCTTAGAGTTCTACATTCTGAACTGAAGGCAGCAGGATAAGACTCTCCCTGCACTAGGTGGAGAGACCTCAAACCAGCTGCCACAGTGATGCATTTCCTCCAACAAAGCCACATCTATTCCAACAGGGCCACACCTCCTAATAGTGGCATTTTCCATGGACTAAGCATTGCCCCCATGGGAAAACCACCACACCTCCAAAATAAGAAACAAACAAACAAAACAACAACAAAGCATAGACAGCATCTCCTTGTGGAAGCTGTAGTGTGTCACAGGGTGTCACAGTGTGTCCTACAGTGTACCCCTCTGTCCACACATCTTTACCTGCAGATGTTCATTGCATCCGGCCATTGGTTTGGTTTGAGGCCTCTGGCTTCTGCGGCACCATTAATCCTGGATCCTCGCTGGGACTCCTCTGAGATATCCTGTTGTTGCCCTGGGTCATGGAGGTCCTGCAGCTTTGGATCAGCAGGACCGGCCCTTTCATGTGCTCCAACAGTACACAGATGATGTAGATTTTGGTGTGGGTCAACTCAAAGCCCTAGATCTGGGCCTGGATGTCCCTCATCCACACCACCAGAAAGAGCTCTCCGGCACTGCTCCAGCTGGGCAAGCCAAATGCTGCCATGGGCAGGAGTCCGCGTCAGCTCCTACTCTTATGCCCTCCGGCCTGAATCACCTCTACCTGCACCCAGTGTCTCCACAGCCAGCCCCACTGTGCTGCCAGTCAAGGCACACTGCTGACTCTTTCAAGTGCAAGGGGTTGGGCCAGCTCCCTCAATTACTGCAGGTGACAAGGGGTAGCGGGATTAAGAGCATCACCTCCTTCCCCCCCCACACACACCCTCTTCACCTCAGACAGACAAGTGGTGGGGTCAACTTTCCTGTACTACACCCATGGGGCTGGCTCACCTGTGCCCTCCCTCAATTGGTACTTTTTAAAAATTACTTATTTTGCCGGGCGTGGTGGCGCACACCTTTAATCCCAGCACTCGGGAGGCAGAGGCAGGCGGATTTCTGAGTTCGAGGCCAGCCTGGTCTATAAAGTGAGTTCCAGGACAGCCAGGGCTATACAGAGAAACCCTGTCTCGAAAAAAAAAAATTACTTATTTTTATCTATTTATTTGTTTGTGTGTGTGTGTTCGTGTGTGTGTGTGTGTGTGTGTGTGTGTGTGTGTGTGTGTGTCCCCCTACCTGTGGGCACATTTATGCCACGGTTCATGTGTGTCAGAGAAATAATTTGGGGGAAGTTGTTTTGTTTTTCCTGCTACCATGTGGGCCCTGGAGATTGAACTCAGATTGTCAGAGTTGGTGGCAAGTGTCTTCACTCACTGAATCATCTTGCTGGCCTCAAAGTTGAATATTTCCAGATGATCTCAAAGTAGTTGCTGGGTAGATACAAGAGTCTCCCTTTGTGCCAACCACAGTAAGAATCAGTACATGTGAATGTTGAAGCTGCTTTTCATTTATTTTTTGACACATAAAGAAAACCATTAGGGCATAGGTTGATTGGTAAATTGTTTGCCATATAAATAGGAAGACCTGCATTTGATCTGCAGATACAATATAAAAAAAGCTATGTTTGTTGGCACAAGTTTATAATCCCAGCACTGGAAAGACAAAAAGAAAAGGATACTTGGGGCTTTCTGAGCAAGTAAGCTGTTCTAGTTACAGTGTTAATGCGATGAAGAGACACGGTGACCATGGCAACTCTTATAAAGAAAAACATTTAATTTGGAGCTGGCTTACAGTTGCAGAGGTTAAGATCACTATCAGTGGTCAGGCAGACATGTGTTGGAGGAGCCAAGAGTTTTACATCTTGATCAGCAGGCATCAAAAGGAGACTGTGCACCATGAGTGTAGACCTCAAAGCTTACCTCCACATTGACACACTTCCACCAACAAGGCTATACCTACGCCAACAAGGCCACACCTCCTAATAGACCCACTCCATAAGGGCCAAACATTCAAACACATGAGTCGACGGAAGCAGGGGAGGGGGGCATTTCTATTCAAACGACCACATTCCACATCCTGGGCCCCATAGGCTTTTGGCCAGTCCATAATGTAGAACTGCATTGAGTTCAACTTCAAAAGCCCCCGTAGTCTATAAAATCTCACACTTGCTTAAAAGTCAAAAATTCAGTCTCTTCTGAGATTCATACAATCTCTTAACTGTAATCCCATGTTAAAGCAGAATCAGAGAAGCAGACCACATGCTTCCAACATATCATGGCACGGGATATACATTGCCATTCCAAAAGGGGGCATAGTGAGGAAATACTGGACCAAAGCAAGATGGTGAACCAGTTGGGCAAACGCCAAACTCCGAATTTCCATGTCTGATGTCAGATCTCCAGCTCCTTTGGGCTTTGTTGACTCCAACACACTTCTTTCTCTTGGGCTGCTTTCGTCTCCTGTTAGCATCTTCCCTCAGCATGTATCCCATGGCTATGGTATCTTTAACATTTTGGGGTCTCAAAGGCAATACAGACTGCAACTTCACAGCTTCGAATAGCTTCCATGCAGGGACACCCCTGCCACACCCCTGGCTTCAGCCACCTTCCTTAGTCATGGAGGGAGCTCCCATAATCCCTTCCTTCGATTCTTGACTCTAAAGCCAGGACCATGTGGATAAAGCTGCCAAGTTCTGCTGCTTGCTTGGGCTGGAACATGGCCCCCTTGTTCAGTTACATCTTCGTCAGCTTTCTGGTTTTGATAGTTTCCCTCGCTACCTAAGTTTGGCTGTCGAGGACCTTGCTCTGCCGACTGACCTTGAGCATAGAGATCTGTCTCCTGAGTTCTGGGATTAAAGGCATGTATCACCATGCGTTCTTTAATTCCCTTTTCACACAAAGGAAGCTTAGCTGAGTGGTACCTAGCTCTGGGATCACCACTCCATTTTATTCCATTTAATATCTTTAATCTTGAAGTCAGGATTTAACTCTATTCTTTCTGGTTCCCCTTTTCATTAGAGATCTTTGAAAGTATGGCAATTAGTAACCACACAGCCCAGATCACACTAGGCTGTTCTGAGATTTCCTTTGCCAATGCAATTAATCCAAAAATTCCTCAGTTTAGCCTCTGGCAAATTCTCCAGACAAGGGCAAAAAAGCAGCCACAGTTTTCTCTAGGCAACATGGTTCAAATCACCCTCAACATCACTGTCCACCATGCATCTGCTCGGATAGTCTATTATCCGAGAAGCATTCCACTTGCTTGAAGCATTCCACTGCTTTCCTAACCCAAGGCTCCAAAATTCACATTTCTCCAAATAAAAGCATGGTCAGGCCTATCACAGCATTAATCCAGTCCCTAGTACTGAAGTCTGTCTTAGGGTTTCATTGCTGTGAAGAGACACCATGACCATGGCAATTTTTATAAAGGAAAACATTTAATCTAGGGTTGGCTTCCAGTTTCAGAGGGCAGGCAGAGATGGTACTGGAGGAGCCAAGAATTCTATATTCTAAGCAGCAGGCATCAAAAGGAGACTGTGCACCACACTGGGCATAGGTGAGTGTAGGAGACATCCAAGCCTGCCTCCACAGTGACACACTTCCACCAATATGGCCACACCTTTTAATTGTGCCACTCCCTATGGGCCAAGCATTCAAACACATGAGTCTGTGGGGGACCATTCTTATCAAACCACCACATAAGCTTATCTTAATCAGTGAGCTCCAGGCCAGTGAGAGACCCTGCCTCAAAGAAACAAGGTGAATGACTCTGAAATAACAACCCCTGACATGGACTTGTACCGTAATGCACATTGGAGTGGCGAACTGTCACATGCTCTTTGGCTCACTGAGAAGATGCTCTGAAAACAGGGTCATGTCTCCCTCGCCCCCATTTCAGACCTAAGCATGTTTGTCTCAGAGTGTCCCCCAAGGCGGAGGATGGGCTGCTCCCCACCCCAACTCTGCAACAGGGACGGAAGAGAATAGCAAAATGCACTCAGGAGGCAAAGTGTTTCTGACAGAGGTTACTATAGCTTACACTGGCATGTAAACTCGCTTGCAGTGGGAACAAGAAGCTCCACGTTATCTCCCAAGAGAAAGCTCGACCGGGCACTCCAACTGAGCCCCCATTCAGTTTCTGCTGGATGTCATGAGAGCCTGACTTCATGATGTCATCTCTATCTGTTGCTGTTTCTTCTTTTATGAAAAGCTTCACCCACAGGAACATTCTGCTCTGTCTGGGACTGTCAGGAACGCCAGCTGGTTGTCATAAAGGGACCTCCCCAGTCAATCTCTGCTGGATGTGTTGAGCCTGTACTTTGATGATGTTTTCCTATTTCTCTATCTCTTGCTATTTGTTCATTTACTTTGGTTTGCTGTAGAACTTAAAAGACACATACATTCAAAACTAAAAGCATGGCTATCATGAATCATTCTTCCAACTGTATAGAACATGTACATATGTGCACATGCATGTGTGCACACAGATGTGAAATATACTACAAAGTGCAAAAATTGGAGAGTATTCAACAAAGGGAAGGAAAAAAAAAGAACTCTCAGGAGAGCTCAAGGCAGCAGCTGTTCAAGGACAGATTTGTTTCCCCCTAAGTTCTGGGTAGAGATCTATGCTCTCATAGCCTAGGGAATCTTAAGAACTTGGGGTCTGTCCCATGTCCTGTGATCCCTTTCATATGGAACTGTTGGAAATCAAATCCCTCTAGTTTCATGTACTGTCCCTCTCAGTCTCTCAAGTATGACTCATACCCCAGCCTTAGTAAAGAGACTCGGTGTTCCAGTCAGGAGAGGGAAGGCAGCAAAGGGCTTTTTGCCCACATCAGCTGCTCTGTACAGTTTGTTAAATTCTCTTTACAGATAAGTGGCTGAGGGCCTTGCCCAGATTCAAACTCCGAGTTCACGGCAGGAACCTGCACCTGGTTGTTGGCCTCTCTACTGCTGGTGTCTGGGCTGGGTTCTCTGTTTGCTCACAGGCTGTGATGTCTAGCCCTAGACCATGGTTTCCTGCAACAATGTAGCAAGCAGGATGAGAGCTAGGAGCAGGAGGCCCCAAAAGGACAGAAAAGCATGAAGAGGCACAAGATGCCCAGGGAGGTGTGACTCTGTGGGGCAGAGCCAGGGCCTTCCGTACAGTGAAACCACCTGGCTGTCTCCTCTCATTCTTCCTTGGAGGAAACGGAAACCTTCACTACGTCTTGTACTGGTGATTTGGGGGTTTGTTTTGTTTTGTTTTGCTTTGTTTTTCCATTTGACAACATTTTTATTTTTAATTCTATGCTGGGTTTTTTTTTAATTCTGTTTTGTGGGATCCTATTTTCCTTTGATGGATTCTATACCCCTAACTCTCTTTGTCTGTCCTCGTGTCCGTTGATTCCTCTGAGGATGTCTCCCTCTTGATTCAGGGCGTGTTTCCTCCACGTCCAGTACCTTCCTCTAAGTGAGCAACCCTTGTCTGACTTCCCATGACCGTCGTTTCTTCTTTTCTTTTTAAAATTATCACACAAAATAATGGGTTTTATCTATCTATCTATCTATCTATCTATCTATCTATCTATCTACTTGTCTGTGTGTATATATATCACAATAATATTCACTCTCCCTATTACTATGCCTTTCCCTTCCCACTTGTCTTCATCCTCTCTCCAAAATAGTTCCCTTTCTGATATATAGATAGAGATAGAGATAGATAGAGAGAAAGAGATAGATAGATAGATAGAGATGGATATAGATATAGATAGATAGGGATAGATAGAGATAGATAGATATAGAGATAGATAGAGATAGAGATAGATGGAGATAGATAGAGATATCACGAATGCACTTATGAGAGAAAACACTCAGTGATCTTCTTTATGAACCTTATGTCAGTCTCTACTAGAATGCAAACGTTCTTAGCATCCACACTGACACCTGAAAGCATCACTATGAGTTCTTTCTCCCTGAAGTGCACTGCCCTTCTGTAGCAAGGGGACAGTGTGCCTCAGCCTTGTGTAATCATATCAGGACAGAAGCTACAGCATAGTGACGATGTGGCCTTGGCTTTGAGATGACAGGGGAGCCCCAGCTCATCCTGTACCTTTGTATTCTAGTCTCCTTCTAGGTCAGGCACTGTGTTCTTAGTAACATTCTGTGAGATGTGTAGGGGGAGAATGGTTAAGGAAAAGATGTGAGTTGAAACTATAACCAGTGCACCAGCACGACTATAAACATGGTTTTCACTTGGCTGATTGGTATTCTTTTACCAAGGCTTATTCCAAATTACAATTCCCCACACCTGGACTATTTGATTCAGGCAGCTTTATTTTTTGTCTCAGAGGCTCAGGAACAAAAGTCTTCAATTGTTCTACAACTGAACACATTCTTTACAATAAAAATGGAGATGAGTCTGTAATCCTTCCGGCTTTAAAACAGAAAAGGTTCTGAAATGATTAGGAATCCTAATCTGGCAAGTGAATTGGGTGAGAGCTATTCATTCAGATCTAGGAGCATGAATAGTTTAGGTTTAAAACTCTACTTCCCGTGATAGAAATCTCCTTGTTGTGGTAAAACAATCAAGAAAATCTTAAGGAAAAGAATTAGCATTTTACAACTGGTATCAATATATACTTATTTTATTCTTACTTACTTTATTTTCTCTATCCATTTGGTTTTTTTTTTTTATTTCTATTTAAGTGAATTAGTGGTTAGGAGAATTTTAAATACTATAGCATAATACACTTAATTTAGTAGGATAATAAAAATAGATTAAAGTATTGATACAATTAGTTAGAAAATAGTTCCCTTTTCCAGTCTCTGCAACATTTCTGTCTACATCAAACTGTTTGTATGGCTTTCCTTTGTGAGAGGAGAAGCATTCAGAGCATGCATTTGTGCACATAGTTATGCATGTGTGCACATAGTTATGCATGTGTGCACATAGTTATGTATGTGTGCACATAGTTATGCATGTGTGCACATAGTTATGCATGTGTGCACATAGTTATGTATGTGTGCACATAGTTATGCATGTGTGCACATAGTTATGCATGTGTGCACATAGTTATGCATGTGTACACATAGTTATGCATGTGTGCACATAGTTATGCATGTGTGTACATAGTTATGCATGTGTGCACATAGTTATGCATGTGTGCACATAGTTATGCATGTGTGCACAGTGCTTGGGAGGCTGAGGCAAAAATACTTGAAGTCAAAGACCAGCCTGGATTACATAGTGAGACTATCTAAAAACAAACAAAACAAACAAACAAAAACAGAAGGGAAATAAAGAAATTTGGAGAAAGAAAAGGAAAGAATCTTCTCAAGGAGTGAAGGAGACTGGAGCAAGAAGATGAGTTTTTAGCACGAAGAATTCTATTTCTGTGACCATGCTTGCCCTCATCTTTGAATTCTGCTTCTTTCCCTCATATTTACAGGGAACAATTTCTTGACTATGCCTCCCAAGAAAAGTGTAATGAAGTCAATGTACAGTAATAAGATGTAGTGTTTTGAATAAGAATGGCCCCCATAGGCTCATATATTTGAATGCTTAGTCACCAGGGAGTGACAGTATTTGAAAGGATTAGAAGGATTAGGAAGGGTGACCTTATTTGAGTAAGTGTGTCACTGGGTATGAGTAGGCTTTGAGGTTTCAAAAACCCATGCTAGGGCTCAAATCTCTTTGCCTACAGGACAGAATGTAGCTCTCGGATTCTTCTTCAGCACCATGTGGGCCTGCATGCCGCCATGCTCTCTGCCATGGTGATAATGGACTATCATGGAAACTGTAAGCCAGGCCCCAGTTAAATGCTTCCACTGATAGAGTCGTGGTGTCTTTTCACAGCAATGGAACACTGACTAAGACACAGGAAAAAGTTACCCATAATAAATGAACTACTCTTCATATTACTCCTTCTACAAAATATAAGTACATCAGACATTCACAATATACAATATCAAACCAATCTGAGAAATAACCACAACAGAGACCCTGCAGTTTGTAATGCTACTTCGATGAATATACGTGTGATGGAGAGGTGGGGCAGAGTTAGCAGAATGGAACAGCTCATGACAGATGTGGGGGGTGAGGCTGGGGGGGGGGAGCTGTTGTTCCTGAGTAGCCTGAAGCTTGGAGCACTCACAGCCTCTGACCCGGCACACTGCCCGGCCACAGATCTCTCTCAGCTCTGAGCAAAGACAGGACTTCCGAGATGGAGAACAGTTCACTTCGTGGATTGGACCATCTGGAAAGACATCCATGGTTCGTCCTGCTGCTGTTGCTGCTGCGGGCCATGTTGATACCCATGGGTCTGTGTTGTTGCCAAAGGCCATGTGGATGTTACGTGCTGTTACGTGCTGCTGTAGGGGTGGAATGTGGGGTTGGGGACATGGTCCGTGGTTCATACTACTGCTAGAAAACACATGGGTGTTTGTGGTCAGGGCTGCCGCCAGAGGCCACGTTGGTATCTGCGGTCCATGCTCCCGCAGAGGGAGGGCCTTGTTGGCATTTGTGGTCTATGCTGCCACCTGGGATCATGTTGAGGTCCATGCTGCTGCTGGCTGTTATGGGCCAGGAAGCTTCTCTTGTCGTGGTGTCATCGATTGAGTGCAGACTCACAGTTGAGAATGAGAGACGTAGAAGGCGTCTGTGACAACATCCCCCACCCCCACCCCCGCCACCTCCACCCCTACCCCTACCCCACCCCTTCCCAGAAAAAATAGAAAAGAAAAAAGTCAGGCAGGAAACCATTGAAGAGAGTGCTTAAAAATTGTGCTAGGGCAGCTAAAGTGTAACGCTTCACAGTTGGTGGCTTCTGGTGGGGTGGGGATAGGGAAGGACTCAGTTATCTTCAAGTGGCTGGCCACTGAGCATTTCAGCATGCTCCATTGAGTATGTGGGCAACACAAACTGGACCTGGGGTATTTTTTTTCATTTTCTTCTGTTTTTTTTTTTTTTTTTTTTAGGGGTGGGGTGGGGTGGGATGGGGGTGGGCGGTGAGAGTAATGACCCGGGAAGAAAGGAAGGTAAGTGTGGCACGATCAGACGATCAGGGTGCATTGTGTGAAATTCCCAAATAATCAATAAAAATATTATGCTGGATTAAAAAACAAAAACTAAACCTACCACAACAAAAAGAGAAAAGAAAGAGAGAAAAAGGAATTGTGTAGCATTCACAGCTGCACAGAACCTCCATTGTCAAGCTGGCATAAAGAGATTTCTTCTGTTAATGTTTACAAAACTGCTTGGTGTTTGAGTCTGCTAAGACATTGTAATTCTTAGGCTAACCTTGAAAATGTTTCCTGAAAACTTCATTCTTACCAAGGTGTGCCACAGCTCACAGGATGCTCAGTAGCAATTTGTAACATAAAGAAAAAGTCAATAAAGAGTTTAAAAAATATGACTTTTCTATTTTGGGCAACATTTTATTTAGGCAACGAAGGCCGTTAGGGCCTAGGATAGAAAGCTGTTGGCATTCTGCCCAGAACATGCTGCAGTTTCAAGTGTTAAGAGGGAAATGATGCCATAGGTTAATTTGGGATCTTGGTCTGTGGCCACAGCTCACTGGACTTCTGAATTGAAGAGAGAGAGAGAGAGAGAGAGAGAGAGAGAGAGAGAGAGAGAGAGAGAGAGAGAGAGCGCAACAGGCTGCGTGCCTCCCTCCTGTAGTGACAGGAGTGTGTGAGGAGAAGGCAGAGGGACAGTATGGGGCAAAAAAAAATCATATATTCTAAAATTGATTTAGAAAGCTCCTTAGGTAGCAAGGGGAGGGGCCAAGTCTATGGTCAAGAGGCACTTAAGGATAGCCAGAGAGGTTGAAGAAAGTCCAGTGAGACTAGCTGGGCTGAGTGTAGGACACTGGCAGCATAATGGTGAGAGAAAATGACTCAAAGAGGGTACCACTTCCTGAGATGGACAGGTGAGGAGCCTAGCACAGAGTGCCACTGAAGACCAGGTGGAGACGCATCCCTTACGACAATTCTTAACTGCACATACCAAAAAAAAAAGGGGGGGGGGGAGATTGCCAGTCTTGTAAGGCCAGCAGAGTTCACTGAAACAGTTAAATTCCAGGGAATCATATGACAGGAGCCATTCCCCAGCAAACCGCAGACAGCAAATCACTCCTTTACAGTCTCTGCCGGGTCTAAGAGAAAAGCTACAGGCTGGTGGGCCTCTACTTCTTCAGAAATGAAAGAGTGGGGGAGGATGCTGTTAGCTTTTGTTGGTTTCATTGTCCTAAACTCCCCTCCTCTACCGAGCTATCAGTGTATGGTCACTAAAGGCCAAGCAGGGAAAGAAATACACAGAGTCGGCTCTCATGGGCCAACCATAGCACAGCATAGGCCTGGCCCTGCACTCTGAGGGTTTACTGGTATATATCCAGGAGTTGAGATACTGAGTTCATGTAGCTCAGTGATAGTGTGGTTGCCTGGCATATACAGAACCCTGGGTTTGATCTCCAGCATCCTGCTAGGTGCTGTGATTCACACCTGTTAACTTGGCACTCCAGAGGTGCCACACCCACTCCAGTAAAAACTGCATGGCAGGCCCAAAAGCTTGGATGCAGTCCCAAGGCAAAATATTTCATGGAAACTTAATCTCCTGGGACCTTGGCATCCTGTAGCACGAATGCTCCAAACTTGTCCTTGCGTTAGTCAGTGAATGGATCTGTGGCTTTCTTTCAGTATTGTTTTATTATAGGTACGTCTAAGCAATGATTTGTCAAATACCTAAGCTAAATTGAACTTTGCTTCCTGGCCTTAACCAATGTTCTAGGCAGTCCTTGAGCAGCCCCTGGGCTTGGAATTCAGTAAGAATGTTACCTATTCAGACGAATTGCCTCCAGTATTGAAAGAGAGATAGTGAAAGAAATCAGGCATTACTATCTACTACATAGAGTTAGAAAGCTCAGGGCAAGCTTAGCAAAGTAAGTTTAGAATTCTTATTATAGTTATGTATGGCAGACTACATTACTTAATAGAAGAAAGTCCCCCACACAATCACTTAGAATACAGCTGAGTCACCCCCATATACAGGAATTTACAATGGTTTAGGAAGAAGATCAGGCTGTGGTTTAAGGAGGAACTAGAGTATTGCATTATTCATGAGAAGGTTAGCTAGAGCGGAACTCCCTAATTAGAACCATGGCTTGGGCATGAAAGCCCTTACCACAGGAGCATAAAGACCTCACACTTGGCTTCTAAGAATTTGGCTGACCTTAGATAGAGTTGACTTTTGTCTCAGTTGCTATATTGCCTAGCTCCTGCCAGTCTTTATGTATACATTCCTCTGTTTTGTGTAAAGGGTCATTAAGCATCTGGTAACCTCAGTGAACCTTGGCTGATGTGTCACCCAACTCCCTTATTTTCTTCTGTATTGTAAGTCTGATGCTCGCTTTCAGAAATTACATTCAGATCAACACTCCCTTATGTCCATGTTTGTTTGTCACCCTGCAGACTTCTTGCCCACCTGAATACCGGGATGCTGATTCTCCTGCAGGTTGAGGGGCCAACTGAGTCCAGTCTGTGGCACAGAGGTAGAGACAGGAGGATCAAAAGTTCACGATGGCTACATAGCAAGTTTGAGGCAGCCTGCGATACACAAGATCCTGTCTCAAAAAATAATGTGCAAGTTAATGAATACTTAACAAGGAGGTGACTATGTGATAGTCTCAGTACTAATTAGACATTCCCACAGTGTCCAAACCTTGATCTCGATATGGTTTAGAAAATTGGATGTTTCTCCGAAGCTTTCTATGAATGTTGCTAAAAATTCTTTGGTTGTTTCATACCAAGTAAAACCCTCTGGGCAAGGTTTCAAATATATCTGAAAATTACTTGTAAAGCTATTAGGGAGATCACAAAGTGTAATTTGGATATAATTGTGCTACTTGAATCTTTTAATTAAAATATGCTAATGCCTCCTATGATTCATTCTTGTGGAATATAAGCAATGTTTTAAATCTATTTGACGACATAAATTGTTCTAACATTCCCCAACCAAAACTTCTGAAAGTCTTTGATAATTTTCATAATTAATTTAACTATAGCTACAGACATCATTAGAGTTTCTAAGATGCTGCAACAGTAAATATTTACTTCAATACACTAAAAGACAGAGTTCAACCTTAGACTGCCTCTCATAGCGAGGGAAGTGATGTGCCAGGAAGATGGCTTGGTGGGCATCTGAGTCTGATTCTTCGGCTCCACATGGTAGAAGGGGAGAAATGACCCTTGCAAGCTGCCAACCTACACACACACACACACACACACACACACACACCAGTCATGGTTTCCTCTCTTTCACTCCAAGTAAACACACAGCAGAGAAACCCTGTCTCGAAAAACCAAAAAAAAAAAAAAAAAAAAAAAAAAGATTTTAAGGAAAGAAATGGCAACACCTTCTCCCAGAACATAACTTCAGCAGAGTCCAAATTTTGGAGTCTTGTTTGTGGTTACCCTTATTTTTCACTACCTGCCTATCTCTTCCCACCAGTTCAGCCTTTCTGCTTTGCTCTAGTCCAGGGAGTAACCTCCAGTGGGTCTATCACCTGAGTTTCTTTCTGATGGCTCCAGCTGAGTTTGTCAAATCCACAGAGACAGAATCCAAAAGAGTTACATTAGAACATTTCTTTCCCTCTGCCCCTGCTGGGTCCTTTCCATGAAAGTAGCTCCTATTGGGATACTTGCTCTTCAGGGACATTTTCCCTCCCCACCTCTTCTTTGAAAGAGATGGTGACCTAGTTAGGGGTTCTATTGCTGCCACGAAACATTGTAACCAAAAAACAAGTTAAGGAGGAAATGGTTTAATTTGGCTTACACTTCCACATTGTAGCTCTCACTAAAGGAACCAAACTAGGAACCTTGAGGCAGGAGCTGATGCAGAGGCCATGGACGGGTGCTGCTTACTGGCTTGGTCAGCCTGCTTTCTTATAGAATCCAGGGCCACCAGCCCAGGGAGGGCATCATCCAAAAGGAGCTGGGCCCTCTCCCATCAGTCACTAATTAACAAAACACTCACTCAACTGGTTTGCCCACAGCCAGATATCATGGAGGCATTTTCTCAACTGAGGTTCCCTTTCTCTGATGATTCTAGCTTGTGTCAAGTTGACATAAAACTAGCCAGGACAGATGATAATGGCTCTGCACATCTGAGCATCTTCATCAGATGGTCTCTGTAGAGAAACACTTGCTTACTGTAAACATAACTCACCCTTCTCAAGACTATGGTCCTTTGAGCCTTATTTTGGGGCCAAAATATAAGGAGGAATCCTGGGAAGGCAGCTGTTAAAAATATTCTGGAAATATAGACATAACGTCTTATAAAAAGAGCTAACTAATTTCCTTTTCCAGTATAAAAACTAGAAATGTTTGTGTTTGTGTGTGCCTGTGTGTGGGTGTGTGCCTGTGGGGCATGCATGTGGAGGTCAGAGGATGACCTTGGGTGTTGTACCTCATACTCTACCTTGTTTGAGACAGGATCCGTTATTCAGGCCCATAAAGATAGCTGTCCTGTGAACTTCCAGGAACTTGGCTGCTTCTCGATCCCACTTTACATAGGAGAACCGGGATGCATATCCACTTTGCCATGCCCAGCTTTGTATAGATCCTAGGGATCTGAGATTGTGTCCTCAGGTGGTGACAAGCACTTTATCCACAGAGACATCTTCCCAGGCCTCCCTCCAAAGACTTAACTCCTTCCAGAAATGACCTGCTGCCATTTTTTGGGAGAATGGGTCAGACAATAAGTCAATGATGTCACTTTGGATGTTCAATAATTTACATATTTCTTTACTAACCTTCTGAGTAGAGAGGAAATGAAAGAGACAAAGAAAAAAGCCCAATTACAACACTAATGGGCATGGAAACATAGCATGAGAAAGGCAAGTCTGAAAAGCCCTTCTCTAGTAAAGAAGCCTGCCCTCACAAAATAGCACTTTTAACTAATACAGTCGTTCTTAAATATTTTAGGAAATCTTAAGAAACTTGAGATGAAGAAATAAGTTCTAACTCATAAATAAGTTCATAAATGCTTCATTTCCTCTAAGGCAGTTCACAGCAAGAGGACTGGGAAGACAGAAAATTTGACATGACCAAGGACACCACTGTCTTGGAAAATGGATAGAGTTGGTACACCTAGAGATGTGGCTCAGCTTAGGGTCAGGATGGGATACTTTATGATGTCATAGTCAGAGTGCCTGAGAAGTGACTTGCTCAACTAGCTTTAAGACTATTACTTTAAATTGCAATCCTCTATTGATTTCAGAACAGCTGTTGGTAAGTGGAGTTTGAAACTTCCTATCCTAAACACCACAATGGCTGCCATGACCACAAGGTATAGAAAATGAGTGCTAAGGAGTCTTCTGTTGTCCTTGGGCAGGGCCCAGGGGTTAGAGACCCCAGGCCAACACAGAGAGAGAATGCATACAGCCCCCATGTCCTGCTGCTCGGGGTCAGACAACTTGACTACTATCACATCGCACGAATGTGGGCCACACATTAACCAGCCCCCACTTTCCTATCCAGATAAAGAGTGACCCCTGTCAAGTAGCCTAAGCTAAATATACCTATCTCTTCCGCTTCAGTCATGTGGTATAGGTCACATATTAGCCAAGCCTGCACCCTTACAATGCAGACTTCCTCCACTTCTTGGAAGGTGTTACAAGTGGACACCTTGGTGGTGTCTAGTGACTTGGAAATGCTCCCTCAGACCTCTGCTGTTCCCGTTATGTAATAAACCTCTTGTCTCAGACCTCTGCTGTACCCACTATGTAATAAACCTCTGTGTCTGTCTGTGTCTGTGTCTGTGTCTGTGTCTGTGTCTCTGTGTCTCTGTTTCTGTCTCTGTGTCTGTGTCTGTGGGTTCATCTGTCCCCCTCTCTCCCTTCCTCCCTCCCTTCCTCGGAACTCTTTTTCTTTTAAACCCAGCAACTCCAGCACTTCTCACTGGAAACCATGGTCACCCAGATTCCATATTCCATCTCCTATGACCTGAGGTAATGAGACTTTTTTCCTCCCTGAGCTGGCAAGAGCAGGCACCGTGCTCATTTTCGGTCAGGCTACAACTTTCCAATTTCCTTCTTGGCGTAATTTTAGATGGTTCCCTTTCTCTGGCTGGAAAAGCATCTACTCTGTGTTTCAAAGAAACTCATTCTCTGATAAGTGTCGGTCTCTCCTAGAGCTCTGATGGGAGTGTCTAGGAGGGAGCCGGGAAACTCCTTGCTCTAAATGGAACAAAAAGGTGGTGGTGGTGGTGGTGGGGATGCTTCAGAAACGTCACTGCTGCCTGGCATTCTCTTTATATTCCGACAGTGTTTGAAATGCACAGCCTTTGGTTCGGGGTGGGTTTGAGATGGCATGACCTAAACACAAACATGGTGCCTACAAGTCAGGTCTGAACTAGCTGGCTTTGCAAGTGTGCATGATGCTTTTGACCCTCAGTGGACACCAAGGCTCTGTTGCTGCTATCTCTGGAAGAAGCAGGATCCTGTGGGTCTTTGGATTCTTCTCAATGAATGAAGGTATCCCTCAGCTCCACTAAGCAAAGCCTAAAGACAGGGGTTGCTTCTCTGGAAACTTCCGGCTTATGCTATATTCACTGCAAGCCCAACTCTTTTTATCCCCTTTCAACTCTTCCCAGCATGCATTCCAGCCAACGCTATCATGATACAGACATGTCATTTTAAAAGACTGCATTTGGGACAATTTGGTGGAAAAACCCACTACTAGGTCTTTTTGCACTTAACAGTGGCTTGTTTTGTTTTGTTGAGGTATGTCTTTTCAGTTTCAAGTAATCTTGGTAGATATTGCTAATTCTAGAATATTATAGAAAGCAAGTATGCTTATTATAAATACCACATAAACACTAGGGATTATTATACTCACAAAAACTTTCAAATTACAATTTTTTAGATAGTATATAAAATAGAGGTATTTAAAAAAAAAAAAAACCAAACCCTGAGGTCCACAGTGGCTGGAAGACACCCAAGCGCCTGCCCTGGTTGTGTGTCAGGCATCCTGACAGTGATTACACATGTGTTGGTTAGATGGGAAAGATGGAGAGGTGGCAGAGAGATGGGAGAGAAAGCAAAGTCCAGTGATTCATTCACTGTGGAGAGAGGTGGAACTGGCGACCCAGTGGTGGTGGTGATGAACAGGTGGATATAAGACACCTGCACAACCACCTAAAGCCATGGTGATGTCCAGGGCCAAGTTGTCACCAAAAGGCCTTATCTGAGTCTGTGACCCTACCACAGCCAGGATCTGTGTTGATATCTGTGGCTTATGCTGCACCTGAAGTCCATTTGGATGTCTGTGGTCTGGGCTGCTGCCTGAAACCTTGTTGATGTCTGGGGGTCGTGCTGATGCTGGGGCCAGTCTGATCTGAGTGGCCTGTGCTGCCATCTGAGATTATGGTAACAGCCTGGGCCAGGATGGGTTCATGGTCCTGCTGTAGCCAAGGTCTGTGTTAAGTGGATGGTCCAAGTTACCACCAAAGACCATGCAGATGTCCATGGTCTAGGCTGTCACCTAAGACCATGTGCATGTCTGAGGACCTCGCTGCTGTCAGTGGACATACTGATTTGAGTGGTCTGGGCTGCCACCAGAGGCCATAGTGACATCTGGGACCATGCTGTCTCCAGGGACCATGTCTGGGTCCACAGTCCTATCACAATCAGGGTCTGTTTTTATGCCCAAGGCCTGTTTTTACCACCAAAGGCCATTCTAATGTCTCTAGCCTGCTGCCTGAGACCATGCTGATGTCTGAACACTGTGCCAAGTTGTCCCTGCCCCTTATCAGCCAGTGAGTGGACAGTGACATGGGTACAGGAGAGCCAGCCCCACCCCTTACCTGGGTAGCACAGGAGAACTGCCCTGGTGGCATGGGCACAGGAGAACTGTCCCTGCCCCCTACCCAGAGCAGCACAGAATATCTGGTCCTGAGGGTGTTAGTGTGTGTGATGGTTTGTATATGCTGGTCCCAGAGAGTGGCACTATTAGACTGTGTGGCCTTGTTGGAATAAGTGTGGCCCTGTTGTAGTAGATGTGGCCTTGTTGGAGTAGGTGTGTCATTGTGGGTGAGGGCTTTAATACCATTTCTTAGTTACCTGGAAGAAGTATTCTGCTAGCAGTCTGCAGATGTAGAGCTCTCAGCTCTTCCTGTACCATGCCTGGATGCTTCCATGTTCTCACATTGATGATACTGGACTGAACCTCTGAACCTGTAAGCCAGCTCCAGTGAAATATTTTCCTTTATAAGAGTTGCCTTGAGGGCTGGTGAGATGGCTTAGCGGGTAAGAGCACCCGACTGCTCTTCCGAAGGTGATAAGTTCAAATCCCAGCAACCACATGGTGGCTCACAACCATCCATAATGAGATCTGGCGCCCTCTTATGGAGTGTCTGAAGACAGCTTCAGTGTACTTACATATAATAAATAAAATAAATCTTTTTTTAAAAAAAGAGTTGCCTTGATCATGGTGTCTCTTCACAGTAATAAAACCCTAACTAAGTGTGGGAGAGCTGGTCCTGCCCCTCCCTTGGGAAGTGTTGGAGAGCTAGCCCTGGTGTCATGGGCATGGGAGAGTTAGCCCCGTACCCAGGCAGTGTGAGTCAGCTGACCCCATTGGTGAAGTTGCTGGAGAACTGGCAGGTTGACCAACTTAGCTACCACCAAACCCAGATTCTGGGCTTTGAGTTGGTTCATCCCAACATCTATTCAACCTATGATCTGCCAGAGTATGTGAAGGGATCTCCAGGACTCAGGGAAACAGCCGGGCATCTGAGCGGAGTCTCAGTGAGGATCTGATGTTGATGGTATTGCAGAAGTCAGAAGCCTCAAACAAGACCAGTGACTTGTTGCAGTGAACATTGGTAAGTGAGCCGTTTGAACAAGAGTCTATTGTGACACACTGTGACATACTGCAGCTTCCACAGTGAGAAGTTTTTGTTTTTAATTTCTCCTGGAGGGGGAGGATACAAGGTGAAGGGCAGATATAGAGGTATTGGGAAATGAGTGTGATTGAGGCACATGATGTGAAATTCACAAAGAATCAATAAAAAAATAAAATAGGGGAATTAATCGTGAGATTTTAATACTTGTGTGTTATTGTACTTTGGTCATATTTGCTCACCATCACCTTCCACCACCCCCTCTCCTCCTTCACAATGGCCTACCTCCTCCTCTCACAATCAATCTTCCTCCTGCTTTTATGGCACACATAAATATAGATTTATACCTAGATTCTTTATATGAAAGGAAATGTGGCATTTAATCTTTCTTTCATTCCTTCCTATTAATCTTTTGCCCCTCTCACCTTCCTGCTCTCTCTTTGGGTCTCCTCCTCCTCCTCCCACACTATATAGATGCTAGAAAGATGGGAGACAGATAATTGGAAGACAGACAGATGGGAGATCCCAGATTTTGTGTATGAGAGAAAACATGAGATACTTTTCCTTCTGAGTTTGGCTTTTTTTTTTTAAAGATTTATTTATTTATTATATGTAAGTACACCGTAGCTGTCTTCAGACACTCCAGAAGAGGGCATCAGATCTCGTTACAGATGGTTGTGAGCCACCATGTGGTTGCTGGGATTTGAACTCAGGACCTTCGGAAGAGCAGTCAGTGCTCTTAACCACTGAGCCATCTCGCCAGCCCCTGAGTTTGGCATTTTCATTTTACATAATGATCTGCTAATCTACCAATTTTCTTGAAAATAGCATAATTCCACCCTCCTTTATGACTATATGAATGACTATATGAAAGCTTACTGGGTATGCACACTATGTTTTATTTAACTGTTTATGCGATGGTAGACAAATAGGTTGATTGCATATCTTGGATGCTGTAAACAGTGTTGCCATCCACATGGATGTCCAAGTGTCTCCTTGATTTGCTTATTTAGTGTTATATATGTACCCCAAAGGAGTAGAGTGGACCATGATATTTTTCTGTGGCTACTTTTTTGGAGTAATATCTGTTCTGACTTCCATAGCGGCTAAACTAGTTTCCATTCCTACCAGCAATGTGTACACGGCCCTTGTCTTAGGGTTTCCATTGCGGTGAAGAGACATCACAACCAAGGCAACTTCTATATTTTTCCGAGGTTGGAAAAATCTAAAAGAAATAAATGAATTTTGAAATGTATATGAACTATCAAAATTAAATGATTTAATAGATAAACAATTTGATAGATCTCTAACAAGGAAGGATGTTGAAGCAGAAAGCAAAAACAAAAAAAGCCCTCTTAACTAAAACAGTCTAGCTCCAGATAAATTCACTGCTGAGTTTTATCAGACCTCTGACAGCTAAAACCATGCTTTTCAAATGATTCTATAAAAACAAAACGACAACAAACAAAACAAAATTACCAATCTTTTTGTGGGTCTGGTATTATGCCACACACTGGCATGTGCATGCTCATCCACACATGTACAAGCAAACACACACTATAGGCCAAGTTTGTTTGTTTGTTTGTTTGTTTGTTTTCGAGACAGGGTTTCTCTGTATAGCTCTGGCTGTCCTGGAACTCACTTTGTAGACCAGGCTGGCCTCGAACTCAGAAATCCACCTGCCTCTGCCTCCCGAGTGCTGGGATTAAAGGCGTGTGCCACCACGCCCGGCTCAAGTTTCTTAAAGAACATAAATGCAAAAGTTCTCAATAAAACGCTGGCAAATCAGATTCAAGATACATCAAAAGGATCATTCACTATAATCAAATTGACTTTATTCTGATGGTGCAGGGAGCTGTAATATATGAGAGGTGCAATATATGTAAATCAATTAATAAAATGCCTAGTGTAAATAGACTCAGAAATTACATGGCCATGTCAATAGTTGCAGAAAAGACTTTAATAAGGTTCAACATTCTGTCATGATAAAAAGCCTTCATAAACTAGAGGCACACTCCCAAGCCTTGCTCAAGCCACACCTTGGCACCAGATTTTCCTGAGGAGTCCCTCAAGCCTGTCTCTGCCATCCCCACACTACCAGGTCAGCCTCCTTATGTGCAGCTTGTACACCAGGTTTCCCCAGTGGGTCTGCTCAGACCCTTCAATACTTCCAAGCCTAGATCTGTCATGTAGCTCCTGTACCAGCTCCTGTATTAGCCCTGAAGCAAGCTAGACTCCCACATCAGATACAGAACCAAGTAAAGAAGTCCACATTCCAGGATACACCACGGAAACATAAACAATATGAAAAGTCAAGACAGCACGTTCCCTGCCCCTAACCCACGAGTTGTATATAATGGTCTCCAATGAGAACCCCCTACATGAATCCCAAGTCACAAGATTTGAAAGATGATAAATTTGATGAAAGCATACAAGACATGTAAAGAAGACACAAACAGCAACAGACAACCACGTGATACCCAAGAAAACACAAATATATGGCTAAATGTAATGAGGAAGAGCATTCAGGATTTGAGAAAAGAATTCAGGAAAGAGACAGAAACACTGAAGACAACTCAAGCCAAAATGTTGATGGAACTGAAAATTTTCAATTACCCAATTAACAAACTGAGAGGAAAGAATTCCAAATACAATGGATCAAGCCAGAAATAGAATGTGGGGACTTGAAGATAAAGCAGAGTGTAAGAAGCTTGCAGGTCCCTGGGCTCACAGATAAGCACTACAGAAAGAGGAATGTTAAATATGCAGGGATATATAACCTGTTCCCTGCCCAGAAGGCTGGGAATGGATGTAGTTAGTAAATAGCCTGGTGACCTCAGAACTCTCTGTATGGCTGGACCAAACCAGCTCCCCAGGCTCGTGTTCAGCCCAGTCTATAGTTTTATGCTCTCCCTGAGACCCCTATCAGGAGCATTGCTTACCTTCAGCTGCTTCCTCAGTTGTTCTTTATGGAAGATGTTACTGGTACTTTACAAGAGTTTTTGATGTAAACTCTTAAGCTTTGTTGTTCACACAGGATTGAATTAATTATCACCAGGAAACTGTTTTTACAAAGTGGGCTTTCCTTAAATATGCCCCAATAAACTGCCCAATGTCAGGCTCTTTAAGCTTGAATCAACACATGCTACTGAGTCATGTTTAACCATCCTTCTTGTCACTCCTGGACCAACACTCTTCTGGTTGTGTTTGCAGAGACCCCTACAGTAGAGGGGTATTACAAATATAATGTATACAAGCACTCAAGCAAAGAATATAAAAACTTTAAAACACATAAACAAAACATACAAGAATTATGCAACACCATGAAAAGACCAAATCTTCAAATTATAGGTACAGATGCACAAGAAGAATCCCAGGTCAATAGCACAGACTGTATCCTCAACAAGACCATAGAAAAAAATCCCCAAATTAAGAAAATACACACTTATTCAAACACAAGAAGCACACAGAACACCAAATAGGCATGACCAGAAAAGACTCCCCTGTGGTACATTAGAGTTAAAACACTAAATATACAGAACAAAGAAAGAATATTTAAATTTATAAGAAAAAAACACAAGTCAAATATTAAGAAAACCACATCACATTATCAGCTGATAGCTCATTAAAAAGTTTAAAAGCTACAAGAATCTGAAACATTGCACTCCAAGATTAGATTATAGTACCCAGAAAAACTACTTGCCATAGCTGAATGATAAAGAGAAACCTGTTACCATGTGGTAACAGACTAAAAGAATGCATGCCCATCAAACCAGCTCTACAGAGACTACAGGAACTAATATTTTGGACTGAGGAGGGGAATAAGCACAGGCAGGAGACTATAGAAAGAAAATGAATGAAGCTATAACCATTGAAACATAAAGTGGGACCAAGAATATAAACAGTCAAAATAAATACAACAACTGCAGTCAACACATACTTTTTAATAACAGCTTTAAATGTTAAAGTGCTCACCTCTAATTGAAAGACAGAGACTTGCTGAATGGATTAAGAAAATAAATCCATCTTTCTTCTGTCCACAAGAAATTCATCCTAAAATGAATGGATGGAAAAGTATATTCTAAGTAGCTAGGACTAGTGTGGTGGTTTGAATATACTTGGCCCAGGGTGTGGCACTATTAGAAGGTGTGGCCCTGTTGGAGGAAGTGTGTCACTGTGGGGGTGGGC
Source organism: Mus minutoides (assembly GCA_902729485.2). Taxonomy (NCBI): domain Eukaryota; kingdom Metazoa; phylum Chordata; class Mammalia; order Rodentia; family Muridae; genus Mus; species Mus minutoides. Next base: position 2,800,339 of record LR749520.1, read on the forward strand.
TTTGAGACCCTCTGCCTAGCCCTCTGGAAGACAGTTTGCTCCTAGCTTCCTTTGGATGAAGATGTAGAACTCTCAGTGCCATGCCTGCCTGGATGCTGCCATGCTCCCAACTTGATGATAATGGACTGAACCTCTGAGCCAGCTCCAACTGAATGTGGACCTTTATAAGAGTTGCCTTGGCCATGGTGTCTCGTCACAGCAATGGAAACCCTAACTAAGACACCCAGGATACAAGCAGGTGTAACTGTCCTAATATTCAACAAAATAGATTTCAGACCAAAACTTATCAGAGGAGATATAGAAGGATGCTTCGTTCTAGTCAAGGGAACAATGAAGCAAGAAGACACCACAGTCATGAATAGACAGGCACCAAAGTTTGGCACAAGTAATTTCGTAAAAAGTATATTGGAATTAGAGGCACAGATGAACTGAAACTTAGTAATAAGTAGATGATTTGAATATCCTACCTTCTCTAATAGTTAACCAAGACAAGAAATAAACAGGAACATAAAAATTGAATAACATTATACATAAGCTAGATCAAATAGATATCCATCCAAACGCCAAAAGATCACATTCTACTCCATGTGAGCTTCTCCAAAATAGATCACATCTTGGGGCAAAAGACCAAATCTTTTTTTTTTTTTTAAGATGTATTTTATTTATTATATGTAAGTACACTGTAGCTGTCTTCAGACACTCCAGAAGAGGGCGCCAGATCTCGTTATGGATGGTTGTGAGCCACCATGTGGATGCTGGGATTTGAACTTATCACCTTCGGAAGAACAGTCGGGTGCTCTTACCCGCTGAGCCATCTCACCAGCCCCATGACCAAATCTTAATGAATTAAGAAAATTGAAATGATTCTATGTATTCTTTCTGACCACAGTGCACTCAAACTTAAAACCAACAGCAAATACATCTCTAATAATTATTCAAACACATAGAGATTTAGGAACACATCACTCATTAACGAATGAGTCAAGTATGAAATAAAGAAACCCAAAAACGTCTGAAATTAAATAAAAATGGCAACATAAGAAAACTTTTGGAATATATTAAAAGCAGTACTGTGAGGGAAAATTATAGGTCTAAGTGGCTATATTAAAAATGAAATAAAATAAAAAACAACAAACAAACAAAATCAGAAAGAGCACAAAAGTTGCTTAATGATGCAACTTAAGAATTTGGAAAAACAGCTGGGCAGTGGTGGCGCACGCCTTTAAGACCAGCACTTGGGAGGCAGAGGCAGGCAGATTTCTGAGTTCGAGGCCAGCCTGGTCTACAGAGTGAGTTCCAGGACAGCCAGGGCTACACAGAGAAACCCTGTCTCAAAAAACCAAAAAAAAAAAAAAAAAAATTGAATGAATCTAACAGCTGACTGTTTAAAAGATTAACAAGATCAACAAAGTCTAAGGCCAATTAACCAAAAGAGAGAAAGAAATGTCCCGGGTTAACAGAATCTGTTATGAATAGGGACACATTATAAGAGACAGTAAATTAACTCAGTATTCTTAGAAAAATGCTTTAAAGACCTATACTATTAAGTTAGAAAACATAAAAGAAATGAATACATTTCTAGATTCATCCAAACTGCTGTGTTGGTTTGAATAGGTATGGACTCCATAGACTCATGTGTTGGCCATTGGGAGTGGCACTATTAGGTGTGGCCTCATAAGAGTAGGTGTGGTCTTATTGGAGGAAATGTGTCACTGTAGAGGTGCACTTTGAGATTATATATGCTCAAGCTATGCCCAGGGTGAGACAAGGTCTCTCCTTGCTGCCTGCAGATCAATCTGTAGAACTCTCAGCTCCTCTACCACCATGCCTGCTGTACACTGTCATGCTTCTGGACACGAGAATAATGGACTAAGCCTGTGAATCTGTAAGCCATCCCCAGTTGCATGTTTTCCTTCATTAAGAGTTGTCTTGGTCATGATGTCTCTTCACAGAAATGAAAACCTTAAAATAGAAGTTGATATTAGAAGTCAGGTATTGCTGTGGTAGGCCTAGTTATGATTCTGTTTGGAGGAATATGGAACTGGGGACTTTGGATTAGGGAACAGTAGAATGCTTTAAGTGGGACTTAATGAATCATCTTTTTGTTTTGTTTTGTTTTGTTTTGTTTTGTTTTTTTGTTTTTCGAGACAGGGTTTCTCTGTATAGCCCTGGATGTCCTGGAACTCACTTTGTAGACCAGGCTGGCCTCGAACTCAGAAATTCGCCTACCTCTGCCTCCCGAGTGCTGGGATTAAAGGCGTGCGCCACCACGCCCGGCCTAATGAATCATCTTAACAGGAATATAGAAGACAGTGGTGCTGAGGGTGATTTGAACTGTGGAGGCCTGGCTCAAAAGAAAATTCAGAGAAGTATTATGTTGTCTAGAGATCATTCTAGTGGTATTTTGGTGAAGAATTCGGCTGCTTTTTGCCCTTGTCTGAAGGGTCTACCTGAAGCTAAAGTGAAGATATTTAGATTAGTTACACTGGGAAAAGAAATCCCAAAACAGCCTGTGTGATGTTTTATATATGCTTGGCCCAGGGAGTGGCACTATTAGGAGGTGTGGCCTTGTTGGAGTAGGTGTGTCACTGTGGGCACTGGCTTAAGACCCTTGTCCTAGCAACCTGGAAGTCAGTATTCTTTCTAACAGCCTTCAGATGGAGATGTAGAACTTTCAATCCTCCTGAACCATGCCTGCCTGGATGCTGCCATGCTTCCTGCCTTGATGATAATGGACTGAACCACTGAACCTGTAAGCCAGCTCCAAATAAATATTGTCCTTATAAGAGTTGCCTTGGTCATGGTGTCTGCTCACAGCAGTAAAACCCTAACTAAGACAACCTGATATAGTCTCTGTCATGTGGTTCACTCTTATTAGGAGGGTTTTTTTATGAAATGAAGCAAGTTGAAGAAGGAAAAATATAAAATGTATAGTCCAAGGAGAAAGGGGGCACTCGGAAGTGCAATGAAGCTAAATCTTGTGTTCAAGAAGATGAAAGATATTAAATGAAATAAAAGGACTGGGGACTTCTGGGCAGCCAACCAACGCCCAACAACCCATTCCACCTCTCAAGGCTCTGGCACTTACACACCCTCTGAAAAGTCCTCACATTCCAAATGTCACACACCCACAAAAACTATCTGCAGCTGGCAAAATCTTACCTCCACTAGAGTGTGAGGCAAGTCATAGTCAGCTGCTGTGGACAATTTGAAACAGCCCCATAGCCCACACCTGGGATTAAAATGAAAATATATTCTTATAATATTTCTGTATTTTGTAAAGAAAAAAAAACAAAAACAACAAAACAAAAGAAAACCCCAAACTCCAAAATTGTCAGTACAGTGTGCAAATCTTCCATCCTGCTCACATTTCCCCTCTTATTTGTAGTTCTTAGCGCTAAGTACATAGCATGGAGTAACTGCAGAAACCAGGAAAGTTTTGATAATTGCCTTCAGAGGGCCCATGTTGGGCGGTGCCATCCCTAGGCAGGCTGAGTCTGAGCTAAGAAAGTTGCTAAGCAAGATGGGGGACAAACAAACATGAAGAATTCCTTCATGATTTCTGCTTCCTTGAGTTCCTGCCTTGGCTTTCCTTAACTGTGGACTGTAACCTTTGGGGTGAAATAAACCCTTCCTTCTCATGTTGGCCCGTGTTTTATCACAGCAACAAAAAGCCAACTAGAACAGTCAGCCCCAGTACCATAGTGAGTTTGAAGCTTAGACTCTGTGTCAAAAAAAAAAAAAGAAAGAAAGAAAGAAAGAAAGAAAGAAAGAAAGAAAGAAAGAAAGAAAAAAAGGAAGGAAGGAAGGAAGAAAGAAAGAAAGAAAGAAAGAAAGAAAGAAAGAAAGAAAGAAAGAAAGGAAGGAAGAAAGAAAGAAATTGATTCATTGGAGGTCAAAATGTTACTGTTCTGGCTGGTTTTATGTGTCAACTTGACACAAGCTGGAGTTATCACAAAGAAGCCTCCCTTGAGAAAATACCTCCATGAGATCCAGCTGTAAGGCATTTTCTCAATTGGTGGAAGGGCCCATTGTGGGTGGTGCCATCCCTGGGCTGGTAGTCTATAATCAAGCAAGCTGAGCAAGCCAGGGGAAGCAAGCCAGTAAGTAACATCCCTCCATGGCCTCTGCATCAGCTCCTGTTTCCTGACCTGCTTGAGTTCCAGTCCTGATTTCCTTTGGTGATGAACAGCAACATGGGAGAGTAAGCTGAATAAACCCTTTCCTCCCCAACTTGCTTCTTGGTCATGATGTTTGTGCAGGAAACCTGATTAAGACAGTTAACATTCATGGGAGTTTAGACTCTTTTTCTAAAACGAATGACATGAAGGGTTCAAAGACTTGAAGGAGGATCTGCAGATCGGGCAGAACAGTGAGGACTAGAGTCTGAAATGGAGCCTTGTCACATAACTGAACAAGTGCGTCATAGAAGTCACATGCAGACAGAGCTTCTTGTGGAGGAGCAAAGAAAGTGCTTTCGCAGAGATGGAGTCTACCCCAGGAGATGCTGGGCACAGCGCTGGGTTAGGAGTGTGACGTTAATGTGACATTAGTTGCTATGGCAACAGCAGTTTGAGAAGGTTGATTTTTGAATCTGGAAGATGTTCTGCTGTGAGTACAATGGTACCCAGCTGCCTCTCATGCTACAGATAAATCTCTTGTGAAAGGAAGAGTCAACTGATACATCAACTATCGCTGCTGACTTATGAAATTGCTAAAACTACTCCAGCCTTTGGTGCCCCGTGCCCTGTTTGATCAGCAGACATCAGTATCCTCCTCAAAAGATTATGATTAAAACTTATATGGTGGTTAGCAGTCTTAGCAACAAGGTAATTTTAATTGAAGCATGCATACTGTTTCACATACTAAGCAGACTATACTACAGAATGACTATCATGTCTAAGTTTTAAGTATCACATATTAACTGTACACTCTAAAGCAGTGGTTTTCATCTGTGACCCTTTAATACAGTTCCTCCTGTTGTGGTGACCCCCAACCATAAAATTATTTACGTTGCTACTTCATAACTGCGATTTTGTTACTGTTATGAACTGTAATGAAAACATAACATGCCACGAGTCTTTTGTTGCTTCTCTGAGAAGTAACGCCTAACACATTACATTTTGTGGCAGGATGGTTTGCAATTCTAGGCTTTTCCCTACAAACAGAAGGACTTCACTCCTCCTCACCACTGGACAGAACCACCATAAGGCTGGAGAGAAGGCTCGACGGTTAGAAGCACATACTGCTCTTACAGAGGACCTGAGTTATTCACATCAGGTAGGCAGCTCACAGCCGTCTGTCAGTCCAGTTCCAGGGGACCGGCACCCTTTCTGCAGGCCCTATGCTCACATACACAAACCCACACAGAGACACACACATATGCATGCTCCAAAATGTTGTAAAAATTTGTAACTCCACTGTGTCTACACAGCACATATTCTTTTTCTGGCCGTGGTACCCAGTTGTACACAGGCTAATTCCACGTACCCTCTGTTCACCTCACTAGTCTTTTGGTCTCCAGTAAGCTCACCGTCTCCCACAGGGGTCTCTGCAGAACAACTTACTGCACTCTCTGCATGGGGGGATTGCTTTCTTTGGCATCCTCTGAATTATTAATTGTGGGATAAATTTGAGGTTTGGAATGTGTTAGAAGACTTGCTGATTCTTATTTTTAAAAGAACTGGGTATCTTCTTTCTCTCTTCCTCTCTCTCTCTCTCTCTCTCTCTCTCTCTCTCTCTCTCACACACACACACACACACACACTTCTGGGAGTTTTTTGTTTTGTTTTTAAGAAAAAGGAGCAGGCTGCTGCTTCTGCATGACTGGAATGAGAGGCATGCCTGCTCTACAAGTGGCACAGGATTAGAGACAGAAACCCATTCAATGAAAGGCATCTTCAGGACCACCCACACACACAAGCTCTTTCCCAGGCTTCTTGAAGAGACCTAGCAATGTGTTAAAAAAAAAAAAGTCACAGTGCTGTAAAGTTTGGAGTAGTGTGACATTTATCGGAACCACAGTTAGAAGACTATCTCTTTATCAGATGTCTCTTGGTCACAAGCTTACTGAGGCTGGGTTCTGCTGGGTGACGTTGGGCATTACTTGGATTTGATTGAGGGGGAGGGTAGCGGGGGGGGGCAGAACTTGGGATTCTTGTAGTTTGGGGTTAACAGGAGGAATCTGCTTGCCATCACTTCTGTGGGACTGTTATTTCAAGGGGGCCTGGGGCAGGAACGGCTTTCAATAGTCCTGGCACCATTCATACATCAACCCCACACACCGGCATAGAGGTGTGGACTGGTGGTCCTGATATGGTAAGAGCGTTGTCCAGCACCAAAATGATGTTGGTAGAGATGCCAACAGCAAAAGCTGGTCCACAGGGAACTCAGACATAGCTTGTTAGACAAAGACAATGGGAAGCTCAGGATGTGACTCTAACAGATATCTAACCAAAATAAAAGGGTTCCTTTATCAGAAATACATCCCATAATGTAGCACACACACACACACACACACACACACACACACACACACACACACACAGAGAAAACCATAATGTACCCACTGTGCACTTCTATAGGAATCCTATGAAAGAATTCCTACAGGGCCCGCAGCACGCTCACAACGGTCTCTGTGGGCAAAGTTGTGCCTCTTATGCAGTCCAACAAGGAATCAAAACAGTTATTTCCAGCGGGGTGTGGTGGTGTGCACCAATGACCTGAGCATCCAGAAGTCAGAGGAGGATCGCAAGCTTAGTCTTTGTAGTGAGTTCCAGGCCAGCCAGGGCTACACACAGTGAGATTCTTGGCTCAAAAGCAACAACGAAAATCGTACTCACTGTACCAGAAGAGTGAGTTATCTTTCTGGAGAAAATACTATAAACTTGCTGTTATATGAACAGGTGATCAAATATCATGTGGCCAAAACCACAGGAAAAACAGGGCTTAAGCCAGAAATTTTTTTTAAAGGGCAATGCTGGTGATATTTGTCAGCTTGTTCAAAAATAATTTGATAATATTTATAATTTTAAATCATATTCACACCTAATTTACATTTGTGAATTAGGTCCTGTTGATCACAATAAGCCTTTAGAATTACACTCAAGCTTTAGAAGACCTGGGTACGTACACCCCTGGTTACATGTGGTTTCACTGATAACCATAGCAGAAGAATTATAGAACTAAGAATTATTGTAATAATATTTGTGATTGAATTTAAGATATTTAAGATTCAATTCCACAAATTACTTTAAAAACAGTTTTTCTAAATGTGTGTGTGTGTGTGTGTGTGTGTGTGTAGAGAGAGAGAGAGAGACAGACACACACATACAGAGAGAGAGAGAGAGAGAGAGAGAGAGGTCTGTGCCACACTGAGCAGGTAGAGGTCAGGACAGTATCAGCCGTTCTCAGCTTACATCCACCAGGCCAGCTGGCTGGAGCATCCCAGGATTCTCCTGTCTCCACCTCCCATCGTAGAGGAGGCACACCTGTGGTAGATGTGCTACGGCACCAGTGTTTCATGGACTTTCTCGGTCCTCACATTTGCACACCAAGTCCTTTTCACACACAGAGCCATCTGCTCTGCCCTAAAATTCAGATTTAATGAGCTTATGCAAAGAAGTATGCAGACACATATAGATAAGACACATTGATAACTTTTGACAAATGAAACAGCTCTCAAATCAACATAGAAAATATTTCCATCATCTTCCAAAATTTCTTTGTGCTACTTTCTAGTAAATTCTCCCCACACGGAAGTTATTCTGATTTTCGTCACCAGAGATTAGCTTACCTATGTGTGAAAGGACTTACACAGGGTGAACCCCATTTGTGACTGATTTCTTGATTTATCTTGTACACGGCAGTAATTTCACAGGCCAGGTTGACTATGCTAAGGCAGACCTGTGAACAAGATCTCTGGGCCTATGAAGATATTTCTACAAGAGGTTAGTATCAAACTGGTAGACTGTGTTTGATCTGTAGGTGGGATCTGTCCTCACCATTGTAGATGGATGTCATCCCAGGCCTGAGGCTTACATAGGACAAAAGTGCAGAGGTAGGGTGCCTCTTTTCCTCAGCTAGGCCAGACCCTGCTTCCTATTCCTGGGTCTGCCATCTCTAGGGCTTACAGCGCCAACGCTATCCACCCCCACCCCGCTTTCCAAATCTTTGGAATTAGGCTGAATTAGAGGCAGTAGCTCTAGGTCGCCATCTTGTGGCCACCAGGGGATTTGGCGACATATCTTCTCGGTCGCCATAATATGAGCCAATTCTCACAACAGACTCTGGCTTCCTCTTTATATCTGTACCCACATCAGCTACATTACATCGACCACTCACCCATCTTTTCTCCATCTCCTCTCAGTTACCTATCTGTTATCTATATCTATTCGTATGTATACAACGTCTCTTCCCATCTTTCTGGATAACTAACTAATGTGTCCTTTGAAGACTTATCTATGCTGTGTTACACACCAGCAATCCGTTCCTCTCTCTCTCTCTCTCTCTCTCTCTCTCTCTCTGTGTGTGTGTGTGTGTGTCTCCATTCCTTCCTTTCTTTTTTTCAATTACAGCGTGGTATTTAGTTAACAGAACAACAATTATCTTCATATAAGCTGCATCAAAGACAACTGAAGATTAAAAAAAAAAACAAAAATAAAACCAAAAGAAAAAAAACAAAAACAAAAACTTAACTGCTGTCCCCATATATAACTAATTTGTGCTGTGCATCAACAGGAACCTGCTTTAAATTTCCAATCCAGTCCTTCTCCCTGGGGAATAGTATATCACTATTTCCTTATTTGCCTGATGAACATTTGGGTTATTTTTAGACTTTGTTTATTATGCATAAATATGTGTAAATATGTGCCTAAGTCATTTTCAGAAGATGGATTTCCACTTCTCTTGGGGATGTGCTGTAGAATTTCTCCATCCTATGGTAGGTAATTATTGAAACATTATCCAAAGTGGTCTCAGTTTTAACTCTGGCTCAGTGGTTAATGAGTGAACTGTTTATTTTATTTTTAACTGCATCTGAAGGGGTGTGAAGTGATATCCTGTCTGTGGTTTCTTCTCATAACTCCCTGATTAATAATGATACCACGTGCCTTCTCAGGTATTTACTGACTGTCCCCCATCCTTGTTTATGAAGTGTTTCCCAAATAGCTTTCACATTTAATTTGGATTATCTTTTACTAGTGTTGCATACACTCTGTAAATTCAGTTCTGAATGAAATTGTTAATCCAGATTCATCTATCTATCTATCTATCTATCTATCTATCTATCTATCTATCATACATTTTTACACAATCTATAGTCTGTCTTCCATGGCTTAATTTTTAAATTTTGGAATAGCTTAGAGTTATATAATTCCACAAATAGGGTTTTCTGTAATATTACACCTTCACTCGGTCTCCTCTATGAGTTAATACTTCAAGTTTTCCTAACGTATGGGGGTTTTCCTGCTTATCTTACCATTGACTTCTAATTTAATTTGGCTGTGGCCAGACAGCATGACCACCTCAGCAAGTTAGTTGGCATAATATCATCTACCATCACAGTAAACATCTGTGCAGGTGTGGTGAGAATATTTAAGATCTGCTATCAGCAAATTTCTGATGTACAGTATTCACTATAGTAGCCAAGCTGTTCACTAGCTCTCCAGAACTTTCTTCCTATCTTTTAACCAACAGCTCCTACGCCCCCAGCAACTCTGCAGCCCCGAGCAACCCCCATCCTATGCTCCGCTTCTCTGATTTCATCTCGTGTAGATTCTGCATACCGATGAGCACACTGAGGTGTTTATATTGTGTCTAGATTATTTCTCTTGGCATCATGTCCTCCAGGTCAAGCCTGTGACAAATGACTGGGTCCCTTTCTCTTTGGGCTGTACGGCAATCCACTGTACACCTTTCTGTCACTCAGCCGCCAGGGACCAGGCTCAGTCTGCCCTGGACTGCTTGGAGTAGCTGTGATCACAGGAATGTAAGCGTGTGGCTCTGATATACCGAGTTTGTTTCCTTGTGAGTGTAACCCTGGGATAGCATTGCTGGCCATAGGACACTCGCTTATGAAGTGTTCTGTTCACTTATAACTTTATAACCTTAGTGTCTTCTATCTCCTAATTACATTTAGATTTTCTCCCTTTTGTTAGTTAAGTATTGTTGAGTTTGCTTCTCCCTCCAGGGTTCTGGGTTGGGCCTTGTTCTTAGCCAGTCTGGCTCGGTATGTGAAGCTGTCCATCCTCCCCTCAAAAGTGTCTGTGCTCCATGCGGGCCCTCTCACCTCATCCCTCCTTAAAGTGTGCGAAGGCGTCCTGAGCAGGGTTATCCAAGGGGTGTTTTTCAAGGGGACAGATACTGGGGCTTGGAGGTGCGTCTCCTTCTGCTACCTTGCTGTTGACACCCCAGCCTCCGGCATTTGAGATCAGCTTGCTTGGAATTCGTGCCGTTTACTAGTGCGCAGATTGAGTCTTTGCCTAACACTTCCGAAGGTTTGCGTCATCACTCCTCTTTCCTCTCGCTCTCCCGAGGACGCTGGCGTGAGTGGAGGAGTTGTGTGCCTGCCTCTGAGGCTCTTCTCACATTTTCCTTCTCTGTTCTTCAGACTACGCACTGCTGACATTTGCCTGTTCGGTGCTGGGGATTGAACCCACGGCCTTGAGCACTGGTGAAGTCAGGGATCTAGCACTGGGCTGCAACCTGGGTCTTGGATCTTTTGACTGCTGAGGTCCTACACACTGGAGAAGGGAGGGGATCAAGGTGGGACAGGAGAGAGACAAAAAAATCCTTTGGTGTCTATTCTTATAAGGCCACTGTGATGGTTTGTATATGCATGGCCCAGGGAGTGGCAGTATTAGGTGTGGCCCTGTTGGAGTAGGTTTGTCACCGTGGGCATGGGATTTAAGACACTCATCCTAGCTGCCTGGAAGTCAATATTTGCTACATCCACTCCAGTAGCAACCCGTGTGACAGGCTGAAAAGTCTAGGCGCAGTCCCAGGGCAAAAAGTTCATGGAAACTTAGTCTCCTGGAATCGTGGCATCCTGTATAAAGAATGCTCCAATGTCCTTGCTTTAGTTGGTAAACAGATCTGTATGCTTTCCCTTAATATTGCTTCATTATAAGTGCTCCTAAGAATTCATATTTTAACATATAGCTAAGTTAGATTCTAGGCATTCCTTGATCCAACCTTGAGCATGAACAGCTGAGCCACTGCCTGACAGAGGAATTCACCACTATCCAAGAATAAGGAGGTTTGTGACCTGAGAAGGAACCAGACTAGATACTTAGAACTATAGCTAGCTGAGTCACTCCCATATACAGGAATTTACAATGGTTTAGAAAATAGCTGTGGTTTTAGAGTATTGCATTATTCATGAGAAGGTTAGCTAGAGCGGAACTCCTTAATTAGAATCATGACTTGGGTGTGAATGCCCTTGCGCTGGGAGTGTTAAGACCTCCCACCTGGCTCCTAAAACCATAGCTGACCTTGGATAGAGCTGACTTTGACTCAATTGTTTTATTACCCAGTTCCTGCCAGTCTTTGTGTTTGCTTTCCTCTGCCTTGTGTAAGAGTCATTAAGCATCCGGTGATCTCACTGTACCTTGCCAATGTGTTACCTAACTTCCCCATTTTTCTTCTGTATAAAAATCTGATGCTCAATTTGACAAATTACATTCAGATCCACACTCTCTTGTGTAGTTTCTGTTTGTCATTCTCCGAATCCTTGCCCCACTTGCTTCAGAGAACTCGACCCACGCAGACAAGGGATCCAGAGAGTCTGCAGCAAGTATTCTGCTAGCAGCCTTCAGATGAAGATGTAGAACTCTCAGCTCCTCCTGCACCATGCCTGCCTGGATGCTGCCATGTTCCTGCTTTGATGATAATGGACTGAACCTCTGAACTTGTAAGCCAACCCTAATTAAATGTGTCCTTATAAGACTTGCCTTGGTCATGGTGTCTCTTTACAGCAGTAAAACCCTAAGATAGCCACTAATGACAGTCCATTCCACAGTCGCTGCCTCACCTAAACACAAGTGTCTACTAGAAGTCTCATCTCCAAATATCATCCAATTAGAGGACCAGGCTTCCACATGTAGATATAGAGGGGTTACACATTCAGCCCATGACAATGTCTCAGTGGTCTTCAAGAGGCTCTGAGGTATAAGAGAACTAATTACCCAGAATGCTTTTGAGGTAGGGCTATGCTATTGGGGGCGGGGTATGTGGGTGTATGTGTGCATATGCCTGCCTTGCCTGTGTGTCTTCATTCCATTGATTATCATGATTAGATTTTCTGTAATCTCATTTATTCCCATTTGACCTGTGTCCTGTGTTGTGCTAACAACACTTCCAGTTTTAGCGTGATCTTGTGTATTTGCCCTTACGTACCCATGACTTTCTGTGGTAAAGAGAGGTGCTGTCATGGTGCCAGTGACATGTGACATATTATCATTGTGCCTCATGGTCCTTGGCATCATCAAGAATTCTGCTACTCACTGGGCAGTGGTGGCAAATACCTTTAATGCCAGCACTCAGGTAGATCTCTGAGAGTTTAAGGCCAGCTTGGTTTACAGAGCAAGTTCCAGGACAGCTTGGGCTATTCAGAGAGATCCTGCCTCAAAAAGAAAAATGTGCTTTTCATTTGAAACATGTTTCCCAATGTTTTATGATCTTATTCTCCACATCTTGCTTTTGTGTGGCTTTGCAAGCCTGTTATACTTTCATATCTCCTCCGTTTTAGCCGTTTGCAATCACTCTGCCTCTGTCTCCTGAATACATCTCCAGCTGACATTTGTTCTGCAGTGAACCTGTACTTTTTTTTGAGAGTTGAGTGTCTTTTTTTTTTAATTATTGGTTCTTTGTGAATGCCACATCAGGCACCCCAATCTCACTTATCTCTCCCTCCACTTGTACCCACCCTGCACTCTTGTAACCTTCCCCCTAACAGATTTTATAACAATCTCATTGTGGAAGCTGTGGTATGTCACAGCGTGTCCTACAGCACACCCTTTTGTCCACACTTCTTGGCCTGCAAATGTTCATTGCAGAGTCATCGCTGTGGTCTGAGGCCTCCAGCTTCCCCTACACCATCAATACTGGGTCCTCACTGGGACGGACTCCTCTCAGATACCCTGTGACCCTGTGGTTGCCCTGTGTCAAGGAGATGCTGCAGCCTTGGCTCTGCAGGATCGGCCCCTTCACTCACTCCAGCAGTTCATTGATGAAGCAAATGTTGGGGTGGGCCAACTCAGAGCCCTGGATCTGGGCCTTGGTGGTACCTGAGCTGGTCCGCCTGTGGGGACTGGGGGTGGAGGAGCTAGCTCTCCACCCGGGTCAGTGTCTTCTTACTTGCACAGAAATGGCTGACATTTACTTTAGGAAATATTTTATTGTTCCGTTTCCCATGCGCTTTGCTTTAATATGTAGTCTGCTTTCTTGACCCTTTAAAACGGCCTTCTGGTATTTACAAAACTTTGAAAATGTATTCTCTTGCTGCTCTCCACCCGCATTTGCTCGCACCCACGCTTCCCTTCAAGACACGGTCACTGTGGATGAGGGGCCACCAACTCCAGCAAGGCTTTATCTGAACTAGTAAATCCTATCCCCACGTCAGGTCACACTGGGAGACACTGGGGCTACCTCCGCATGTGACAGGACCTCTAAAAGCCTTCCCTTTGTATCCGTGGTGGTGCTTGCCTCAGACATCTCTTCAGCCAGACGACTGGTGAGCCTGTGGTTTTACGCACGGTTTAGTCAGTTGAAGGCATGGATTGTGGCTTGCCCTCAGGCCAACAGCCACCTAAACGGGAAACGTAATTACGCAGTGCTGCTGTATCCCTGCCAAGCCTCTCCCACGGCTGTCTGACTGCAGTTGCTCCGCGCTTTCCAACTGTTTTGAATGGAACCATGGCTGCCACTTGGCAGGAAGTCTGGTTCAAACCAGCTCTTCCATCTCTGAGACACACTCTTGCTTTAGATTTTCCCGTGTTGTCTGTCTGTCTGTCTAGCGTTGTACTGAGCATTTGAATGTGTAGTTGCTTTCTTTTTGTGACTGTGAAGGATTCAGGCTGTTATGTATACTAGTTTCTTTGTTTCATTTTGTGGAGAGGAGGTTTTATTTTAAATCTATCTGCCTATCTATTTATCTATCTACCTATCTTTCATCTATCTATCTATCTATCTACCTACCTTTCATCTATCTATCTATCTATCTATCTATCTATCTATCTATCTATCTATCTATCTATCTCTGTCTAGCAATTTTAAGTGTTTGTAGTTCCCCATCCATCTGGAAATGTTCTTTCTCTTCCCAGGCTCACTGACCAGGAAGGGTTAAGTGAGGTAATTTGTCACAGTGCCGGCTCACAAGCACCCTCTTCTGTTGACTTGAAAGAATTGTGGCTTCTTTCTTTTATTTATTTATTTATTTATTTATTTATTTATTTATTTATTCTTTTTGGTAGTTGTTTTGATTTCATCCTACAAGTTACTGTTTTTAATTAAAAAGGAAACCTCATTGGCTGCCAATAATGTTTTATTTCCTGATCTGTGTGGTAATTTCTAGAGGGCACTCATTTTGTGGAGATCCAGTGAGCCACATGCTTACTATATGTGTATAATATTTATATACAAATGCTACACTTTAATAAAATGCTAAATGTACACAAGTCCGTAATTCTTTAGTGACTCATGGGCTAAACATTATTACATTGAAGAAAATTACCTTCTACATCCGACCTTAATGGCCAATCCCACCACTAACCCTTCTATTTTGAGACAGGGTCTCACTATTTAGCCCCAGCTGACCTGGAACTCACTAGGTAAATCAGACTGGCCTGAAATTCACAGACCTGGTGCTGGCCTCAGAGGCACGTGTCACCATGCCCGCTGAGTCTACTCATTTTCATCCATTTTGTTATTCTGATCATAAACGTTTCCTTCACTGTTCTCATGTTTCCCTAACACTGTCTGTGTTCATAGGACCATGAAGCCAGGGATGGGGAAGGTTGGGAGCCGGGATACGAACAAAGCAGTGGCGTGCACTGTGAGGATGTCAGGAAACAACTCCCGGGATTAGCATTCCAGAAACAGGAATCAAAAAGAATATAGAGGATAGAAGACATTACTGCATCCATCCTTAGAAAGTACAAGAGAGATGTACTTTCTAAGGATGGACATGGTGGTGTGGAGGGATGGCTCAGTGCTTAAGAGCACTGGCTGCTCTTCCAGAGGTCCTGAGTTCAAATCCCAGCAACCACATGGTGGCTCACAACCATCTGTAGTGAGATCTGATGCCCTCTTCTGGTGTGTCTGAGGACAGCAGCAGTGTACTTGTAAAATAAATAAATAAATAAATAAATAAATAAATAAATAAATTTTTTTTTTTTTTTTTTTTTTTAATACAAGAAAGAGAAGGAGGAAGAATGACCACTACTCAGGAAGCCAGACTGGGTGTTTGTTTTAAGTTTTGTTGTTGTACACAAAGATAATTTTTTCTTTATGGATTTACTTCCACTGTTTAAGACTCCATATAGGTTCTTGTCTCTGCACGTGGGTGTGGTGCATGAGTGCAGGTGTCCACAGAGGGCAGAGATGTCAGGTCCCCTGGAGCTGGAGTTATAGGCAGCTGTGAGCAGCCTGATGTGGGTGCTGGGAACCAAATTCATGTCCTCTTTGGAAGAGAAGCAAGTGCTCTTATCCACTTAGCCATCTCTCCAGCCCCAAGAGACAGCTTGTAGAAAAAGAGATTTGTCTTTATGTAGGTGTTTGTGGGCAGGAAATGGGGCCCCTGCACCTGGAGCTATCGGTGGTTGTGAGCACCTGATGTTGTGGGTGCTGGGAACTGAACTCTGCCCTCTGCTAGAGTATTGAGCATTGCTAACTGATGAGCCATCTAACCAGGCCCAAGATATATATATATATATATATATATATATACATACATACATACATACATACATACATATATATATATTTTTTTCCTGCAGAGCTGGAGATAAAATCTTGACAAGTACTCTATTCCTGAGCTACCTCTCCAGTGAGACTGACTTTTTAACATTAGTATCATGTTATTATGTCATCTTAAAATTTATCCACACTAATAACTTATCAGCTCACTCTATTGAATATTCTACATATGTGATCGCTGGTTCTATCTGCCGCCTCCTGTGGGGCTGGCTTTCCTTTTGCCATACTCTCTCTCTGGCCTTGTCCCTTCTGCTCCCTCTGAGTTGCAAGCTTCCCTCGTGTTTTAAGCATGTGTTGTATGTCCATCTCTCACCATTGTCTTATCAGGAGAATTCACTGGATACAGAGGAGCTAGGCAGATCAAAAGTGCAGCCTGGCTTGTGCTTGGTAAACTCGATTCTCCACTTGCATGCTCAGGGTTGTTTGTTTGTTTGTTTTTAATACTTAAAATTAACGAAGACTCACTGTTTCCTGTTAACTTGCTTCATGGGACTCTTGGCACATGTGGTTTCTATCCTGAGAAACACTATCTCGTTTCTTCTGTTCATAAGTCAGGCCGTTGACACACCCGGGAAGAAAGCCCTGGTTGTAATTCTAACAACAATCTCATCTACCTGCCTTTGGTACACTCTACTGCAGGATGTCTCTCACCTTCTGCTGGGGACCCATTTATCTCTTCTCTGGGAAGGAACCTTCTTTCTCTCCTGGGTGTCCTCCACAAGCACACCCCCCTCACCCCCGCTAGCATCTCTAATCTTAAAGGAAACTCGGTCTCTCTCATCACTGGTACCACCAGAGTGAAAGCCATCACGAGTTTATCCTCTTTCTCCCTTTTCTCCTAATCTCTCCTCCGTTCCTGTTGCCTGGCTTTCCCTTCCAGAATGCTTTCCGAGCATTCCGAGTCAAAGCTTCCCCATCCCTCCCTGTGCCAGACACCATCCCTTCCCCTACACCTCACCCTCTCAAAAGCATTCAAGACACACTTGCTTCTTGTGACTTCAGTGGCCATATGTTGCCTGTCATTTTTCTCAAATCTTTATATCTTTTTTGCTATTTATATTCCCTTTAGATGATTGAATCTAGATCCTTGACTTAAATACCACTTACATGCTAGTAACTTTCAAATAAATACATCTTCAGTGTCTTTTTGGTGGTATAATTAACCTATGTGTGCCGTTGTGCAGTGAATAACTATACTGGCTAGTTTTGTGTCAACTTGACACAGCTGGGTTATCACAGAGAATGGAGCTTCAGTTGAGGAAATGCCTCCATGAGATCCAACTGTAAGGTGTTTTCTCAATTAGTGATCAAGGGGGAAAGGCCCCTTGTGGGTGGGACCATCCCTGGGCTGGCAGTCTTGGGTTCTATAAGAGAGCAGGATGAGCAAGCCAGGGGAAGCAAGCCAGTAAAGAACATCCCTCCATGGCCTCTGCATCAGCTCCTGCTTCCTGCCCTGTGTGAGTTCCAGTCCTGACTTCCTTTGGTGATGAACAGCTGTATGGAAGTGTAAGCAGAATAAACCCTTTCCTCCCCAACTTGCTTCTTGGTCATGATGTTTGTGCAGGAATAGAAACCCTGACTAAGACAATAACCAAAGCCACACCTCATTTCCTCTCTTCAAAACCCTTTCTCTTGTTCCTTCTTTGGTACATGATCCCGTCATAAACACAGCAGCTCAACCAATAGCACCAGAGACATCTGGGATCTTTCCCCTTTGATCTCTTCTTTTAATATTTATTTTTAACATTAATTAATTTCTATGTGAATGTGGGTACACATGTGTCAAGGTGTGTGTGTGTGTGTGTGTGTGTGTGTGTGTGTGTGAAGGTCAGAGTTGGTTCTCTCTCCACCTTGCTGTTGCTCTTTGTACCCTAGCTGTCCCATGAGTCTCTAGGCAAATTATCCTCTCCAGTCTTGAAGTAGGAATGCTGGGGTTATAGATGAAGGCCACCACATTTGGACATTATGGTGGGGCATCAGGCTTATGTGGCCACTGCCTTTTCTCAGTGGGCTGGCTCTTCCCCCACTCTATTTTCCATCTTTTTGCAAGTTCAATCTGGTACAAAACATACCCTCTTAAATCCTGTTGCTAGCGGAGTTCAGTGGCATATGCCTTTTCTCCAGCATTCAACAACCTAACAGGAGATGGGGATTCTGAGCCCAACCCGAGCTCAAAAAAGCAAAACTCCATTTCTATTTTGCTTTGCAGCAGCATCTCTCATTGCTGTGGCTTCGTAAGTGGGTTCTGTGGTTTCAGGCTTGCCCTCTACATAACTCTCCATGCTGCAGACAGAGTGAGCCCTTTCAGACGGGATCAGCATGCTATCATCCTCCTGCCTGCAGCAACTGGACGCTGAAGGCCTGACCACAGTCTCTCTCGGTGTGTGTGCTCGGACCTCTCTCTGCCTTCCCCCCTGGCCCCAGCGCTTATCCAGTCTCTTCTTCCTATATTCCCCGGTATGCTTTCTGTCCTTCAGTTCCATGACCGGGTCTTTGTACTTGGAAGTTTCCACAGTTAGAAATGTTCTTCCTCCGCACATTCCACAGTTGTCTTCACAGAATGGGGGCTCATGTGAAATGGTTACTTACTATCTATGCTATCTTCATGCAGCAGCGGCTTAAAGAGGAAAAGGTTTACGTCTTGCTGGTTCTGTACATTGCAGGTTGATAGAAGTCCTTGATCCATGATGTCCTCACCCAAGGCGGAGGGAGCATCTACTGTCTGAAACAAGGTCTGCCATCGGGCTGGACTTAGAGACAGCTCTGAAGTCCATGAAATGGCCACCGGTATTTGGCCTAGAAATGAAATACGTTGTTTATGCTCCTGAGTCACAAAACAAGTACAGGCTGCCGCTCAGCCACTGAAGGCCTGAAAGGCCATCTAGCAGGTGTTCTGAAGGCGCATGGCGGATCCTCCATAGTCCTTGTACTATTTTGTTTGCGCAATGGTTCTCTAGTTTGAGGGAATAAAGGACAAACCTGTGTAGCCATCACTCGACTGAGGATTTTGGAAATACTGTTAAGACCTCAGAGTCCCCAGAGTCCCCTCTTTCTTAGGTCCCTCCATTTCCAAGGAGCCACCACTGCCCTGACTTTTGAGCAGCTCTAAGTTAGATCTCAAGTGCTTCCTGAAGGTCAGTGTAGTACAGGCTTGGCCCTCAGGGTGGTGCTATTAGTAAGGTGTGGGACTTAGTGGGAGGTCTCTAGATCATTGGAAGGGTGTGCCCCTGAAAGGGATTGTGTCTTGATCCTTTCCACCTCTTGCTTCTCAGGCTTAAGGTGAGTAAATGTGTTCCATTTCAGCCCCGTGGCCCCTGCCGTGATGCAATGACTTGTCTCGGGCCCCAGAGCAATGGAGAGAAAAAGTCACGGTCCTGAATCTCCAAAATCGCACTGCAGCTATCGCCCCTCTAAGTGGATTATCCAAAAATGTGTCCTAGTGTGGGAATCTGACCCGCACAAATACCATGCTTTTATTATTCCTTTGTTAGTGTTGGCATGTGGCGTACACACGTGTTTCTGTTCGTGTGTTTGCGGGAACATATGGCTGTGAATGTGGAAGCTAGAGAGAAATACTGTACATCCTGTCCACCAGTTTACAAAAAGAAATCCTCAATGAACCCAGACCTGACTATGGGCTACGTGGGTTGGCTAGCAAGTGCTAGGATCTACCTGTCCCCGTCCCCTTCGAGTTACAGATGCTTTGGAGTTACCATAACTGTCACACTCAGCTTCTTATGTGGCTGCTGGGGACTCGAACTCAGGTCCTCATGCTTGCTAGGCAAGCATTTTATCCACAGGGCCATCCCAGCATCTATCCTATCCATGCGCCCTTGCTTAGTCCCAGCCACTTTGGACTCCGGAACGTGCTTGTGTTTTGAATTGCTTCTTTCAGTGATAGATGGGACGCTTGTGCTTTCTGCAGACTGATGGAAGCCATCAGTTAAATGCATTCCTGTTCATGTTGGGGGCACATTAGGTTTCCACAGACAGTGTTTCTGTATTTAAACATCTATCCTGTGGGAAGGAAGCTGGACATGACACACTGATCCTTAGCAGCCAATGTGTGATCACTTTCAAAGTGGTTTACAGGCGAGTCCACTGAGCTGCGTCCCTTGTGCCATCAACAGAGGCAGCAAAATGTCCCCCCTGCCTCATTCTCAGTGCTTTTATTAACATTCGTAATCTACACTTGTCTTAGTGTTTACTGCTGTGAAGAGACACTATGACCAATGCAATTCTTTTTTTTTTCCCCTTGTTCCGGTCAACCCCGCTCACTCCACTCGTCTCCGCCAGCCCCGCTCGCTCCAGTTGGCCCCACTCGCTCTGGCTGTCCCCGCTTGCTCTGGCCGTCCACGTTCGGCTCCGCTTGCTCCAGACAGCCTCGCTTGCTCCAGTTGGTCTCTCCGGTCCAAGGATTCATTTCTTATTATTCTTCATAAGTACGCTGTAGCTGACTTCAGACACACCAGAGGAGGGCGTCAGATCTTGTTACGGGTGGTTGTAAGCCACCATGTGGTTGCTGGGATTTGAACTCATCACCTTTGGATGAGCAGTCGGGTGCTCTAACCCGCTGAGACATCTCACCAGCCCGACCAATGCAATTCTTATAAAGGACAACATTTAATTGGGGGCTAGCTTACAGGTTCAGAGGTTCCGTCCATGATTATCAAGATGGGAACATGGTGCAGGAGGAGCTGAGAGTGCTACATCTTCATCTGAAGGCTGCTAGTGGAAGACTGGCTTCCAGGCAGCTAGGATGAGGGTCTTAAAGCCCATGCCCACAGTGACACACCTACTCCAACAAGGCCACACCTCCTAATAATGCTACTGGGCCAAGCATATAAAAGCCATCACAACACTTTGCCAGTCTGATGGGGACATGAGGGTCTCATCTGGTTTTGCCTTCATAGCTAACGTGGCTGACTTCAACGGTGGGAAGTGTACACTTGCTGTCCTGGCATAATTACTAAAACAGTCCTCTTATTCTCTAACATATCTGGATTTAGACAATACATTTCGTGCTAGCCTATTTCAGCGGGTTTCCTTTGGCCTTTTCAGAAGAGGAAGGCTACTAAGGTGCTTAAGTGACTCTGCAGGAGGATGGGGTGGATCTGGAGGATGGAGCAAAAACCAAATGAAAGGAAAAGCAAGCTTTGAACTACTTGGTCTGACTCAGAGTGACCACCTCCAAAGCAGTGTGGGATGGAGCCTAGTGTGGGATGGAGGAGCCTTCTGTGTGATGGAGCCTCGTGTGGGATGGAGCCTCGTGTGGGATGGAGCCTCCTGTGAGATGGAGCCTCGTGTGGGATGGAGGAGCCTTCTGTGTGATGGAGCCTCGTGTGTGATGGAGCCTCGTGTGGGATGGAGCCTCGTGTGGGATGGAGCCTCCTGTGGGATGGAGCCTCCTCGTGGGCACAAGAGATGGATGTGAGCGACAGAGTCCAGAGTCAAACTGAAGAGATTTACTTGTTCCTCAGAAATGACTCAAGTCACAGTCATTATTTTAAAAGTAGTCACAGGACCTACGAAGCCACTTTCTTCCCTTGAAGTCTGTGACAGTTCCCCCAGAAACGAACTCATAACACCAAACAGCTCTTCCCTTAGCATGCGATTATCCGGTGAGCACGCTTGACTTTCCTACTAAACTGATCTACATTATACCCATGTAACAATGAATTCCCACACCCCCAAAGGGGAAATCAATTGTATAACTTGTTATGGTTTATATTGAAGGGGTGTTTATCATTGTTAAAAATGCCTTATAGTGTACCTTGTCCTTTTCCTCAAAGAAAACCTAGAAAAAGTTTTTTTGCTTTTGTTTTTGTTTTATTTTTTTGCAGTTGCCTAGATGTGGAGGCCCAGGAGTGGGAGCAGAGTCCTGGCCTCAGAGGCTCTGAGCTGAAGTCTTAGGCCAGCAGAGCTCATTCCTCTAGGCGGATATAAATGGGTTGAACACACACATGCCTGCTGGGAACCAAAGACCAAATCGTGCCTGGCCCAATCGCCAGTCTTCCTTTCCAATGCAAACATTTTCCATTCTAAGTCCATTGGCTTCTTACCACTTCAATAAACACTATCCCAAGAGAAGCATGACAAATAGTATTTTTTTTTCCTGTTTATACAGCTTCCATACAGGACACCGGTTAGCTCATTCAACAGTTGAGAATCTCAAAAGCAAAAGAATCTTAATCGACTAGCTCATTTGATGGAGCAAGGGACTTTTATTGATTCCTTAAAACTGCAGAGACTTTAATCTGAAACTTACAAAAATTGAGAGAGTGAAACACATTTTTAAAATGCCACATTAGGAAGAAGCTGGGTGGGATGTTCTCATTCTTTCTGAAATCTTGAGTAACAGACACAAGTTTCTGAGAACCCGTTTAGTTGACCCAGATGAGATGTCTGCAGCGAGCACAGATTTACAGCTGACCAGACCAAACCCCACACGGTCTCCTGTCCATTTGGTCTCTGTGGTTGTGATAAAACACTGACCAAAAGATACTTGAGGGAAGAAATGGTTTATCTGACTTACAGGCGACAATAAGAGAAGCCAAGGCAAGAAACCTGGAGGTAGGAACTAAAGCGAAGATCATGGAGGAATGCTGTCACCTAGCTTGCTGCCTGTAGCTTGCCCAGCTTGCTTTCTTATACAGCCCAGGACCACCTGCTCAGAGGCACCACCCACAGTGGGCTGAGCTCTCGCCCATCAATCATAAACCAAGAAAATGCCCATTGGCTCATCCACAGGCCGATCTGGTGGTGGCAACTGCTCAGTTGAGGGTCTCTCTTTCCAAGTGATCCTAATTTGTATCAAACTGGCAGAAATAACCAGCACAATCCCCAACGCTCCAAAGCATGATGGGAACGGAGGCACGTGCACAATCCCCAACGCTCCAAAGCATGATGGGAACGGAGGAACGTGCACAATCCCCAATGCTCCAAAGCATGATGGGAACGGAGGCACGTGCACAATCCCCAATGCTCCAAAGCATGATGGGAACGGAGGCACGTGCACAATCCCCAACGCTCCAAAGCATGATGGGAACGGAGGAACGTGCACAATCCCCAACGCTCCAAAGCATGATGGGAACGGAGGAACGTGCACAATCCCCAATGCTCCAAAGCATGATGGGAACGGAGGAACGTGCACAATCCCCAATGCTCCAAAGCATGATGGGAACGGAGGCACGTGCCTGTAATTCCAGCACATGGGATGCCTGACGCCAGTTCAAAGTCAGCCTGGTACTCTTAGAGAGATTCAGGCAAGGAGGTACATAGCCAAACTGCAAAACTGCCAAACAAACAACCACCACCAACAACAACCAAAACAACAAAACACACAGAACAATAACAAAAAAAGCAAAAATAAACAAAAAACAAAAACCAAAAGCCAAACCAAATGAAAAAAAAAAATGCAAACCAGAGCACTATGAGAATACTTCAGATACGGACACACACCAGCGAAGGATATAGGAGTGGATCTGTTTCAAGTACTCCTTCCCCACGCTGTGCTCGCAGTCACAGTGGTGAGGGAGTTAGGATGCCCCCATGGTTGTCCTGTCCAGTATGGAAGCCATTAGTCACAGGAAGCTATGTGCCGTCAGTGAACTAAAATGTCTCACATCAACAACATAAAGCAGGAAAGTTCTGTTGGCTCATGGTTTCATAGTAGTGGGATGGCCAGCAAGCAACAATGTATCTCCCAGTGACATACTTCCCTCACTAGGCTCAGCCCCTCGAAGTTTCCAGAACTTCACAGAAGAGACCATAGCTAGGGAGCAAGCATCGAACACCTGAGCCTCTCTAGGGAGCATTTCATATTTAAACCACCACCACAGCTATCAATGTTTTCAATGAAATACATTTTNGTAGTGGGATGGCCAGCAAGCAACAATGTATCTCCCAGTGACATACTTCCCTCACTAGGCTCAGCCCCTCGAAGTTTCCAGAACTTCACAGAAGAGACCATAGCTAGGGAGCAAGCATCGAACACCTGAGCCTCTCTAGGGAGCATTTCATATTTAAACCACCACCACAGCTATCAATGTTTTCAATGAAATACATTTTAGAAGTAGTAATTTGCTAGAACGCCCAGTGGCATTAACGGCACTTAGCGGGCTAAGTGGTGCCCATGAGCGACCACAGTGCCTAGCACACCTGAACACTTGCTTGCACGGCTGCTTCCTGTGCTGTGTGAGCAAGGCTCCCCACGCCGGTTTTTTTTTTTTTTTTTTTTTTTTTTTTTTTTTGGTGTCTGCTTTGTCGGTTATACTTCAAGACGGGTCTGGTGGAACGGGCTTGTAACCCCAGTTACTCAGGAGTCTGAAGCCGGGGGATCACACGTTCAACTTCAGTGCTGGCCCTGGCAATTTAATTAAGATCCTCTCTCAAAATAAGAGGTGAAGAGGCCAGGGGAGGCTGCTCAATGGTGGGGGGAGGGGAGGGGTGGCTCAGTGGTAGAGAGCTTGCCTGGCAAGCATGGGTTCAATCCCTAGTACTGAGAACAAAACCAAGACAAGCATCTGACTGGCGTTGACTCTTCCTTAGGGACTACGTGCCCCTGGTCTATCTCACATTCCTCAATCCTTGCTAGGAACTTCAAGTTTAGAAACACCCAAGGGTGTCAGGAAAACACTGGAGCAGTGACATTTAAAGTGACAAGAACGGCAGTCTCAAGGGGACAGTCTCCAAGGCTGGGTTAGCTTTGTTTAGCTCTTGATCCCTCAGGCCACTCAGCCTCTCCTCAGAGACGCATTCACATTTGTCCCCGGCTCACTCACGTGTAAGGGAATCACAGTCCTTCCGGGATGCCTCACCTGCCCTGCCCTTAGGGCTGCAACCACCTTTGTTTATTTCTCTCCTGGACGAAACCTTCAAACCTGGAGCTCACTGCTCACTGCCTTTTGTGGTCTTACCAGGACAGAAAGAAAATCTGACACGGAAGGAAGCACACAGGCGGCAAACACACAGGGCAGAACAAGATGAGGCAGGGTGGAGAGGCAGGAGCAGGACTGGAGCTGTAGTTGTTCATTCCCTAGGAATTCATTGGCCCCTCAGACAGCCAGTGGGTGTCAGCAGCTTCTGGGCAAGCCATCTCTCTCCTTGCTTCCCTGCACTCATCTGAGGCTGTCTTCGTGCAAGACTCCATGCCACCATGACAACCAGAGAACTACACACTGCAGCACCAGTTTGCTTGGGTATAAGTAAGCAACCAAGCTCTTCCACCGGCAAATCCAGAGCTAAAGAGACTGGGCTAGAGATGGCTCAGGACTGAAGAGTACTGGCTGCCCTTGCACAGTACTTAAGCTCAATTCCTAGCACCCCCATAGTGGCTCACGAATCTGTAACTCCAGTTCAGGGATCTGGTACCCTCTTCTGGCCTCCAAAAGCATTAAGCACACATATGGTGCACCACAGACTTACATGTAGGCAAACACCCATATGTAAAAGATAATTTTAAAAAGAAGGGAAAATATGTATTTTGCACAAAAGAAGTCCAGCATATATGGAAGGTCAGCAGTTTCTTGGCAGAGAGCTCTAACAGCTGGTTTTCCGTATACTTCACATACATAGTTAACACAAAAAACATGGATGTAGACATACCTGTGCTGGCATCCGGAACCTCCCAAACCTATGACATCACATAGGCAACAGGGCAACCTGCAGACCTGTTTCTAAGACAACAGGTACCATATTCCCAGAGTCCACTTAGTTCACCTCCCACCTTTGCCTGCATTATGTCATTTTCCAGATAAATAAGGGGAATACCCCTCCCTCTCTCTCTTTCCCCCTTCTCTTTCTGCTGCCACCCCCTCCCCAATAAACCTCTCACATGTGTTTAGGCCCAGTGTGCTGTATTCAGACTGGAGCCACTATTTTATCATATCAACCTGTATATCCAAAGAGGTGATTAGGTGAACATATGCACCCAGGCCCCACTGAGGCCAGCATGCAACTGGGGGTGGGCAGGCTGTGGCTGGCTGCCAGGCTTGGCAAGAGCTAGGGCTGTGGTCTTGTATCTGAGGTGAAAGGGCAGCAAGTCCTTCTTTGAAGGGACCTGATCTTTATTCCTTGGGGTCTTCGCCTAATTACATTAGGCCCATTCACACTATGAAAGGTAATATATCTTATTTCACTCTGATTTTAAAACAGCCACACTGCCTGCCACAGGGGAACACACCTATACCGTGAAGGTGGAGACCGGAGGATGAAGAGATTAAAGTCAGCCTGGGCTATACTATTAATGTTTTATTAAAAACAAAACCAAAAACCCAAGCTGTACGGAAGTGTAATTGGGAATGCAAGAAGATGCTTACAGTCAATGTACACAATTGGAGGTGTCTAAACAAGTGTGTACACCTGTAAAAACATCCTCACAGTCCAAATAAAAGACACCGCCACCTCCAAGTGCTTCCTTGAGTATCCACGGCCCCACCTGGTTGTGTGTGGGTAGGAACATGGTCCATAAGACTTACCCCCATCAAATGAGCAAACAGCCCTGTTGGCCCTGTGCCCTGTGGTTCTCTAGAACATACTCATTTTGCACAACCAAAACCTGACAACAATGGAACAACTCGCCAGCTTCTCCTCTGCTAACGCTTGCCTTTTAAAGTAGACCGGGCCACTTCAAGCCTGCCCATGTGATGCACTGGTAAAATATTTAGCACTTGTTTCCGGTGGTATGTGTGGGTAATCTGTAACTGTTGTCAATTTCCACGCTGTAACTCGAGACAGGGCTATCTCTGGCTACAGATAGGCTGTCCCCCACGTGGCAACCCTGGGACAGAACAAGGTCAGATCAGAGACACAAAAACTTTCCTATAAACACAAGGCAACCCATATGCCAGGGGAGCATTTCAGAGACTTTCACGCTCTGAACGAAGCAGAAATTATCTGATCGATGATGGGAACAGGAGAGGAGGCCGCTCTTGCTCACAGGAGGTACCCGGGATGTGTATTTTATAGGCATTTCTTCACAGCGGCATCAAATGCGTGAACACAAGGGGTTCATTTGCAAATACCATGGAATCATGGGATAGAGTTCCCACGAGACGCTGCTTTACAGGCCTTCATTCTGCTTTCTCACTACAGCTCAGTTTAGTATCTAAGGTTCACCTTTTTTCTGTCCCCTTTTAACAATTAAAGAACTATTTAAAATGCTGCAAGTGCAAACATGGGTCCGGTACACCTTGGATTCTGTGCAAGCCCCAGGCCACAAGAATGCAGGAAACTAAGCATAGGGTGTGGGAGAAAATTTCCTAGGGCTAAAGAAGAAATCCGATTTGTTGTTTGTGTTTGTGAAATAAGTATCCTTTAACGTCTCCTATTAGCAAGCTAAGCTACGAGTGCCTTATTCCATATTCGAAGACACAGCAATCTGTGCCTGCAGAACCGGCGAAGGTGCGGTACAGCCTAGAGCTGGGCAACAGGGAGGAGGTCTGGAGAAGGAAACAGCAGATGTAAGGTTTCCCAGCAATTAGGCTTCTCCATAAAAGCAGCAGCTGGCTTTGAACTTACACGCAGAACAGGAGATATGGAAACTTTAAAGATGCCTGAATTAGGACCCGAGTGGTTAACAATTAGGTGACTAACCACCCTGGGATAGAAGCCAATAGAGGATCGGTGATTGACATCCCAGGTACTCCCTGACATTGCCACAGCCCCCACTGGTGTCAATGTCAAGTGTTCAGTGTGTCTGTGTCACTGTGTCTAACAGGGAAGGTCTGAGGAGCAATTAGCCATTCTCTCGGGAGACTTAGCCTCTCTAATTCCTAGCTTGGGGGTGGGGGTGGGGTTCCCCTCTAACTTTACTAGATGGTAAATGTGAACAAGGAATTTGAATAATGTACTCCCTGGCTGAGGATCCCTCAAAAAGGCAGCTACGCACTCTACTGTGAGGTGAGGGGTAGGCGAGGGGATGGATGCCAAGACCCCTTTGCTTACTTCTCTACCTTCTAGAAATATCCAACTTCTATGTGGTGTTTCACTTTAAACACTGGCTGTGTTGTTTTTATAGGGAAACATTTTCATACGAGTATGTATTAATCCCAATCCTCGGGAAGTGGAGGCAGAAGAGCTATATTAGATCAGTCTAGGCGATGTAAGACCCTGCCTCAAAAACCTAAAAATTAAATAAAAAACATCCAGGAGATACTTTCTTTCCAACCGGCAAGAGATTTAAAAACAAAACAAAACAAAACATTCCACTGTGATTTTTCCATATGCCCAAGGAGACACAGACCTGCTGACGTCAGAACTCAGTTCAAATCCCGCCTCTGCTGTTCTGCAGTGGCACAATGACTTGGCTCTGTCAAGCCTCTGAATGCGAGGCCCTGCAGAGGCTATGGTGAGAGCCAGGTGGGATTATGCAATGTGTTTAGACCATGCCTGGCGTTATGACATGCTTGAAGGGCAGATAGGGAAGGCAACTGCCAGTTTTTAGTCTTCCATGGGATTCCTCCCCCATCAAATCCAAAATTAAAATGAAAACTGGGAGGATCTGATCCTTGGCTTAACTTCACACGCCTCTTCAGGAATGCCCACACCATATAACTTGAGGCGTCTTAATATTAGCAAGAATTGTCCTTCTTGCCTGTGCTGTGGCTACACACGTGCGCTTGTGAAGAGGGCTGGAGTAAACAAAGGCACTGGCTGTCAGTTGAGGACTTAGTCTAGGCAAACCCCACACCCCACAGACAGTGGGACCTACTGTAGCACCTTTGGAAGTGGCTTGGAGAGCATTGAAGGAACAAAGATGAAGCCAAGCCGAGCTTAGGCTCTGACCGTGGTGCTGAATGCTCCTATCTCAGCAACACAACTCCCGCACCAGCGGGAGAACCCGGACAGAGGGGGGAATGTGGGAAGAGATGCAGACAAGCAGAGCACGTGCCCCTCCGCCCCACTGGGATTCCACTAACTGCTTAAGTTGTTGAGTGCCTCTCCTCCCCAGCCTCTCTTGGACTTTGCTAAGACGAATGCCCAGTTCCTAAGCACCATCATCGAAACCTCAGTAGTGTTTTAAATAGAATACATCGTGGCAGCAAAGCAAACTGCAGGCAAGCTGGGCACAGGATTATGTTTCGTGTGTGGACAGTGATAATAGGCATGTCACAGTTCCTCAGACAATGACGCCTAAACCTTCTGCCTTTCAGTGTTGAGCAGGCCCAAACCCTGGGGAATCTCAGAACTGAGAATAGCAGGTGTGGGGCCAGCTCCCTGCCAAACTACCTGATCTGGAACACATAACCATGACACCCCACCAGGAGGACCATGACAGTCAGTCATGTAGCATAAAAGCCTGGAGCTCTCCATGCTAATGAGGAATCTAGATAGATAGGCACCGCATGTTTAGGCAATGAGCTCCCCTTCCTGGGTACTCTTCCACAAAAGCTATTTAATCCCAGGTTCACCCTGAGCAAAATGTATGCATTCACACCCGCCATCAGATAAAGCAAGGACCATCTCCTTCATCAAGGAGTTGGGTGGCTCAGCCATCCCTCTCCTGCCTGATGTGTAGACATCCTGAGGGGAAGTGAGGGCCCACAGACCCCATCCTCAACTCCCTGCAGAACCCCAGCAGCGTCCGAGTACACAGGAGAGCCAGGCACCACAGCGTCTATTCCAGACCCCACTGTCTCTCACCTGGGGAAGCATGGGCTAGCACCCCTATTACACACTGCCTCCCTTGAGTGACACCCGAGCACTGAGGCAGACACACAAGCCAGGCAAGACCCCATATCAAAGAGAGGAATGGGAAAGCTCTGCAGTCTACTAAGTGAGAAAACAGTAAGGATGAGATGCGTGGCCAGAGATGCCACAGGGGAAGGACAGAGACAGTGGTTTATTCTGCCCTGAAAAGTAGCCAAAGAAAAATCTGAGTTCTGAGCTCTAGCCTTGACCACCTGACTCCAGCTACAAGAAAACACATTTGACTTGCTTTTGGAGTGTCATGTGTATCCATGTTTATGTGTACGGGGACATGTGTGTGCACATGTATGTGTGTGTGTGTGTGTGTGTGTGTGTGTGTGTGTGTGTGTGTGTGAAGGCCAGTAAACAACTGCAGTTGCCTTTCATTGGGAGCTGTCCACTCTGTTTGCTGAGACAGGGTCTCTTGTTGGCCTGTAACAGCTCACCAAGCAGGCTGGGCTAACTGGCCAGTAAGCTTCGGGGATCTGCCTATTTTTGTTTCCCTGCCGCAGACCCTCTTAGGCACCTTGTCTGTGTGGCACGAGTTCTCTGGAAGCAAGTGGGCAAGAATTCGGCGAGTGACAAACAGACACACACAAGGGAGTATGGATCTGAGTGTAATTGTAAGATCCGAGCATCAAACTTTTTTATACAGCAGGGTAGCAAGAAACCAGGCGAGGTACATCCACCAAGTTACAATGACACAATACAATAGGAATGAATACATCAAAAGGACTTACAGGAACCAGGCAATTATTTACAGTAAATAATAAACAGCTCTGCCTAGGATCAGCTAGAGACAAGTAAGGATTTCACACCCTAGTCACAATTTGTGCTACTCCTTTGAGCCTTGTGAGAACTAGCACCAGGGGATTCTGCACTAGCAGACATTATCATGAATAATGTATTACCACAGCCCCCTATTTCCTAGGCCCAGGTAGATTCTTGCATATGAAGGTAACTTGGCTGGACTTTTAAGTATCTGTAAGGAATATCCATTTATCAGAAGAATTTACCAACTTGCTTCTGATCTGCAATGTAGTCTGCCATACCTGGCTGTAGTGAAGATTCCTTTCTCAGTAGGAAATCCTCTATTCCCTAAAGCTATTGTCCTTAGCAAACATTCTGCAGACCAGCTCTGAGCTGCTTTGGCTCCTTTCTATGTAATGCTAAATAGTTTCCCTGTCTCTAGATAGTTTTCTGAATTCCCACTGAAAGTCATGAATTCTCTAGGACCATTGGAACGCTGGAAGGCTTAGCTTATGTCAGGTTTCATTCTATGCTTATAATAAAAATCCTACTAAATGAGCACGTGGATCCATATGCCAGACTAATGCAGGGATATATGGGTTGCGAGAATGTCTTCCCAGGAGATGAGTTCCTTTTGAAACTCTGTGTCTCATGAGTGCTTTTAGGCCTTTAAACCTGTCAAGCCCTACACTGGGATATGCGTAACATTTCCCCACCAAAGGAATTATCCCTGTGCTTGTCTTTTTAAAATGTGGTTTCTAAGAACCAAATGCAAGACTTCACCCTTGTGTGGCAAGAACTTCTCCTGTTGAGCTGTCTCCCCAGTACTAGGAAAAAAACAAAAAACAAAAAACACTTCTCTGAGTTGATGGGGTCTTGTTCTGGAAATGAATTCCATTTTGCGATGATGTCCTTGTCATGACTCTTGCTGAGTATCTTCTGGAATGCATCTGTCCCTCCAAGGACTGCCAAGCAGGGAATACAAGCTTAATCATGAACAGGTTGGGACAAAGTGCCGTTAATCTGTTCCATGGACACAAACCACGGTACCATCTCTACCGCTGTGCCCAAACACAGGTAGAGATTAGAATGCGGGGGAGGCGTGAACAAAGGGACACAGAGGAACATGTCTAGGAGGTGCCTGCTGTGTCAGGAGCCTTTCCTCTGGTCAACCTAGGAAAACATCAGGATTAATTCTCCATTCTGTCCTCCTAGGCTCTCTTCACCAGGATGCATGTATCACCATACCCAGTTTCTGCCGTGAGAGGTTGAACCTAGGGCCTTGTGCATGAGTGCATGCCAGGGTAAGCATTCTACCGTTAAATCAATCCCTAGCAGGAAAATACAGTCCTTGTCATCAGTGTTAACTGTTTCCCTCGGGGTCTGGGAATGGCCCGAGGAGCAGGGTGCTGGGCCTCTCTCAGTGCCTAGGGTCTGCACACTGCAGATGCTCAGGCCTTCATCCAACACTACTGCTGGGCTACTAAAGTGAAGAGAGTTGGCCATGTCTACTGGTTCCATTAAAGTTTAAGAAACGCCTCCTTGAAAAACATATCCAAGGGCTGTCCTTTTTCCCCCAAGACCAGTTCTAACAGCTAAGACGGCTGGCACCCAACTGGCACACTTCAGTGCCTTTGTCTTGTCACCTCCTGCCACACCAAGCTTTTGGCATAGTTCTGGTGACTCAACCTCTGCCAGGCCCACACCACCTCTGCCCAACCCATAGCGGGTGGTGTCCAACATGTTCGGGTTAGTACAGGTTGGTAGTAGGCCATAGTTTCCTGGACTCCATGTCAGAAGCAGCGCCTGCAGGAGTGGTAGACACGCTGCCATTCTTCCCACTGTGACTTCCATGGACAAACTCCTGGTCCACTTTCGAGTGGGCCTTCTTTCGACTCCTGGAGAAAACCTTTGGTGCCCACTGCCCCGTGTCTCCTCTGAAGTCAGAAAGCTTCGACCCTGACCCAGCAAGTCAGCACAGCTTAGCCCAAAGCTCTGGGCCGCACCCACATACCAAGGCAGGGATGGTGCCAGCGTGTTCCCTGCAAAGGTGTCCATCTGTCATTTCCTCCACAGACCAAGGGGGTTGGTAGACTTTTCAACTCTCTCAGTGCCCAGGAAGCCCCAGGACATGCTGATGCACCTCTAGGCATCTCAGCAAAGGGGTGACCGCTGTTAGAGCTGCCATCTGAGCTGTGAAGTATTTTTTCCCTCTGTAGACTCAAGTCTATACACATGAACATCCTTACTCTGCAATCCAAAATGTTCCCAGTCACATGGGTGGGAACTTATTGGGTGCCTTAAGTAGAAAACTCTACACCTCACCTTGTGTAATGGGCTACAATAAAACACAGTTGCTTTAATAATGCGTGAAACGACCTTCATGGTGTGTGTCCACACACACATGACACACAAATCATTCACAAACACCAATAGGCTTGAGTCTCATCTGCAAGATTTTTATTACATACATACAAGTTATTATTCCTTAACCCTAAGCTTTTCTGGCCCTGAGTATTTTGTGTTAGATAGACTCTACCTTTAGAATAAAAAGAGGGAAAGGAATGGCTGAGGGGCTGGGGGCAGAGGGAGGTGACACCAGCGTTGAAGGTGGCACCTGGCCACTCAGAAGTGTGCCTATTGGGGAGTTACTTCCGGAGTTCCCAGCAGTCTCAGCCAGGTATCAGCTGAAGGCAACTTAACATCCAAGGTCTTGATTTGAGATCACATTAGGTCCAGGATTACGGCATGGCTGCTCAAGCCCCTTAGAAGATTTAGCAGAGAGATTTCATGGTGCCCTGTTCCCTCCTTGTCTTTTCCTGTAATAGAGAAAACAGTTCTGTTACTAATCGCTAGTCTCAGGCCCAAAGAAACTACTTTGATCCTTAGCCTGGCACGCACACAATCCTGGAAGCCACACTGCCCTTTGGGTTCTAGAAGGCTGGAAATAAAGTGCAAAAGCCCAGTCCGCTGGTTGGCTTGTTTCTCAGCAATACTTAAATTTAAAACTATCAGCAAGAAATGTGCCTTGTCTGGAGGCCACTGCTTAGACTGGGCTGGGTACCTGTTACACTGGTTTGGGTCATCTCTCCACAGTGAGCCAAGGAAAGGGTTTTTCCATTCACTAGCCACGTTGTTAGCTCTCTAAAAAAAAAAAAAAAAACAACAAACACAAACAAACAAACACCCAAGAGCCCCACGGATCTCTAATCTCCTTAACTTTGATAGAGTGAATTCACACTAACACTTGGGCTCTTTGACCTTCTTGCTTTTTTTGTAACAGCACATTCATCTCTCAGATATGTTAAACTTTATGTTTACTGAAAATCATAGCGTTAGATGTAAAGATGGCTTCAGAGATGCCAGGGACAGGAAGGTACTGCATGACCCTTCTCAAGTGTTAGGCTATATAGATGGATGTGCATTTGCAAAGGGCTGTAGTTACTGCTCTTGTTGCTATGACAAAGCCCTTGATGTTAAAGGGTTTTGTTGGCTCATAGTTTTGGAAGTGCCATCTGCCATAGCAGGGAAAGCGCAGTGTTGGCAGCTGTTCCACGTGTAGCAGTTAAGTGCAAGGTCCGAATGGTCCAGACCAGGTCCAGATTAGATAAGGGAACTGGGCTACAAACAGTGCAGGCCAACATTCAAAGCTTCTCCGGTACCTACCTCAGCCCATTATGGAATAGTAGTCATGGAAATACAGAGTATGTGAGTAAAAGCTGAAGGATGGGAATTTTAACCTGTGCAGCAACACAGGAAAGCCATATTTATAGTTGTTAAAATCAATAAGCAGAAGTACATAGCAAAAGACAGTCTAGACTGAAGCCAGGACAGTGGTATACAGATGGATACCAGTATTTCAGAGACTTGAGGCAGGAGAATCCTGATTTCTTGACCAGCCTGGGCTGGATGGTGAGACACTGTTTCACATAAACACAACAAAATAAAATGGAGCTGTATGGTCTTCTATTTCCTCCTAAAATTTTTCTGTTGAGGATGGAGAGATTGCTCTGCAGTCAAGAGCACACATATACTGCTTTTGCAGAGAACCTGAGTTCAGTTCCCAGGACCCACACTGGGCAGCTCACAACTGTCTGTAACTCCAGCTCCAGGAGATCAGATACCTTTGACTTTGAAGGACAGCTGCATGCATAGACACAAATGATGATGATGATGATGACGACGACGAAGAAGACGACGACGACAATGATGGTCATCCTCAGCTGGGTGTGGTGGAACAAGCATTTGATCCAGGAGACAGAGGCAGGCACTCTGAGAGTTGGTGAACACTCTGGGCTGCGTAGTGAAACCATCTTAAAAAAAAAAAAAAAAAAAAAGAGGAGGAGGAGAAGAAAGAGGAAGAGAGGAGGAGGAAGAGGAATAGGAGGAGGAGGATCTTAAAATTTACTCTCGTGTTAGTAAGAGGTTACTACTATGAACCATGGAGACAGAGGGAATGAGAGCAAGGAGATATGTGGAGAAAGCCTTAACACATGGTCATATCTATAGAGGATACATGTAGCACAGCACACAGCAGTGATATCAAAGACCCCAGAGAGGAAAGCCCTTAGGAAGAACCCCATAATTGTGTAGAACGGCAGGAGAAACTGGGGTGTCTTGAAGCCAGGTGAACGGGAAGAAGTCTCAAACAGACCTTGGGTTCAGTTAAATTCTGGTTCCTTCCCAAGTAACCCCAACACATTTCACTCTGTGGAGAGCTTGAAGTAGAGATTCATTGTGGTGTACCTGGAGACAGTGGGCACAGCCGAGGGAGTACTGGGTGCCAGACTACACAAGGGGCTAATTATACCCCACATTTGGAACAGTTAAGACTTACTGTCCCCTCTTCAATTCAGTTTCCAGAATCTGACATTCAGGCTCATCCCTATGCAGGGTTGGGTCTGATTCACCACCTCTATCTTGTCATATAAGGCTAGAACTACATTTCCCAGAATCCTCTTCTCTATATGGTTCCAGTCTACAATTTGGTAATGGAAGAAACCTGAGTCAGATTCCTATACTGAAGTTAATATTCCAAAGGCCGACATGTCAGTACACAGCCCCACTCCCTCCACTGAGCAGCTGCCCACTGGTGGGTGAGCCTCCAGCTCTTGTGATGCAGGCTCAAGAGTGAGTGGGAATTTCTCCAAGGCTCTGGGTGAAGCTTTCCGGATTTCTCTGTATCAAGCAACTATGCACCAAGATTTATTCTTCTAACATCTGAAGGGATTCAGGTTGTTTTGCTAACTGAACCAATCCCTAAGTGGAAACTGTCCAGGCCAAGGGAAGGAACCCACTAGCCAGCAGGCAATGGTTCTGGTGTACCCCAGCGGATTACCAGCCTGGGCCACATGACGTTCCTACTCCATCTGTGACAAACCACTATAAACTCAGTGTCTTCAAAGACTTTAACCACACAGTCTTCCAAGTCAACCACAGGCCTTACTGGGGCAAAGTCAGGGGTCAGCAGTTTGGTTCCCTTCGGGAGGCTGGAGGGGAGCTAGCTGGTCTGTTGTCTTACTCTCCCATTTGTACATATGCATGTGCAGTGATTACCCAAGTTGGCCAGAGGAGGCTAACTTACAGGTGTTGATCACCCCACATGGGTACTAGGATCAGGTTCTCTGTAAGAACAGTATCTGCTTCTCACCAATGAGCCACTTCTCTAGTCCCAAGGACAGGGTCCTCTGGTTTGTGTGAGAGGATTGTTGACATGCTGTGATAACTCCTGCCAGTGCTTAGAGACCTTTCCAGTCCTGTCTCTAACATGAACAGAGTCAAAGACGGAAGTAAACTCAACACAAAAGCCAGAATACACAAAGCACCTGAAGACACGGCAGGGGAGAGAAAACTCTAACACAAGTAAGAAATCGACAGCCTGAAACAGTTGTGAATCCTCATGTCAGGGAAGAATGACATTCAAGACCTACCTTTCAGATACTGATGTCCATTAGCAGAAATGAACACTCACTGTGATGTTTAGAAGACATACTTTTTTTTTCCCCCAGAAAGTAGAACAGAGAGACAGAAAGGAGGGGAAAGGTAAAGCAAGCCATGCAGTGAGCGGCAAAGGTGAAGGCCAGGTGATTAAGAAGGCAGGGACTTTGTTAGAGTGGAGAGGATCACTGTCCTCAATGACAGCAATGTCAAATGCCCTGCCCAGGGAGTGATGACAGAGCTGTCCTAGGGCCCAGGACCAACCACTGAAAAACACAGACTACAGCGTTAATTAAGTCTCCTACTTCCAGAGCAAAGGCCTATTGATTAGCCCTGCATTCTACTTCAATCCTGCACACTAGAGAATGAAAGTCTGAAGGATTTTCTTTTTCTAAAACCAGAAATTCCATACCAAAAAATGTACCCCAGCCCCCACCCCCCCGAAAAGTTCTACCAGTCTTCCCCAGATGACTACCAAAGGATGTGTGTGCTTCTTTAACACATACGCACAGAATGAGCACATATACAGACTCTCAGGAGCTGGCTGAGAGGATTAAAGAGACAAGGACCTGGAATGTATTTAGCCCAGGAAGGAAGCATGGGCACCAGAGAGCTGAGAAAGGCACTCACCCAGACCAGTGTGGGAGGAAGCTGGGCTCCGAGAAACCAAAGCACACAACTGTGACCGCACACATGTCCCAGCATGCTGGAAGGGAAGCTGCAGCCCCACAGTCAGGATGAGGAGTGAATGGGAAAGTTCAGGGAAACAACTTTTAAAATGATAGTTATTCATCTCAGAATTTAAATAAAGTTTCTGAAGGAATGTGAATCTGTATGGGTGGGCTACAAAAAAATCCCTCTCTGTATTACCAACATTCCCTATTACCAACACTAGTTCTTCTATGCGCATGTGTGTTCATGTGCACCTTAGGTTCTTCATGACAGCTGCCTGCCTGGCCTTTTGCGGCCAGGTTGTTCACTACTCCTTGACTTCACTTGGGCTGTAATTGGATTGTGAGGGTCAATGGAACGGCTGCTTTAAGGGGGATGGGGGTTGTTAAAACTAAATCCTCACATGGGAGAAGGAGCAGGGAAGAAAGTCAGAATGAAAGGAGAACAGCACAACCCTTTAAACGTAGGCAGTCAGAGGACACAGATAAAAGCTGAGACACAGCTAACGGGAAAGTATAGGGACGGCAGTGGGCAGCTACTTATCGCTACAGGGCTCAGTGCAGTCTGTGGATATATAACACATGAATCATATTAGATGAATTAAAACAAAACAGGACAATTTAAATGCCAAACGGTTAAGTATATAAACAAAATGTGGCATGCCCACACAATGAAATATTATTTAGTCATCAAAAGGGAATCGAGGAGCCGGGCGTGGTGGCGCACGCCTTTAATCCCAGCACTAGGGAGGCAGAGGCAGGTGGATTTCTGAGTTCGAGGCCAGCCTGGTCTACAAAGTGAGTTCCAGGACAGCCAGGGCTGTACAGAGAAACCCTGTCTCGAAAAACCAAAAAAAAAAAAAAAGTGAATCGAGTTTGGATGAATGCACCATGAGCGAACCATGAAAACATCCCATTAAGTGAACTAAACTGGATGGAGAATTTCATAGAGAGTATGATTCTATGAACTGTTCAGAACATGTAAATCTACAGAGAACAGATTCCACTAAGAGACAGGAAGTACAGAACGAGGAATGCCAACTTACTGGGTTCAGGTTTTCTTTCGAGGTGAGGAGAACTAGGCCTTGCTGATCTGTACAACTCCATGAAAGGCTCAAGAGCCTTTGTGTTACATACTCTAGAATGGTTCACATGCTATACTACTTGGTGTTTTCTGTAGCTGTGTCACTTTGTTCCTATTCTATGTCTGTGATATACTCCCTCTGCATTTCAGTTTAACCGAAGTTGTTCAGTCTCGGCGCATTCTTCTGCTTTACAAGACTGTGATGTTGACTTCAGCGATGCATAATGCGGGAGTAAGTGAGTCTATGTGATCCCAATCGGGCTAAACAGGAACGTCAGGATGCAGCAGTGTTAGGATTACTTACACACGCAGCTCTTCAGCAATACTGACAGCCTGCTGGCCTTTTCATTCTGAAACACAAGCACAGGAAACTTGGATTTGGGGTTCTGGGCAGCAAGGTCTACTGAAGGAGTTCCGTTTTGTTTACCAAGGAAAAACTGTACAATCTATCTCACCTAACCTTTTAGATCTAGCCAAAGCTTAGTCATTAGTATGATTCATCTGATTTTCCTTATTTATAAATCTAGTTAAAGTTCAACCAGGAGGAAATGTAGCCTTAAACACCACTTGGAAAGGCTACAAATACCAGAGGCTAGGGGTGTCCAACCTGTAGCCCGTGCTACCACTACAACCGCCCCTCAGGATAGCTATGAATGCTGTCCAACACATCATAAGTGTACTTAAAACCCACGAAATTATCTTTTGCAATCTCATTGTATTCTCTAATATTAACTTTGTAGATGACAACATCACATTGCAATGTAAATGGTTGGACATATCTACCAGACATGAGTTTGTCACACTTATTTTTATGCCTCTTACTTTAGTTGAGTCCCAGACACAGGTCCGGTTATCTGAACCATCTGTTACATCTAACTTCTAGCTCTCCTGGTCTGGACAGCTAACTATGCAATGGCCAATGGCCAGGCAGGCTAGGTGACTATCCCTATGTGAGCTGTTAGAACCTTCTAGAAGTAAACAACCCCTGCTCCTCTCACATTGGCTGGTCAGTCATTAGTTTGGCCCTTTATCCTCTAGTTACCGTCAAATCTGCAATCCTCACACACTTTCTAAAACACACCATCACTATGTGAATAGTTAACCATGCTGTTGCTGGGACAAGTGTTAACAGAAGTCAAGTTTAAGATAGGAAGAAAATGTACCTTAGTATATCTTGGTATTTAATTCTTACCTGTGGCTTCAAAGTCAGCAATAAATTAGTCTCGAGTCAGCTGAATGGTGCTCTTCCCCAATCATTATAACCGATTTCAGATGGTGCTAGAAAATTCTATTGACTCTGAACACCAAAAGAAATCAGTCATCCTCTAAGGGGTCACAAGAGGTCATGTGCATGGGGAAGGCCCGGGCCTTCAATCTGTCGTATACATAGGATCTTCATCCGGGCACGGTGGAGTCCGCTTCCACAGAAGGCTTATTACATGAACAAGTAGGCAATTCTAACAGTGGATGACTAATCAGCTATCCATAACACGGAGGTAAGCAGGGCGGGCGAGGGCAGGCTCTGGTAGCCTGACTGTTTTAGACACTGGACACTTCAGGGCTGTACACTCATTCCTTTGTGCAGTCGGCAGCGAAGTAGTTCTCCACCAAGAACACTGATTTCAAATGGTGCTAGACAATCACTATTTAAATCTAAACCACCATATGAAACCAGCTTCCTGAAGAAGCTTTGTCGTCTGTTTTCACGTCCTTCCAACAGTCTCCTATGGAGGGGAAGGTGCAATAGTTGCCATTTCAGGCAATCCTATGCTGACCTTATCTATCTAGCAGGTGGGGGTCGGGGCGTGACATGTCGGTCACTCATGGCATTCTTCCCTCCAAATGGTAACTGAGCCCTCACAAGGCTTACACATTCACAGTGCAGCGTGGCAGAGCTCAGCACACTTGATAGCGTGGCACGTTTTTACTTCCAGATCAATCTGTTAGAGCTGACAGACAGGTGAGCACAATTTGGGATCCTGAAGGGCACAAAGCTTTGCCTTTTAAACTCAGACTGCCGGACCTCTCCTTGGTCAATCCTCTGGGCTCAAGGCTGCCGGACCCCTCCTCGGTCTGGCATCACGAGGTGCTAGGCTACAGATTGAGAATCTATTTCAAAAAATAATAATTAAAGATACCTAAATATTTTTAAATGAAAGAAATAAACCATTGACTAGTTTAAGAAAACCTTTTTGTTAAAAAAAAAAAGCACCAAACTGTAAGAAAATGTCCATTAAAGGTGGGCCTGAAAGGCCCTACGTCTAGAATATGTAAACCGATGGGGGGCTGAAGAATGAGCTCGGTCATTAAGAGCACTTGTCTGAGTTCAGTTCCCAGCACACAGGCTGGCTTACAACTCCAGCCGAAGAGGATCTGATGCCCCCTTCTGGCTTCTGTGGGCACCCATACACATATGCACACATATGATAAAAACAGCATGCACGCACAAGCACACATTCATGCATACATGTACACACACAGATCTTCAGTCTGAATCCCAGTTTTTATATAATTGCAGCAAGTCCAGATCCCTAGGAGAATGGTCTTGAAGTTAACAAAGAAACTCTCTATTATTTGCTACTAGCAGGGTGGATAAGCCAGGGGCACTCTTTTTCCTCAGGACACACATCCAAGTGTGGACTCTGGTGCCTTCCCTGGCCCTCAGCTGCAAGCACAGCCCTCCCGAGAGGAACAGCTTCACTCAGAGTGTGCCCATGCTACGGTTCTCCCTCTAACGGACATGTAACCTCCTCACACTTTAGTTTGGGGCTCGGGCATGACAGAATTGTTTCTGTTGGCTGGTTACTGTTACTTTTTAACTAGCAACAACTCTGCAGTACTGAAAGGACAAAATATGAAACCTTACAATACACAGGTCACACGCTGCGCTGGCAGACTCTTCACCCCGAGTAGAAACAGCCATCTTCCAAGGATAGACCC
Organism: Mus minutoides; assembly: GCA_902729485.2. Taxonomy (NCBI): domain Eukaryota; kingdom Metazoa; phylum Chordata; class Mammalia; order Rodentia; family Muridae; genus Mus; species Mus minutoides. The sequence continues at coordinate 2,841,385 of LR749520.1, forward strand.
CTAAGCAGCTCTCAGCTCACCATCCAGGAACATGTGGGCCTGCTTTACAACCCAGCCTGCATGCTTCATGCTGCTTTTCTATGCACTGCCCTTCCTGTGCACTTCTGTCAAATCTGATAGTGAAATTGGGGCCTGGTCTGAGTCAGTAACCCACAGCAGGGCTCGTGTGTGGAAAAGCCCTGCAGTAGATGCGTATTGCTCCCACTGACTTAAGAGGCCAGTCTGTTCTTGCGTGAGCAAACTGGATTAAGATAACTTCCCTCAGGGCTTGGAGATTTCACAAGAACTATCGGATCCAGAACCGACACCCCTTGAGGAACACAGCTTCAAAACGTTAGGGCCACCGGGACTCGGCAGGCCCAACCATCGGTGTGTCTGGGCCAGGTCACACGTGTCACTGTGGTAGCTGTGCTCACACATCTGGAAGCCATGCTCAGCAGAGCTGACGTAAGGGTTAAATCAGGTAGTACATGAGATGACTGAAGGAGCAATAAGAAACTTTCCTTTGGCATTTTAGTAGAGGAATGCAGCTAAGATGTCCAGCTCACAAGTGAGAGGCATACACGGACGTGTCAAAAAAGGATACCTCTGCCTGGTGCCTCCCATCTCCGAGCACTTGAATTAGCGCCTGCAAATATATTCTGATAACTTCTCCATTCCAGGGCCTCCACGTGGCACCTGTGCTGTCGCTGATGAGCACAGGTTTCTGTAGGTCTTCCCTGACTGTGAACTGGCAGCTGGGTGAGTAAGAGTAGATATCAAACTCCGATGGAGACTCACCATGGACAAAATACAGCAAGACCTCTTTACGGGTGATTTGCAAGCATGCGGCTCAACTTCTACAGGGCAACAAAGACAACCCACTACAAGCCTTTTCCAGGAACAGACATGCTGCAGAGACCCTGCATTAGAGGAGCAGAATGTGGTATTTCGGTGACACACGATCCTCAGAGTGTATCTCAGGGATGTGGGGCTCTCTCTACTTGCACACTTTCAAAAGGTCCCTTCTCTTTGCTGCCTAAGGCACGGAAGCTGGTTCAGTTGCTGTCCAGTGAGAGACATTTATTACTTCCTTATGAAGGCACTGCTGTGAATTCCCTACCTGCATTTGGCGACACTGGGGTGGGTATGACTAAGGTGCATGCCCCTTGGCCTTCCACTTTGCACGTCAGCGAGGTGTGCTGTGCAGGATGGGTAAGCCCTAAGGCTTTAGCAATGCAGGCTGCAGAAGGCCCACAGAGGGGCGGCCATTACACTTGTCCTTGAGAACAATCCTTTTTGCTCACTCTACAGCCAGGCAGAGGGCAATTATGGAACTCAAACTACATCATATTCTACAATTTCCTATGTGATCTAACTTTAAGCCGGAGGTACCTTTCACTAGACAAGAAGCCAAGGGCGTAGGCGGTGCCATTTCCAAAATATTGATCACTCGGGTTAACAAACTGGGAATGCTGTCCCAGCAAGCCCACACAGGATGCTTTACAAGGGACTTAACATCTCAACAAAGAGAAGCCCAGTGACTCAGCAGTCAAGATCCTAACCACTGCAGTGTCCAAGTTAATGATTGCAATGCCCTTTGGGGAACCTGGAACAGCAGAGGCCTCAAAGCTGATTCTTGACCCAGGATGGTATGGGCCAGGTCTGTGAGTGGGTCAGCCTGGGGAAAGAATACTATCTGTGGACCACATGCTGGGCCAAGTGCCATTTCCTTTTTACTATTAGCATGTTTCATGCCATCTCCACACAAATAACGAGTATGTGGGCCAGTGCTCCCCACCCCCTTCCCAAATGCTCCCTGTCTCTTTCTGTGTCTCCAGTGTAAATGTGTGCATTAGATCTTGATTTGTTTGCTTGTTTTGGATAGCTCAGACAGGGTTCCCTGTGGACTCCTAGCTGACCTGGAACCTGGTTCTGGAGACCAGACTGACTTACAGTGCACTAGACCTACCTGCCTCAGCCTCCCTCCCCAGTGGCCACCACACCCCAGCGTTGAGTTTTGCTTTTCACTTTAGATTTCACATATGGCAGGAAACATGCAGTACAAGCTGTCTGAGTCTGGCTTGTTGGACTTAACACAATGACCCTCCATTCTATCCATTACCCTGACGATGTCTGAAGTCCATTCCTCTTGTAGCTCACGCCCGCCCTTCGATGTAATTTCCAAACAAGAATGGAGTGTCTGTTGGGAAGATCACTGGGCATTGGGATTAACCTCTGAAGATGTTGACTGGCAAAAGAAATAGTGGGAAGCAGCCGTGATTATGTTTCAGTCTGTTAACCACAGAACAGCCTTTGGGGCAGGGAACCCAGGTTCAGGATTAAGGTAGGGAGGAGGAGGAGGAGGATGTGTCAAGACTGACACAAGGTGAAATCCAAAAGTGCAGCCAGTAAATCAATGGCACCATAAAGTCCTAGCAGCTTCCCAAATGTGTGTGGTCAGAAGCCTAAGGAGAGGGACCAGGGCTTTAAGCAGTATCAGGGTCCCCATCAGATCGCAGGTGCAGTGGCTGCAGCTGGTCTGGGAGCAGTCAGTGTTTAGAAAGTGGTTTACTGCATTTAGGCTGGCGAAAAGCCTCCTAGGTCAGTGTTTGAGAAAGTCTAATTACAGAGTACCTGTAATTCATCCTCTTCTCCCAGAGCCCAATGGCCACCGCCCTGTAGCTTGGTTGGCGGTGGATTACACGCCCAGTTTCTACAGTGAAGAAAACTGCAGGAGTCTGTGAGTTTCCTCACACAAAAGGGTCTGGTTTGACAGGTCACCTGCAGTCTCTCTTCGACCTCCCTGTCTCCCCCATGAGAACTTGCTGTCAAGAGAGCTCACAGAAGTTCCATCTAAGGGCAGAACTGCAGCGAGGCTCACAATGTACCCAACTCCAGGGAGAAGAGAGCACCTAGCTCTGAAGGGCTGGCCCTGATCTCTGCAGAGGGAGAGGTTTACCTCTCCTTTCAGCCCTGCTCCTCAGGAGCATCAGACTGCGGAGTGCCAGGATATATATGTTGCCCTCTGTCAAGGGTCGTAAAGAGATCTCTCAAAGGATGTTACCTTTAGCCTGGGATTAGAGGGACAAACACTGTAAACCCTGGATTAGGAAGATGCAGATGTCTCTCTCTATTGCTCCTTACAGAGGCTCGAGCAAGCGCCTAAACCCTTTCAGAGGGTTAGCTTTGAGATCTGTGAAAACTAGGAAAGAGACAGCTGTGCATGGCAGCACAGATCTGCAATCCCAGCCCTCAGATCATCTGTACCACACAGTATTACTGTCTCAAAACAAATTCTCTCTCCCCCTTTTCTCTAGCACCCCCCCCCCCCACTCCCAATCTCACCCAGAAGCTTTCAATAAATGTCTTCCTTTCCTGATGTGAGTGGCTGGCACAGCTAGTGTTTCAGATAAGAATCTACATTGTAAGTATCTACACACAATCAGGATGATAAGATCAGCAACAGGATGACTGCAACAGGATTGGGTGTTAGTAACCAAAGGCTGTGGGTAGCTCTGGAAGTTTCTGTGGAGGTCAAGGACAGGCTGAGGGATGCCAAGACCGGGGATCAAGAGTTGGCTAAGAGATTAAGATCTGAAACAAGCGGGGGTCCTCTGGCCATTTTGACCCGGCCACTCAGGCCTACGGCTTTACTGGTTCATGATGCCACTCCAGGGGCTTTTCGCCAGAGTTAATTGTAAGTCAATCATAAAATAGTGCTGAAGGAACAGGTACCAGACAGAAAGACAAGGCAAACACAGGAGGTGCCAGTCCCTATAAGCCATGCACACGGGAGGGACATGCCATGTCTTTTATAACTAGATTAGCCAATGGCAATGCAACGTGGTCTTATGGTCTATGTCTCCAGAGCAGACCTCCTACAATCAACCAGGACATTCACTAGCAATGCTGTAGAACACTAGCAAAAGAAAAAGACCTAGCAGAGGACGCACCATGACCCTGTAATCCAACTACAGCACGTGGCAGAACCCCTGCTGGAGCTGAGTGGCACTGTCAGAGCACAGGCGTCACTCTGGATTGGATGGGCCCGAGTGGCCGACAGACTGGGCAGAAGATGCTTCTAGGGGGACAAGGCTCTGAGCTAGACTCCCAGAGGGCAGTCCAGCAGGCGGGGAGTGGGAGAGTTGTCAGAGCTGACAAACAGGGACCACTGTCTGGGAAGTCGGTCTGCAAGGTCCTGAGGTAACGCGGTGTCAGGTGTGTGAGAGAACCAATGTGTGTATCTACCCTACCTTACCCAGGCTAGCTTCGGAGAGGGAAGGCAGGAGATGAGAAGAAACATGGACTTTATGGGGGTGGGGGTGGGGAAGGTTAGAAGCAGTAAATGCTTATTAGGGTCTAACCTGTGCAAGCTCTGTGCCAAAGACAGGAGAGTGAGCAAAAGAAGATGCTAGCCACCCTGGGGTCACAAGCCATTAAAAGATACTATGGATGGCATTAGGGAAGGGATAAACACTGTGATAGAGGACCCAGGTCAGGACAGAGCATGGGGCCTGATAAGCGTTCCCAAGGGCATGCAGTTCTATGTCTCATACAGAGGTAAAGGGTAAGGCTGAAGGGGGGGAATCAGCGTCTTCTGAGTGTCCCGGGGTGACTGGAGCAGGGTGTCAGTGTCTGATTTGGGTGGAGAGGGAGAGAAGCTTGTAGGATACCCCACAGAGGCCCTTCTGCCCCACAGTGTTTCTTGTCCTCTTTCCTGACTCCTTTTAGAGGGCAAAGGAAGTCACTGTGTCACCAGTCCCCAAACCACACTCACAGTGGAGCGACTTTTAAAGCACAACTAAGACAAAGAAATGGTCCTTGTAACTGACGACATTTGGCCTCACAAAAAATGTTGGAGGAAGGGGAGGCCAGGTCAGGGAGCAAGCAAAGCCCCCAGCCCAAACCTGTCCATTCGACAGATGCAGTCATGGTAAGGCCCTACTGTAGGAAAAGAAATAAAAGCCAAGGTCGGGGCTCAGCAATTAAGAGCACTGCACTGGCTACTCTCTCAGGCCTGTGGCATAGTTCCCTGTGCTCACGTCCTCATCCAGGAAGAGGGATTCCAGGAAAGGCGGCCATGGCCACACAGGTGGCTCACCTGCCTCGCTCTTTGTTTCAGCAGGCCTTCCTTTAAAAAACAGTATTACCATAAATGACCTGTCTTAGACATTTAGACAAGATAGGTGCGGGGGACAGGGACATTGTTACTGTTTTCCAGAACCATGTCAGCAACTGAACAAGATGGCCTCCCTCCACATTGCTTCCATGGGTTCTAAGGAGGAACAGCCATACTGACTGTTAGCAGAGCCAAGGATAGCTGGGTAGGAGGAGCCTCCTTTCATGCTGACAAGCTGGGTTTTACATGCTCCAGGGAGAGCTAGCCTAGCAATAACGAGGCCATTATGAGACCACTAGAAGGTACGAAGCATAGCTTTTTAAAAGTTCTACCTAGAAGGTCAGGCCTAGGAATTACTCACAGGACAGCTTCATGGCAGAGACCTGGGTACAAATCCCATGTCTTTGACTTGATTTTCTCCTTAGACAAATTAATCTCTTGGCCCAGGTTACTGTCCTTATACAAACACAGGCAGCATTATGCTGTCTTATATGCTCATGAAGGAAAAGCTGGTGGCTGGGTGCCAGTGTGCTATGGATGCCCAACCTCCGTTCATGTCCTTTATGACTGTGGTGCACAGGCAGTCTCTGATTGCGTGGCTCTGCCCGTGGTCCTGGTGTTTCCTGGAGCTTGTCCATTAGGCCTGGACTGCATGTTCCTCAGCACAGAAGGGGTGGTTGCTCTTCTAGGTTTATGAGGGAATGAGACTTTCTTCCTGGAGGCTGTCTCCCTGAGGCCTCAGTTGAGGAGCAAGGGGTGAGTCAGGGCAGGGCTCTCCCAGGGCTGCCCTCAGCCCCACTCGCTTCCCCAGACTTCTTCCTCTGCCTTATCTCCCCCAGTGGGCACTTCCAAGCATCCAGAGCATCTTCTAACTATGACATCTATCTACTCGGGCCCTCAAGTACAGCATGTTCTAAGAACACTGCTCAATTATTTTTCCTGTGGGAAGGTTTGTTTTATTAAGAACTACTGTGGCATAAGCTCCTCAAAGGGGCCTCCTAAGGCCTTGGGACTTTGAATGGTGCATCTCAGAGCCCAGTGCTCAGTAATGCCCTGTGGTCACCAAGACTGGCTTTCTGTAACCTCTATGCAGAAACAGGTCAGGCCCAAGATAACAGAGCCTCCTTCCTTCCACTGAAACCCATTCTCCCCCAGGCCACACTCCTCCACTCAGTGAGTCTCAAGTCTACAGAACTAAGATGCCCTCAAACTTTGCCAATTGTGGGTGACCTGAAACCAAAGGTTGAGGAACCCGGTCTGGTTCTGGATTCTAGAATTTGCCCTGATTCTCCTGTGCTGCTTTCACGCCCAGCACTGTGAGGAGGGAGCGTGGAGGGAGACTAGAAAACCTCTCGGCCATTCTTACATTTTTATGCACACAGGAGGGAAACAGGAAAATGAGGAGTAAGCCCCCAGCCTCTGGACCACAGTCGCCGCTGCAGTTTGCAACCTGGTGTCTGAGGGTAGAGGAGCAGCTCAAAGCTGTGGTGGGGCCCAGAGTGGGCCCCAGTTACCCACAAACACCCAGAGCTGAAGAAGGACTGGTGTGGACAAAGCCTTACCCTTGAGGACACTCGGGCTCAGCAGAATTAACCGCTCACACAGGGCGCGTGGTCAGAAACGGAAAAGAACTTAACCTTCAATAGTTAAGAGAACCCCGATACTTGGAAAGCAAGAGCCCTGACGTTTTTCCTCCCTTTCCAGAAGCCCCCAGGGGGACACCACAGTTAATCTGGTGAAACATTTACATCAGGTACTTTTTATGGCTTTACTACAAGAAAGTTAGCAATACTTCCTAGTGGTCAGTGTTCAGTCTTGAGTGCTTCCTGGACAGCTCCGATTGGCTGACGTGACTGTGTGGTCAGTCAGAACGGCATGGTTTCTTTTGCTGCCCATGTCTCAGGCAAAGAGGGATGCTACGTTATGGCTGAGGATGTGGTATAGACTGAGAGCGTCTCTGTTCACTAGTGTGGTAAGCTAAGGATAACTTTTTCTTCTTTTGCTGCGGGAATGCATGATAAGCACTTGGACTTTTAAAAGCAACCCTCAGAGTGCCTATAAGTGAAATAATCAAAAGGAAAAGAAAATAAAACAAAACAAAAACGAGTGAACCCAGGACTGGGGAGATGGCTCAGTGGGTAAGAGCCCATATTTCATAAGCCCAAGGACCAGAGTTCAAACCTCCGCCCCCCCCCCCCCCAAACATGGCTTCAGGAGTCTGCTGGCCAACTAGCCTAGTCAAGAGTGAGCTTCCAGCTAACTGACAGATCCTGTCTCGGAGCTGTAAGGCTGGCGAGCAAAAGCGGTCTGCACATGTGTGCGCATGCCCAGGCCCCCAACAGCTCGAACCTCATTTTCACGTTGTTTACAGAGTATCAGATGGCTTTGTATCTCTCCCCGTGTCACATCGTTCTTCCATTCTCTTAAACCACAAGTTCAAACAAAACACCATCTTGAAATTCCTTCACTTCTATTTCTAAAAGACATCTGTAAGTGGATAATTTTGGAGTGCCGAAGTAAGATGACTGACCACGGACCATAACTGTAATTGTGGGAAAACCTTCTGTATGCTCAGCCAGAAAAACCCCCATTTTCTCGGCCACCTCTGTCACTCCCCTAGGCCACATGGAGAAGACCCAGTTAGCCTGGGATGGCCTCAGCAGGGCACTGTTCCCAGGGTGGTGACTCAGCTCAGGAGGTCCACCTGCTGCCTGCTGCTGCTTTCCAGGTCGTTCTGAGGGCAGGGGGACCGAAGGACAGACAGCACAGAGCCAGGCCCAAGGCGGCACCTGAAGGAAAGTCTTTGTTTTAGAAGGGGCTAGTCCTATGGCCGAGGGGGATTCACATCTAAGGCCTAAGCAACGTGGGTCATAAGGACAAAGCCACAAGGTCACAAAGAGGACACCAAGGTGACTATCACTACAGGAAATGAAGGCAGGGCTGCAGGACGGGCCTTAAAGAACATAGTTCTTAAAAATGTTGACTCTGAAGTAGCACATACTTGCTTACCCAGAAACTCATTTCACTTTGCGAAATGTGGGGAGGAGGATTTGGAGTTCAAGGTTAGACTTAGTCATAATATAGTAAATTAAGAGGCCAGCCTGGCCTACCTGAGACCCTGTCTTAAAAAGTAGGAAAAAAAAATGACCCTGGGTTATTCTTGCCAACTTCGAGGCTCTGATGGTTTCTAAAGAGGTATCAGCACATATTGGCTGCCAGAGATTGAAGCGTGCCTAAGGACTTTCAATGGTGAAATCTAGTGACCCTAGGGCATTCTCCCTTCTTCAGACAAGCCCTCTCTGCCAGGAAGAAAACCTGCTGCCCACCCTGGGCTTCTCCATGCCTAGTCTGTTCTAGATACATGCCAAGGACCCCTGAGCTCTTCTGCCTCAAAGTCTTTAAAAAAAAAAAAACTCTTCCATCTTTTAAGTGTAAACAACTTTCGCTGTCTGGTTATGACAATTCGTACCTGTTCCTTAACACTCCACAAACCCATTCTGACATGTCACCTGTTCTGGGTTCACAGCAGTTACCCATTGATGGTGTCAAATCAACTGATCTTCCCTGGATTTTTTTTCCCCTTTAATGTCCATAGTATGTGCCAGACATTGTGTCATGTGCATGGGCTACACAGAGAGGGGCAGGGTCCCTCGTGGAGGTAGGTCACAGTTAGAGGGCAGCCACAGAAGGTTGGCATGCTTACGGAGGAGAGTGAGGCTCAGAGGAAGGAGCTGGTTCTGCCCAGAGCGCTGGAGGCTTTACTGTGGCCTCGGGGCTGTTTATATAAGAATGTAAAGAACCGGTTCGACAAGGAAGGGAGATGGATGGGAAGGGCAGACTAAACTACACATGCCACCAGCTGCAGTCTATCTGGAGCTTGGAGTCCAAGATCTTTTTATGAAGGCTAAACCCTTACCAGGTGTGAAGTGTGACAGCTGTGTGAGGTAGACAGACTGCAGGATGAGTCTGGAGTGAGACCCTTTATAGGAGAAAGGCATCTTCTATAGGTATTTTCTATAGGCATCATCTATAGGCACCTTCTATAGGTATTTTGTTTAACTGTCACCACATTCCCTTAGCCATCAATCACAAGCTGCCTTGTGACACTCTCTTCTTTGTTGTCACTCTCCCGAATATGTCTCCCTACTGTGTACCCCAAACTCTACCGATGGCTCCTATGGTGGACCCACACGAGGCTTTATCCTCAGAGTGGTTCAACTGAACCCGTCCAGAACCCCCAGGAAGTGCTTCTGCTGCACAGCGCATCAAATGGGCGCACCACCATCCAGTTGCTACTAAGCCTTCAAGCCTGGGTATAGAGCACAGGTGGGTTGTTGGGAGCCCAGGATTCAAGAGTCATTGAAGGGGTTGAACAAGGAGAGGTTTCAAACAGAGGAGCCTGTAGACACCTCCTGTGTAAGACTGTGGTGAGGAGTTCGTGAGCGCAGCTTTTCAGTTAGTTTCAGCAACCCACCCCGCTCCCAGCTAGTCTCTCAGCGCCATGAGCACCCCCTAAGTTTGCTTCAAAGAAGACCTCTTCCCTTTATTCCTCCCCATAGCCAGTGTGCAATGGTCAGATGCCAGGGCGATCCTATTACATAGGGGCCCAGAGACAAAAGGCAGTCTCTACTTTCAAGTTAGCTTGTGGAGAAGAAAACATCTGATTATAATACAGTTGTTAAATCCTCTCAGATTTCCCCTCCCTCTTCTCCTTCCAGCCTTTTGGCTTTCCGTTTCTTTCTTTTTCTTCCAAAAAAGGAGCTGGGGCATGCTGAGGGAAGCGAGCCAGGCCTGCTAAGAGGGAAGCCAGGGCAGGGGGAGGTGGTACCTGAGATGACTGTCAGAGGTGTGGTCATCAGCTAGGTAAGTGGGAGGGAGAGCACTGTGGGGCAGAGGGGCCTGGCAGCTTTCCTGAGAGCCAGGAAAGAACCGATGTGCCTGGAGCAGTGTAGGAAGGGGCATGGAAAGTGATTCCCAAGGCAAAGAGGCTAGAATGCTGATTATATATATGACAAAGCAGAAATGCTAAGTATTTAAGCTGGAACGTGTGTAGAGTGAGTATGTCAGAGGTCACTGCTAAAGCGTCCCTTCACAGAGCAAGAAGCAAGTTACACGTTGCTTCATGCTGGCCAGCAGGTGGCGGCCTCACACAGCCAATGCAGTGGAAAATCAGAGCCATCTAAACTGGAGGGAATGGGGCTCCCACCCACTAAAGGGCAGAAGTCCATCAATTCCAATGCCAGAGAGGATATACAAGCTGGAAGCTCACTACACGAACACTTCTCTCCTACTGAAAACCCAGCAGAATCCCTGGTCAGTCAGTGGGTCTGGGGTGAGGAGAGTCTGACCTGCTTGGCTATGCACGCAACAGAAGGCTGGGCTTGTAAGAAACCCCCCAAAGCAGGAAACAATACAGGCTCACAGGGAGTTCCAGTGAGAGGTCACCTCCAGGAGAGGCAGGCAGGTAGAGGCTGGGTCTGACTCCACCCCTTCTGGCTCGGGGCACAACATCCAGGTGGGTGAGGCCAACTTTTCAAGCCCATCTCTATTTCTCACCACTGTCATCCCAGGGAGAGGCTGCCTCCTATGCAATAACTTGGACCCAAGGTAGCACCCTTTCCCCCCTGCTGCGATGAAGGCTACCTTCCTTCTTCATGTAGAGGAAGAGGAGAAAAAGGAAGGACTTGATAACCTACCTGGGCTCCCCAGTCCCAGCACCACCCCCCCCCTCGGCTTCCCCAGCTTGTCCTCTCATGGTCTGGATCTCTAAGAGAACATTCTGGTTATTTGGTATCTGTCACTTGGCAATGGTCTGGAGAGCGAGAGGACAGTAACTGAATTCCAGGCCTGGGACAGGCATCTGTGTACTTAGCCTTTCTAGAAAGGCCAATTAGCATGCAGGCCTTTCACATACACAACCAGATCTATGTGTACTTGGAGGGTTTCTATCACATCACAGAGGGGAAAACAACCAAAAAGATCATGTATGTGTGACTCTGATGTGCTCAGAGCTTAGTCTGGAGGCAGCGGGGCTGTGAGTTCCACATGTGGGTAGAGGTGGGCAGTCAGGAAAAGAGGCAGGGCTGTTCCAGCACTCCACAGTACCACAGGCCGGGGTGGCCAAAAGGCCAGCAGGGCCAACCACCATGCAAACACAAAAGGGCAGTAAAACCCTCGGGTGGGAATTTATGCTTTCTGGTTACTTGCAAGAACCCTCTCACCATGGCAAGTGACTCCAGAGACTGCCCACAGGTCCCAGGGAGTCCCACATAAATCACCTAAGAAGTTGTACTTGTATTCGTATAAAGCTTTAATTAACGCTCATTGTTGGTTAAGTCAGTGTACCCAAAGGTATTGAGCAGGCCCATCATTCCCATGTCAGGGCCTCAAAGCAGACAGAGGAATGAATGGGAAGGGACCAATGGAAACAGGAATCCTCCAGCTCAGAGGGCTTTTGGAGTAAACCACAGCTCTGCAAAAGGACGTCTGGTCACACCACACACTTGGCAGAATGGAGGGACGCTGGATGCCATGCCCACCCATGTAGGTGTGAGAGCTGCTTCTCCTTCACCTTAACAACACACACACACACACACTCCTCTCACGTGCACACATTCGGAGTGAAGAGCACTCCCACTGGAACTAAAGGAGGGGAAGGAATCAGTTTCACAGCAGGCCTGATCGGCTAAAAATACCCCCAACTCCTCAAACTTCCCCTTGTCTGGCTGCGGCCCCAGACGCAAACTCAGCACAGCCTCCCAGTTACAACCTGGTGCAGGGGCCGCTCACCGCCCCTTCTCATTGGATACTGAAAAACTATTCTCACCTTTCCCCTTGGAGATTAAAACAAAGGCACTGTTTAAAAAGGGCAGCACCTCAGGAATTCTCTAAAATCAAAGTCCCTACCAAAGAGAGACGCTTAGCTTAACTACAGACTGGTAATGGCGGCTCTCTGGAGACCCAGCTCTCTGCTCTATGGTGGCTCAGAAACCATTCGGACAGTCAGTTAAGACAGGTCCTGTGCAGGGAGAGAGTTCAGAGAAGCAGGCTCTGTGAACATGCTGCTCTGACCCCCTCCCGCAGCTTCAAAAGATATTCTCTATTGCACAATCATAACCTTGAAAGAATCTGGCCTTCCCTGCCAGCAGCAACTCCGTATCCACCTGTCCCTACAGGTAGTAAAAGATTAGATGCTCAGAGCCCCAGCGCTGACACAACACCTTTGGGCTCCACAGCGCTTCCTTTTAGCTCCCACCCCAGCCAGCCTCCAAGGTCTAAGTTCACATCTGTCCGAGGGGAGGCAGTGTACTTCAATTCAGCAGAATGGGGAGCAGAAACTGTAAATGGGACGCTCGTAGGGTCTGCACCTGAGAACTGTGTGTGCCCTCACACCCCACGTGAGCGCAGAGGTCTCAACCTTGTTAAGGTTGGAGTGTGAAGAAAGGAGGCCCATTTAATTCTGTGCACACCACTCCCTGCAAGGCTGCGGTCCAGCTATGTGGATTTCTTTTCAGAATTAACTGTCATTTGTGTGGCATCCCACCACCTTGTCTGTCTGCCATAAATAGCCTTCTTTGGTCTCATCCCCTGGGCTGTGTGAGTCGCAAGAAGTAACTGGGTCCTCTCATAGCTGGGTAGCCACTGTCACCCTCAGGGGCACCTGAGCCGGGGCTGGCTTTAGATACCGTCATGTGCTTTCACAGTCTTTGTTTATTCCCCTCGACAAGGGGACAGTCATAGGAACAGGAAGTGGCAGGCAGTGGTTTAGGGTGGGGCGCTCCAAAGAGCCTGGAAACTTCCCAGGGGCGTATCCAGAGATTCCAGAGGCTTCTGAAATGGAGGCAACCTTTGTACTGCCTTCGTTTTGACCCTCTAATGCTAAACTCGCCCCTCACTCTAGGGTAGTGGTTCTCAACCTGTAGCTCCCAACCCCCTTGGGGGAGGGGATTCAGTGACCCTTTCATAGTGGTCTCCTAAGACCATCTGTAGATCAGATATTTACATTATGATTAATAGCAGCAAAACTAATGTTATGACTGAGGGGGTCACTCCAACACGAGGAGCTGGATTAAGGGGTCACGGGATTCAGAAGGTTGGGCTTTCTCTATTTTTCTTTTCCTTCCTTCCTTTCTTTCTTTCTTTCTTTCTTTCTTTCTTTCTTTCTTTCTTCCTTCCTTCCTTCCTTCCTTCCTTCCTTCCTTCCTTCCTTCCTTCTTTCTTTCTTTCTGCCTGGAGCCCTCACCCCTAACCCCCCCATGACCCCATGTTCCTTTTCACCCCTCAGCTCTGTTGCCAAGATTGCCCCCTAGAGGCCCTTTCAGAAGCACATCTTCCTTTCTCTTAGCAGGTTTCTTACTGGACAGTGTTCTGGGGTCATTTCAGGGACTGTCAGGGGCATGTGCTCTGTGCCTGCAGGACAAGCCTGTCAGCCTGCCTTGGCCTCCAACCTTCAAGCACCCCGGGGGAGGGGTCTCTAGGGGTCTCTAACTGCATCTTCCTCTCTCTGACTCTCTCCTCCATAACACCAGAGTGATAAATGGCAGAAGGTCTCGCCAGAGATCCAAACACATAAGGCCAATTTCAGGCCAGTGTCACAATTATTGAAAATAACATTTTAACTTTGGTCCTGTGTTCTACCGTGGGGTAATAGTCATTTTTCTGTGAAATTAAGAATTCCTCCTTTGACCAGTATTACCTAAATGAAAGCCAAGTTGAATATTGGGTTGATTTTTTTTTTTTTTTTAATTTATGAGCTGTCGCCTGGACTCTATGTTCTTCAGCCTGCCTGCTTGTGAAAATTCATGTCTAGCTCCATGTATCCAAAGACATCTCCAGCTCTCCCCCTCTCTCCCCATCCCCCTGCAGGCCTGTGGTGAACACCACCCTGCCGTTAATAAGATCTGTTCAACTGTTTAATTACACAGCCTGTCCCAGCCAGCAGCCTCTCTAAGACCTCTTCTGTGCCAAGCACATGGGCCGCCTACGCACATTCTCTTGCTTACTTCCTCCTTTCCCGGGTACACACACCTCCTGTCTTGTTCAGTTCTCACCGACACAACCATGGTTCTCACATTCTATGTGCTCAGGCATTTTACCCAAAACCCCACGGCTCTTTACTTCCCCCAATCTCTCTCTACAACGAAGGGATGCAGCCAGCGTGGTCTAAACACTCAAGACTCAAGGTCAACACCTTGTGACTTGGCAGGGTTCTATCACTTGCCAGTGTAAGACTTTAACTGAAAGTGAGTGAGTGAGTGAGTGAGTGAGTGAGAGAGAGTGAGTGAGTGAGAGAGAGAGAGAGAGAGAGAGAGTGTGTGTGTGTGTGTGTGTGTGTGTGTGTGTGTGTGTGTGTGTGTGTAGAGGTTGCTAATGGGTGGGGGGAAAGTAGAAAGGAAAAAACCTAAATCAACCAACTCTCCGAGTCCAGCTGTTAGGACAAGAACAACAGGCGGCTTTCATAAAAGGCAGTGAAAACAGTTTATACCTCTGCTAAGGAGCCACACAAAGAGCCAGGGACGAGGATTCAAGGCCTGGAGACCCTAAAAAGTTGAGGTCCCACCTGGGTCACTCACCATCACATGTCAACATGGGGCAAGCTGATGTCTCATTAGTGAGGTGGGGACAGAGAGAGCCATCGAGACAGCTATGAGAGCTACAAAATGTGTGTGAACACATACGTCCCACAACACCCTCCTTTGTGCCTCTCATTCAAAGGCCATGCTTACCCTAAAATGGACACCATCCAATTCCCAGTTTGTAAGAGGAACAAACACCGGTAAGTTATAGCACACGTTGGGAACACCCAGGAGGGGAGTGTGTTTCGTTGAAGTGACAGGGGGAGGGGAAGGAACTTCAGCTTCTCCCTGCTTCCTCCATCCACAGAGAGGGTAGGGGGACCAGTGTACATGGGAAGTCAGGCTCTCCCCTGACAGAGGAATCAGAGGTCATAGGCAACAATCACATCACAAGACAAGTGGTTTCTGGGTGGCAATGGTACGTTTGAATTGTGCGAGCTGACCTTCCTTGAAGGCACAAAAGTGATGAGCTGTCATTGGTTTCTAGTCATGAAAAGGGAAGAGGTGAGTCATGAACCGCTTTCCCTACCCTTCTTCTTGGTGGTTGAGGCTTTGTGAAGCGCCCTTGTTGAAAAGACTCTCTTCTGGTCATGGCACATTCTGTGGAGGCAGAAGGGCAGAGCATAGTCATCACTCTAATCAGGGTGACCTAGAACACGGAATGCCATGGAAACATCCAGCTGGATGAGAGCATCCTTCCGTAATATACCAAAGAAGATACGTGACTGCATCCAACTGAATAATGGTCCCCACAGATAAGATCTGAGCTCTGATTCAGGACACCAGACAGGATACAAATGCAAAGCTTGGGTGTAGCCAGCATAAGGCTATGATTTTGAATCGTGGTTCCTGTATTTGTTGAGAGTGTGATTCCCAAGAAAATGATTTCAGTTTTCCAACTCTCAGATTTCTCCATGTGCCATGGGGGAACCTGGTACAGTGCCTGGCCTGTGGTGCACGTCTCTGCATGTGTTGCTGACTCGGGCCTCTTCTACCTATGTTCAATGAGGCTCGGTGTGGGCAGTTTACAGGAATGAGGAACATCAACACAAGCTTGAGTTTTCCCTGTTTGCTCTGACCCTGGAACACTGAGACCATAGGAAATGAACCCACAGTGACTTGGGGCTCTGGGTTAGTCATGATGAGCACGGGGAAGATGACGGGTGAGTCGACAGCCTGGCACGTGGCATGACAGACAGCTCAGTGTCAAGTGAGAAACTCTTGCAGTTAAATACAAACTTAAAAACGCCACACTGAGAAATATCCACAACTTGTCCAACATGCTAAATAAAGCCCCTTTGAGTGTCCCACAGGCAGTAACACAAAATACCCAATTATAGCCTCCCCCTCAGGAGCAAGCTTCAAGGTAAAGCTTGTGTATTTACAGAAATACAAATAATTTATTCCCCCTGCACAGCCTTCTTTCATTTTGAGACAGGGCACACCCTATGTAATTCATCTGGTCTCCAACTTATTATGTAGCCCAGGCTGGCCTTGAACTCTCTATGCCCCTGCCTCAGATCCCAAAGTGCTAGAGCGATAAGTGTGTGCTGACCACACTTGGCCGCAGACAACAAACAAGGGTCTCACCTCATTAGCCTGTTATATAATCCCAGGGTCTATGAAGACATACGAACTTTACGTTTCATCTAAACCGTTGGCAGTTTTTAATACTTTGGCAAGATAACGTCTGGGAGACAGACATGGGCGTGACCCACCTAAAAGGCAGCATTCCTGAGACATCCTCCTAAGGGTCCCCGTGCTGAACGACTTCATGTTTCCCCTGTGGGGCTTCTGACCTCACCGGCCTTATTTCCTGCAGATTTAACCTCACAGCTAACTCACCCCTGGCTGTGGATTTAGAAGGTGATTCACACGGTCTGTGCATACCATGGGGATGAGTGGTCGAGGGAGGGGAGTCTGCTTCTGTCCTTCCATTTTAACACTAGGAAAAATGAGATGTCAGAGAAGCGCTGTGGCTCTCCCATCCCTTCCTCCTGGCTAACTTCATAAATCCTTATTTAGTATCTGGATCTCTGTAGAGGTGCAGGCTGCCCTGGGATGAGGTGGAGAAAAGGCTCGGGAGGCAACAAGCTGGCTCTTCTTGGACCATGAAAGTGGTGTGAGGTGGACATCAGCAGGAAGAACAACGCTATCCCTGGAAAACAAGCACTCGCTCATACGGAATGCCTCATCTCAACGCTGAACTTGCTAGATCCTTAATTTTTCCTTAATATCATTTCCCCAGATAGTCTTGTGTCTGAAAGAATCTGTTGGCCAGGCTTCTAAAACAGAACTGTCCACTCCACTGGGGAGCAGGGGGTGTAGAACGGAGGTGACGCTGGATCAGTGTGTGTCTCTTGAGGGTCAAGGCAGGATGGTGGTTAGTAAGGGAAGAGTCACCGAAATTCCTGCCAGGAAAGTCACTTCCCCTGCATGGCTGCAGGGAGGCCACCCATTCCACCTATTGGACCTCATGGTCCCTGCCCCCACTCACAGATGGAGCCCCAACCAACAGCTTCAAAATCCTAACTCCGAAGCTAGCTCGGGAAAACACAGTATGGCCCACTACGCTGTGAGCACAGGCAAGTCTTTCATGGCAGGTTGTGAATTTTCCCTTCGGCTGGCTGCTGTATGCCGCACTAAGGCAGAAGCAGGTCAGATAGATGGCTGTTATAAAGTTATCTTCAGGCTGTGGTCCTACCAGGCCCATGATCTCCTGAGAATCCACAGGGGATGGCTCTCAGCCTGGATGGGGAGGGCTGGAGCTCCTCAACCTCCGGTCTTTAAGGTCCTACTGTGAACCAGGGCCCCTCAATAGTAATCCTCTGAGAGGAATGGTCTGGAGTGGTTAGCTCTCCTGGAAGGGGCTCCCTTACACAGCCACACTCAGCCACTCTGGAAATCAGCCTGTGACAGTTGTCAGCTTTCCAGCCAGCACTGTGGCACGGGCAGCTACTTCTGGACTGGCCCAACCTCCCATCCCAGCCGCTTGAGCATCTCAGAACCTCCTGTGGGTCTGTGGTCATTCTTAAAAGGCTCCTTTCAGGTCCTGCCATGAAGGCAAAAGACAACTGCTGTTAGGGAAAGGCACTCTGAACTGTGCTGAAGAAATAAATTTACCACCTCATAACCCTTGCAAGTCAAGCCACCAAGTAAGACCACAAAAATATGTTGGAAAATAGTTTCCCCTGATACAGACTGTGCTGTTCACTGTCTACAGTACTAATAATATAAATTCCCAAGAGTCCTCAAACCCAGATCTGCAAGTGAAAACAAAACAAAAACAGGGGTTAGAGAAAACTTCTTTAAGACTCTTCTTTGGCGTTCAAATGGTGGTTTAGAAAGTATTACATCAATAAAAACGTGGTTTTAATAAAAGAGTGGTAAAGTATTAATTGTGGGAGCCAGCTGTTGAAGAGAAGGGGTTCGCTATAAAATGTTCACCCTTGCTGTATGCCTGAGACATTTGATAGTAAAAACTATGACCACATACTCCACTCAGGGGCCAAAGATTCCAGCACTTCATGGCGTCCTGCTGCTGCGGGGCGCAGTGCAGAACAGAAAGTAACGGGAACACCACAAGCTACCTGGGATGACTCAGCACACAACACCAGGGGATTTACAATGAAAAAACCCATCTGAATACACATAAAAAATATGACCCTCCAAAGTAGAACGCAATACATCACTAAAGCCCCTTAAAGCCATGTTTTATGCATATAGAGAAAATGCTCATCTAAAAAGTGGGCTTTGGCCGGGCGTGGTGGTGCACGCCTTTAATCCCAGCACTCGGGAGGCAGAGGCAGGCAGATTTCTGAGTTCGAGGCCAGCCTGGTCTACAAAGTGAGTTCCAGGACAGCCAGGGCTATACAGAGAAACCCTGTCTTGAACCCCCCCCCCAAAAAAAGTGGGCTTTGCCAAGGGTTGACAGAGCTCTTGCAAATTGTGTGAGGAGGTAGCTATGGGAAAAGATATATATAAGCATTAGTATATGACGTTAACTAATAAGACATTAGTTAATATCATCTTTGGGAACTGAAGATAGTTTCACTTTTTGTATGTGCAATTAAAAATGTCAAATGTATAGAAAAATAACAGAAGGTAGCAGGGGTGGTTGGGAAATATATGTTAAAGGGTATACAATTTTGTTATTTGAGATAAATCTATGGGAAGTATTGCATTAACAGAAGACAATATTGTAGTATAGGGGAATGATGGTGCTTTTATAAACATGAGTGTAACCATGTGAGATCTGTCTATAAACTGCTTTTACTACAAGCAATTATCAATCTATCAAAATGTCAGATTGTATACCTTAAGCATGCACAATTGAAATTTTTACTATTGATAACTCTGAATCAAATTTAAAATTCAAAGACCAGGTATGGTGTACACCTATAATCCCACCATTCAGGAGGAGGAGGAAGGATTCTGAGTTCCATGCCAGCCTGGGCTAAATAGTGAGTTCAAGGCCAGTGAAGGCTACCAAAAGTAGATCTTGTTATGAACACATAAACACCACCACCACCACCACCCTTCCCCTCCCCCTCCCTCTCTCAAGAGAATGACCACTGCTTTGAAAATTGGTCTTCATGCCAGTCAAGACCACAATACCCTTTTGAATTGTTTGCTCATCAAATTTGAAGTCCACACCCACTAAGCTGACTTCCCACTGTCTTACATCTCCATTTACCTAACCAGTGTGTGCTCTGGCATGTTTCAATGCCACCTGTTTCTTTCTCCAGGCCTGTACTTCCTTCTGGCATCTTGTGTCATGGGTCCCTAGTGAGTGACAGTACACAGTAACTAAGCCATTACTCTAACTTTGCCCTATCTGCTTGCTCACTCCTCTCTCTAGAGTCCATTACCTTCAAATCTGCTCATCATAGCTCTGCCGAGTCAGGTGCCTCTTTATCTTGCCCGACCCGTGCCCCAGTCAAGTCCTCTTAACTGCTGCCTGCTCATCTTTCCAGGTCACACACCTCACTAGGCATGCTCTTGGAAATCTCCAGGCCACCCCTTGTGACACACTAGTCCCATGCTCACAGTGGTTCTCCCAACGTCTGCTCCCACTGCCTTCTGCTACACCTCCTAGGTCCATGCCCCTATGTACCTGGTCCTCAGGGGAATAGCTCACCTCTAACTCCTTCATCTTGCTAACCTCAGTGGCTGCCCTTTGGGGGAAAGTCTGGACTTCAACTCCATTAGGAAGCCACACAGGGTAGTGGTTGAATGCCACAAGCCCCCACCACAGGCTGCTACATGTCCCCACAGTAGTGTAATCAGGCACTGTCATCTTCCTTTTGAACCTACCACAGTAGGCCCTTCATGTTGAAGAAATAAACATTCTACCACTCAAAATAGCTACTTAATTTCATCTTTAGAAAGTTATCACCAAAGATGTCATTACATGTCTAAGCTCAACTATTTTATCACCTTTCTTATCTGTTTATTACAGCCAGAAAATGTATTGATGACTCCTGTGTCATGGCCGTAGTTCTTGTATTTTTCTGGATGTATTTACCTGCAGGAGTCTATCACAAAAAGGGTCACACACATTCCTAAACCAGCCACTGGCTATACAGAAGACCAAGTGGGCAGCACAGAGGTCCAAGAAGACAAGAGAAATCAAGCAGTTACCGCATAGGACTCTCAGCAACAATTCTCCCCCACTCCTTCAGACTAAAACCCTCAGTCCCTTTATCTTTTCCTAGAAGGGTATGTAATTTTTGTTGTGTATCAACACTTCATAATCGCTGACTGAACATTTTCCTTTGAATGTGACTCAAACTGAGTACACTGAGTCTGGTGAACGTCATCTGCCCCTCTTAACCTCTGTGGTACGCTCCTTTTAACACATCCATGTCTTCTTTTTCCACAATGGCCCCATGTTTCAATGCAGCTCATGAGCTCAAAGGGATGTATTTATTTTTTTCCAAACACTGTTCCTTTTGTATTCAGCCACCTCCTCATATGCATCTCCCCACCACGTTTCTTCCAGGTGTGTAACTACATCTCCAATTTGTTATGAAAGACACCTTCGAGTTCAAGTGACCCTACCTGATTTGGTGGCACACACAACTAGCTGACGTGATTTATGACGAATCCTTAGCTCTCTACCCAAAGTCATACTCCTTTATAGATGCGCCTGGACAGGGATTCTGGACTCCACACGTGACGATCCTGATGGTATCAACCACTCTCTTATTATTTACTTAGTCATGTGTTCTCTGCCCTTGTGTCTTTTTCTCTGGCTCTCCACCCAGCAGCCACATGGAGTGACTTCTGGCCTGGCTGTTTCCTGCTTTTAACAGCAGTTCTTTGGGAAGTCTAACTGCCCAGAAAGATAAAGCCCCCCAGAACAGATTGATAGCTTTAACTCTGCAGCATTAGGACATAAAGGTATACTCAGTAAATAGACATGACATAATAGACTGTACCCTCTACTCAGCCCCTTGGTGGGAGAGTAAGGACACCCACAGCCATCATCTATCAAGCATCCCTTACACAAATTAAGGATGTGATCTGGACACATGATCAGGAAGAGGCAGACAGCACAGCTAACACAACGTGAGAGAAGCGCACACAACGTCAGGGCTAGCCTCTCTAGGTCTGCTCTGACACGGGGCCAAAGCACTTTCTTTGTTCTCTTCTGAGGCTTATTTGCTAGCATTGGTGAGAAAGAGAAGCACCAGGAATCACAAGTCTCTACACAGAAACGTGTTAGTTACTTCTTCAAATGTGCACCTCACGGATCTAGCTCACGTTTTGCTTTAAATAACAAAACTACAACTTCATTTTTATGTATGTGCTATAAAAACAAACAAAAAAAAATCTTAATTCTTAGCTCCCATGGTTGTCTGTAGGTCATGTGTACTTCTGTAGTTATGATCACACAGAGCGCTTTTCATAGTACATGTGAAACGTATTACAGACACGCATACCAGCAAAGATAGTTCTTTGAAGCTCTTCCTTCGACAAAATGCCATTTATAAGTTTCTAAGCAAGAATCAGTGAGCTTCAAAAAAAAAAAATACTCACGGTTGAACGGTCACCCAAGGATCCCTAAGTGCAGGCTGGGCTTGTCCTAGAAGCAGAGGGGGCCAGCACCACCTTCCTCCAGCCCATCGCCATCCCAGGCCTGGGATCCTGCAGTCCTTGAGCACTGACAGTAAAACCACATTAGGTTGTTTTCCCAATTCCTATGAAATGAGTCAGTAGGTCAAACAACGGATCCACTTGAAGGAACAATCCCTGCAGCTACACCCTGCTTTCAGTAACTGGGCTCCTTCTCTCGGCCCTGCACAAAGTGCTCCCACTAACCCAGGAGCCCATGGGGCCTGGCAGACCCAGAGTGGGTCCTACCACATAGTCAGTCTCTGCTGGCATCAGCATCTTGCTTTGACAGGGGGTACTGCTAGTAATGCCACAGAGTTTCCTTAGAGTTATAGCCAAACTTCTCTGTTAAGACCATTAAGTCATTTATCTCCTTCACCCCGAAGAAGGATCTTAGTGCTTAAAATAAACATAGAAACCCAATAATTACACCTCTGAAAGCTCCCCCCTTAAAAAAAAAAAAAACAAACCACTTCCTTCTGTAAAATTACTTTCTCCTCCTCAAAAGATCTCCATATTCAAAAGATGGAGTGGTTATTCAATCATCCACACTGTTGAAACACACCTCAGGGTCCTCCTGCTGCTCCGCAGAACCATCCACTGGGCTTCAGGAAGCAGAAGTGTTTCAGAGCTGCCAGCAGCCTTTTAAATCCACAGCTCAAGTTGCTGAGCACCTTGGGAAACTACCACCTACTCACCCAGAGGAGAGCTGATTCAAGTAGTAACCTTCGGCAGTGGAAACCACCAGCTACTACTGCTGAGAGGTCGGTAATTCCAAGAACTCATCCGTACAGGCAAATCTAAGGACACACAGCTTGACACCGAGGGCTGAGTCGGCTGGGACAGCTCTTCAGTGGGAGACTTTTGCTTTCTGAATCCACAGGGCTTACTTACTTTCTTTCTTTTCTCTTTAAAGACAAGGTCTCATTTTCATCTTGAGAAAATGTCTGATCAAGCCACCAACTGAAAACCTGCCATTATAAACGAGAGATTTCACAATGCTCATTCCAAAATCTGCGGCTATTCATTTCTGGAAGTGACTCACTGAGAAAGGACGTCTGTTGGGGGTGGGAGGGAGAAATCATTTTTAGGAGACCGCCTGTACTCTGAGAACTGAGCAGAAACCCCACGGTGGCTAACACGTGTGTGTAGCGACCCCAGCTCAGCTCTGAGTTACCCCCCAACACACACACTTCAGATGACACGCCATGACCAGTCTCCTCGTGAAAGCCACTTGGTGGACAAAACGCCCTTTGGGCTGTGCACCCGGCCTCATGGTGGCCTCTCTCGGGGCTATTCTCACATAAATCAGGAGGGAGGCAGCGGCATTTGCCACCTGTCAGGACTGACTCGGCGGCTGGTGAGTAACCAGCCACCGAGTCCCACTTCCTGTGACTATTTCCAAAAGACCCCATGCTATTTCCTTCAGAAACATACAAAGTGCAAAGCAGAGCTACTGGGGAGAAGACACAGCCCCAAGAGCAAAGCTAAAAGCCTGCAATGTGATCGCTGTTTACCCAGCCACGCCTAGTTTTAATTTGGTTTCCCAACCCCTGTGTAATTAAGACAGCCAAAGAGAATAGCATTTGGGGTGGGGGTGGGGGGTGAGATCCACAAATGCTTAGACCTTCTGAGAACGTGACCAGAAAAGTAATTTTAAGATACAAGAGAACCCATCTGAAGCTGACTGGAGCATTAACCCTTGCAGGAGAGCTTAAGTTGGTGGTTTTGTTTATTCCCAAATTTTAAACATAAAAATCCTCTTTCCTCCCAGATGGCATTAAACAGGCTCTACTGCCACTCCCTAGGTTTGTAGAAGGAACCGTTTTCAGAACTGTCTAGGGGACAGTCACGTTAACAGCAGCGCACACGTCATCCAACACTAAGGTGTCCTTTGAAGCTGCCATTGAAGTATGGTGTTTGGTATTTTGCCAAGCCTATGAATTTATGCCAGGAAGAAGGGTGTAGGAGGAGCTCCTAAGAGCAGGGCTGCTCAGATTCATGGGGAAGGTAGAGTATCAGTCGTGGCAGGGTTTGAGAAAGGCAGCCTTTTCTTAAGAGCTCGCCTTGCCTTTCATGGTCCAGCTGAGAATGAGCCTTCACTCTGGATGAGGGGAGGGTGGTGGGGACCAGTGTGGGGAGGGTGTGTGTCAATGCCAGAGGAATACAAGCCTCTGCCATCAGCAACAGCGGAGTGGAGACAGAGCAAATCCCTCCTGGTTTTGTTTCAGTGCCTTTGGATGTTTTGGCCTGACTCTTTTCTTCCTTGTTTTTGGATACTAAGATGGGACATGCTGTTTTGAACATTTTTACAAATGGTCATGTTGTTGATGTTGCTGCTGCTTGCCTTTGGCAGCACTGGAGACCGGACTCAGGGCTTCACACAGGCTAGGCAAGTCGCTCTCTGTGGGGCTATATCCACACGCCATCAGACTGATACTGGGAACCATTTGCATAACGTGAACATATTTCACCAGTTGAGGGCAAATCAAGTGGATTCATAATTGGAGGTGAGAATACACACTCACCCCGCTGCCCTCACCTTTGAGACCTTGTGGTTGTCCTCAGTGAGAGAGCATGAGTCTACAAATCCCTCTGCTGCTGTTGCTGCTGCTGCTGCTGCTGCTGCTATGCTGGTGGGAGGAAGGATGCTGACTGGCATTCTGAGCACTGCTCAAATGCTTGGACAACTCGTTTCCCTTCTTGCCAACAGGAAGCCTCCCTCCCCTAGTGTCACACACATCCCAGGCTCAGATCTCAATGGTGGTGTGCGTGGCTGGTCCTGGCCTATCTCTGACTGCCAGCAGGAGAGTCCTGGGAGGTCGGTCCTGAAGTAGTAGATAGGGGGAGGGGAACATAAAGGCAAACTAGAAGGCCATGAAGTAGAAGCTAAGGAGGAGCAGAGGGGACACATGCCAGGCAGACGGCAGCACTGGAGGTCACTGCGGTCCTCGAGGGATGTGCTTGCTTGGGTGGGTGCTCTAAGGCTGGACACTCCAAATGTGACTGGATCCTGAGGCTTCTCCACGTCTTCCTGCCACTTGCATTGTTGTGGACACCACTCAAGTGTAGAGTCCACCCTCTTCAAACAAAATAAAACCCTGACACAAAAGTGCTACTTAACATTGACTCAAAGTTCTCCTTCAAACAATGGAAACAAGAGAACTTGTTGTGTTTGTGCCTTTATAAGACAGGAGACACAGTGGCCTCATTCAGGTAGGACACCAGCTCTGCGGTCCAGCTCCTTTTGTGGATCTGCTCTCAGGCAGGCCACCCAACCTAATTAGGCCAGTTTAATCACCTGGTGACACACAGGCCTGCCTCATGTGCTACCCTACAGGCTAAGGTCTACTATTACCCCATCCTACAGATAAGGGAACAGCGGGAGCTTGGGGACTTGCCTAAGGTTGGCCAATCAGTGGACAGTGGACACAGCACTCAAAAGCCATGGGAGGTTGACCTTGACTTGTACCCCAGAGATCGCCAACCACCTCCATGAGGTACACCGTGAGTGGCAGAGCATTATGGGAACTGCCTTAAAGTCACAGCATGGCCCTTGCCACTTGCCAATGCAGCTTTCTAGAAACTTTAATCCAGTTTTAACAACTACATGCTAACAAGTCTAGGATGACCAGGTAGGTCAGTCTGTCCACAATAAATGGCTCCGTGGGCCTTACAAACTTTGCCTGCCACATCTGTGATGCTAAATCTGAGTGAAGGATTCAGAGGACCTGTTTTCCACGAGGAGGGATAAGGGGGGCTTTGCAGTCAACTTGTGTTGGTATTCAAGTCTGGCCCTTCACATCTACATCCCTGCTCAAGGATGTGACAGAGCCAGACTGGGGCTTCAAGCTGGAAGCTTTAATCTGTCCGATGCCCATTCAGCCCTGGGAAGCATGAGCAAGCGGTGTTAGTGTGGGCTAGGCATGGCCCCTCGCCTCACCCAGGCCTGAAAAGGAAGAACCCTTCTTTTCTTGTGCATTTGTTCTCCAGAAAAGCTCCTTCAGGAAGCAGTTCTACAGATTAGGAACAGCCTCTAGCTTCATACAGTTCTTCTCTCTTTGAACTCGCTCAGCCGCATCCACCCTGGCTCCCATCAATCTGCCTTCCTCTGGTCCCTGGAAAGCAGGTTGTCTAAGGCGGCGCTTGGGAGTCTCCCTAGCCTGGGTGTCCTTTCAATCTTCAAGCAAAAAGTATCCCCTATTTCAGTGACATGTACGCTTGCACGTGGTCTAGAATGTTCTACATAGAACCGTCACTGCTACTTGGTAGTGGTCTGCTTACCCAGGGGGTTCACCTTCCTCTCCTCTGTGCCACACTCTAACGGGTCTGTATTATATTGGGTAGGTGGGGTGTCGGTGCACACTCCAGGCTGCCAAGGACATGACTCACTCCTGGGAAACCTTTATAGTACTTTTTCATCCTAGGTGACCTACCCGGTCATGGCCCAGAAGGAGTTCTAAGGGCAAAGGAGCTTTCCCTTCCTTCTGAGCATGGTCCCTGCAGGGCTCGGGAGTGGCCGCAGTCCATGTTCAGAATTCATGGGCCAGGCTTAAAATTGTGACAACCCCAAGAGTTCTATGGGGAAGATGCATACGTTTTTAAAGGCACATGCAAAAAAAAAAATTCCCACTTATCTCTAAAAGAAAACAAGCCTCAAAATTCCTAGGCTTCTCTATGTTGGAGGGAAAGTAGAACCAGTGTACACGGCTAACCACCGAGAACCATCCTGAGCCAACAGATTTGTTTACAGACTGAGCTTGGCAAAGTCCGTCCCTTAGTGCCGCAGCAAAATGTGGCCAACAAAACAGACACTTGAGTGAGTGCACAGGGAGCAGGCCTAGCTTGGCTTTCTGATGCAGGCAAGAGTGTGAGTCCACTGGGCAGCAAGTAATCCTGAGCCAGGTTTGAAATGAGACTATATCACAACTTCTTTAAAACACACACTTGTACACTCACCCACAGACACACACTCATGTCGTCAGACACACATATGGACACACGCTGACATAAGCGTGCGCGCACGCACGCGCGCACACACACACACACACACACACACACACACGTGTACACGCACGCACACACACACCCAAGCATACCATTTCCACCATCCTTCTTTGATGTTCATTTCCAAGTTATTTCTTCTCTGTATTTAACCTGTTTCAACCAGAAAATAGCACACACTGACCTCTACTTGTTTTGCCTTATCT
This sequence comes from Mus minutoides, assembly GCA_902729485.2. Lineage (NCBI taxonomy): Eukaryota > Metazoa > Chordata > Mammalia > Rodentia > Muridae > Mus > Mus minutoides. The sequence goes on from LR749520.1 coordinate 2,868,390, forward strand.
AGAAGAGCAGCCATAGGTAAGTCTTGGGACAGGGACTCACCTTTGTCTTCACTGCGCCGGGCCTGTTTGTCACCAAGTCTGGCCAGCACCTGTCTCTCTCTGCCTCCTTTGTCTTCTCCCTCACACACCTTAGACCTCCGTCACTTGTTCCTGATGACAAGCTGGTCCTTTTAATTGGTCACTTGTCGACCAGGGGCTGAGGCAGAAGGCAGTGAGGAACAGGAAGGGGATCTTGATTTCTGTGGAGGTCTCTGGCTGTCCACACTGCATGAAGAAAATGGCTGTCAAATTACCTATCATAAGACACAAGGAGTCAGTCATACCTATAACCCCCTGAATTTAGATTCTGTGTGTCACTAAACTCCACAGGGTTTTACCTACAGGGGCTCTGTTCAACCAGTGAGCACAGCTCTGACTCTCACTACTCCACACCGAGGCTTAAGAGCCTTAATTTTGAGGAAGGTGAGATGGCACAGTGGGTAAGGGAGTTTGCCACCAAGCCTGACTGTTTTGAGTTCGATTCCTGGAACTAACATGGAGAAGGAAGGAATTGACTCTTGACATTCACATGTGCCCCATAAATGAAAATAAAACACAAGACAACAAAACCCCTGAAGTTCCACCCTCCACTGTTATATTAGCTACGACAGTCAGGAACAACATACAAATCTACATGAGGTTGATAATAAAGGCCATTAAAGCATACTGACTCCTTTAGAGAGTGTGGAACATGGGGTTCGGAGTGTGTGTGGGGGAATCATCGGTTTCAAGAGTGGCTGCTGAGCAAGGATGACAACCCGAGTTCAGATCCCCTGCTCTCCTGCAAGAGTTGTGAGTGACTGTGCATGTCTGAGGCCCCAGCTCTGGAGGGTTGGGAGGGAACAGAGAAGAACAGATGAGTGAAAAAGGCAAAGACAGAACTGGAGAGCTCTGGATTCAGGGAGAAACCCTGTCTCAGCGGGCAAGACAGACTGAAGAACACAGCACCTGACAGTCTCCTCTGGCCCCACAGCAAGTGTGGACACACACACCTACACAGAATGCATATGTGCACACATATGTTTCACGGAGAATCGGAAGGTAACACTGTATTTGTGGTAGGGGCTCTTGTTTCCTGAGTAATCACTTGGATATTTTGTATTAGGAAGCAAAGTTCATCCTAATTACAGTGCTGACACACAAGGTCATGCAGTGACCAGTCCTTGTTTTAGCAGTGTCTCTTCTTATTCACCTTCTTGACTGGCTAACTGCACAGAATACAGTATGAATATAACACAGTCACCTTGTAATGTGAAACTGGAAACTGTCATCAAATTGAGCAGACAACATTGTGATATATATTGTAAGAGCTCTGAGGTTACAGTCAGAATGGAAGAATCAGGCTTAAGGAAAACAAGCCCAACAGAGATGACTGTATGAAAGCTAGATTTTCTGTTTGTTAAGAAACTGGCTTGCACATTTAAAAAAATGAATGGTGGGGTTTAAGACTATTTCAAGTGCTTCTATAGAAGCTACCCTCTCTGAAGTAAGTCTAGAAGTCAGTATTCAATCTTTGTCCAAAGAAAGAACATGACTGCATCGTGTCTCAAGTCTCTTTCATATAATGAAAACAAATTACATGATTTATAGGACATAGTCATAATAAAGCAGTTGATTCAACTTTAAATCAAGTCTTTAAAAAATGGTAAGTTTTATATTATGATACCTCAGAGTCAGGGTGAGGATCAGGGTCAGGAGGATTAAGTTCAATTTGAGGCTAGTCTGGGTTATACAGCAAGGACCTGCCTCTGGAACAAGGACTTTATCAAGATTCTGACATAAAATGTACATATATACTTGTGTATGTATTGGGTTGAGTGGTTTTGATTCCTGCCAGCATCCTTCAGTCCAAGGCTTACAGAAGGGGTATTCGCAGAAAGGCTGAATGGGATTTCTAATGCAAAACCTCAAACACAGTGACTTGTCTAACACAACCCTGAAGTACAGTGTGGTTTGTCATACCCGTGCTTTTCCTAGTTCACTTCTGAGACTCCTAAAAATAAAATGGTCTTCCATGGCAGAAAGAAAGTTGTGGAGGCAGGGTCTGGGAGGATGACTTAGTCTTAAGTTGGTAGATCTGAGGCATCCACTATTGTAAGACATCAAAACACGGCCAAGGAGGCTTTTGGTCTCCTAAGATTATTTTGTTTACTGCAGAGGTAGGTTCAGATTTACTGACTGTTCCTTCTCCCCAAAGCAAGATACTGCTCTTGACAAACCAGCAAGCAAAACCAAAACATATTGGTGCTAAGTAAGAAGAGCGAGGAATAAAGATTAAAATGCACACATGCACAAGTGTCTTTCTGGAATTGAGAAACCTGTGCCTGGGGCCGAGAGACGGAAGCCGGATGAGGACAAGGTGAAGGTGGCCTGTCATTCACCAGCTGACACTTTTGAGTATGATTCCAAAACCGTTTTGTAAAGCCAGCCTTTGTCTTCCAGAAGGGACTCTGCAGTACGGACCTGCAGGCAGTGGAGTGAAGTTGTTGAGGAGGCCGCTAATCAAGGCCGCTGCTAATCACATTCTCGCCTCAGAGGCTGAACTGGAGCTGAATGCACAAGCAGCGTGGCCCAGCCATTCAGTCCTTGGAGGCTGTGGGGCCGAAGCCTGAGCCGCCTGGGTGGAAGGTTTGTTTTGGAGAGCATTCGGGAACAGCATTTGGTTTCCTTCGTTTAACCAGGTCACCCAGGCATGGAATGCACAGCTCTGCCAGACAGAGCATTTTGGATGCCTGAGGACCAACTGTCTCTCCGGGCTACTGATGCAAAGTGAGGCCACGGTTTCCTTTTTGCTCGCTCGATGCTGAACGGCCTGCAGCCTTGATGTCACAACTGGGACTCACTGGAGGGACAAATAACAAGACACAAGCCAAATGGGCCCCATTCTGTCCTGGTGGCAGGGTTGTTTTAGGCTCATTCAGATACCACCTTCTGGGGCTGCAGAGCCATGGCCCAGCAGAGACTAATGCACGGAGCTTACACAGAAAGGCAGTTTCTGGACAAATGAAACAGACCTTTGGCCAGGGTTTGCGGCACTCAAAACCCTGGATGCAGTTCCCAAGTTAAACTAGTTTCTGATAGCGGAGATGCCTGCAGGGATCTGGGCAAAGGGTTCGTCGGATTTCTGTAGGAATAACCTTTCCCAGTATATAAAGGCTGGTCTCATTCAGGGGACGGCACATGTTCTCTGGCACTCATAAAAACAGGCCGTCTCAGCAGAACACAGATGTTGTTTCAAAGATGTTAGGTTTGAGCAGTAAATATACATGATTGCACTGGCTGCGGGGTAGGGGGAGGGAATGTTTGTGTCTAAACCAATGGGTGAAAAATGCTGGACGCTGGCGGCCAAAGCTCGCCATTAGCTGTAAATTGTCTGTGTACACAATCGTTCCTGTTTCAACTTTACAGTGAAACTATAGATTATGTTCACCTACGTGAGTGTCGGGTCATTTCTTTCCATTATATATGCCTTGTTAACTACAGACATCCTGGACTATCTGCAGTTGGGACCTGAAAATATCGCTCACTACCTTCACTGGATAGGACAGAACTTCTGTGGCGGCCCACTATCAGGCACACACTGAATTCCCCACCTCTGGGGCAACTTGCAGGTTTCACCAACCTAAGTTTAAACCAACAGTGCTCGGTGCTCAGGGACCTTGGAGAACAACTCATGCTGTAAATCCTGATCAGGAAGGGATGTCATGGACTGCTCAGGTAGAGAAGCTGAGGGAGCACATGCCAGCTCATGGGAGTTCCAGGCTGGAGGTGCGAGGAATGACTGCAGGAGATCCAAAGGCCACCTGAGAACCACTCCAGGAGGATAACACTTCTGAGATGCTCTGTCAATTTTAGTGGCTTTTAAAAAACTGAGCATTTCTGGAGGGCGTGCTCTTCTGTGAGGTCCCATGTCAAGTCTATTTCAAGAGGAAGATCTGCGACGCAGATCCAGAGCTTCCAAAGCCAGAGAATGAGAGTCTGATCCAAGTTTCCTCCAGGTGGCCTTGACAACCACAGTAGGATGCTAACAACCTTACCTATGCAAATAACAAATGTTGGCCTCTTGCTTCTGCTGCCTAAGTGATGCCCAAGTGTGGTATTTTGTGTTCATTGATAAGATAAGCAAACAAGGAAAATACTTTAAAAAAAAAGAGGAGAAAAAATGATTTTGTAACTTCAGTTTTCCTTCAGATGCTGACCACAAATTTTATTCTAGCTGCACATAGCTTGTCTGTTTCAAGAGGTGGAAGTTACTGCGGCCCTACCCACTTCCAGAGGTTTACAGCTTAAGAACTATAATTAAATTTCTTCTGAACTCATTTATTACGCTTCAAGTTTTCAAAAAGAGAATGATGGGAGTTCTAAAATCATTACATGCCCAGAGGGAGAATGTCAATTTATTTTTATTGTTCTGATGTAAGGGCAAGAAAATGAGCAGATATTTTCTTACAAAATTGTATTTCGATTACAACTGTTTAATGTCCAAAACCCTGGTATAAACTTCAGTAAACAATCAGTCATTCATTAAGAAGCAACTACTGAAAGGCGATATTTAAAAGAGAAAAAAAGAAGTGATTAAAACCCTCCACACGTCTTTATCTGAAGCAAATGCTCGGCTGCCTGAGTATTCAGCAGGTGCCAACAACCACTAGGGTCTAGATTTAATCCATGCCATGAACAAGTCTAGTGTTCCACTTGTTCACAACAGACCTAGAACCTCGTATAAATAATGCTTGTAATATTTAAGTTTACTTTAAATTTTCCTAAATATGTGATCAACCACAAAGCTGAACAAGTTCAGTGCACTAACATTCTTCCCTAATGAGTGCGTTGCAAAGATCATTTCCAGCTTCAGTGAATTTCTTGTTTTGGGAATCTTCTAAAATGAGTGAGTTCTAAAGGCCTGTCTGCTTGTTTCCAGTTCAGAAGATCCAAGGGAAGGAGACGCTTGGTTTTGAGAGGACCAGAGACAGATCCTGAGAGTCCAGATCAGACATGCTATCAAAACCGGAGGCTCTTCCTTTGCCTGCTTTTGGGGGTGGGAAGGTACAAGAACCTGGACTCCACAGTCCTTTCAGTAACAGAAAAAGAAACTGTGCTGAAAAGCTTCTGGCTTCAGAACCTCTCTAGTGCTCACACTCACAAGCTGAGGCTGAGCTAGCCCACCTGCCTCTTCAGCTGGGCTGGGTGGCGGCTCTCCTCCCAGCACTCTCCTGCCCCAGTCCTGCAGAGGATCAAACCTGTCTTCAGTCTGGTGCCACCGCTACTCTTTCTCCCTCCGGGAGTCTTCATTAGGAACAGGCAGAAGTAGCTCCCGCCCACTCCAGCTCCTCTTCTGAGACTGGTGCTGGATGAAGACATCTGCTCTAATTAATTTGTGAATGCCACTTTTGAAAAAGTTTTCTCTTTCATTTTCATACTCAAAGACACTGCTTAATTCTATAAAGCACACTTGAGGAGCCGTCCACTATCTACCTGCCTGCCTACCTGTCATCTACTTGAAAAAGAAAATCTCTAACAGCAATCTCTCAAAGTTACTCTGTGCTGCACAGGTTCACACACCCTAGTGTTCATGCTGGTGGATCTGGGACAGAAGGGCTGTTGTGGGCTGTGGCGTGCAGGTTTTGAGGAGCTGCCCTGTGGTCCATGCTCCAGCAAAGCCTCCAGCTGCCTGTGTGCTGTGCCTACCCAGTCTGCTTCCTCCTTAAGCCTGGAAGCTTTGGGAAGAAGGGTGAAGCCTGTGGTGATCTTTGGTGTTTGTTTGAACTTGGTGGGTGCTGAAAGAAGGAAAAGGAAGGAGAAAGGAAAGAAATGGGAAGAGAGAGAAATGGTAAAAGGCAGGCAGGCAGAATGAAGGAGGGAGGGAGGGAGGGAGGGAGGGAGGGAGGGAGGGAGGGAGGATAGAACAGCCACTGCTGACGTTTATAATCACGCTTTACCTGTTCTGTTTCCTCTCATACTCTTTTTTTTTTTTTTTTGGTTTTTCGAGACAGGGTTTCTCTGTATAGCCCTGGCTGTCCTGGAACTCACTTTGTAGACCAGGCTGGCCTCGAACTCAGAAATCCGCCTGCCTCTGCCTCCCAAGTGCTGGGATTAAAGGCGTGCGCCACCACGCCCGGCCCCCTCTCATACTCTTATGTGCACCGTTTATACTTCCTGGTAAACACAACTGTGTGAACCCATGTAAGACGCCAGGACCCTTAAACAACAACCTCCCTTGTGGCAGAGGTGGAGGCACAGACACTGGGGACATTCTCTCCTGACCGTGTCATCAGCCGCAGCAGGCAGAGGTTCCACTACCTTCTCCCACGAGCTCTGTGATCACAGGTCTAGGTTCAGTTAAGATATGACAAAGATTCCACATTTCCCTTTCTTCACACAGTGTGTCTCATGAGCATGAAGGCTACACTGTGTGTGAATTTTTACAAAGTAGGACTTCTTAAGCAATTTCTTTGTAGTCTCACCACCCACAGGCACAAAAAATTAGTAAAAGGATATATTCAATTTATACAGCCACTTATGAGCAGGGGAATGGAGAGCAACCTCACACAGGAGAGCCAGGAAGCCAGGCTGCATCGCCAGGGTAGGATGCTCAGGACACTCAGAGCTCCCAGGTCCAGATGCAATGGAATGTTTGCTTCCTCATCATATGACTTATTCCACAACGTCACAAACAGGTCACCCATGCCAGCAAAGATTATCAAGTCCCAGCTGCCCATTCAGACTGCAGCCCCAGAGCAGAGGTCTGGGTGCCTGTGCTGGTCTCCTGGCTTCTTGCCCTTGTGTTCTTTTCCATTCATTCACTGGCCGTCACCACACACAACTCACCACAACGGACAGATTGTGGGTCAGAAGCAGCTCACCAAGGTCTGAAAGGTGTGCTGTCGCCACAAAGGTTGCCGGGTCAGACTGTGGCCTTGAGGGCCAATGACAAGAGCTACAGAGAATGGCAGTGACTCGCCTACAGCTGCAGGAAGCGCACAGACAAGGAACCTCTCAGAGACAAAGAATGTTCCTGTTTTGAGGCAGCTCACCCAGAACAGTTACTGACATGACCTTGACCTACTGGGCTGTAGACTGCCATGAGCTGATTCACTGTATACAACAACCACCTAACACCTAGTGAAGAGTCAGACGTGCATTTCTCTCCCATCTCTGGCTGCCCTGGGAACTGTCTGAATCAATAGGCAGGATGGACACTTTTGCTCACCATCATACTGTATCTTCTGTGACCTTCTCCCTTCCTATAATCCCATTCAAATCACATCACACTAACCTTAGAAATTCAGCTCCCACACTGCGGAAAGCCTTCTCTCCACTATGTTTCTCCATGAACCTATCCCACACGTGTGATTAGTTCAGGGACTCTGATCTCTCTGATAAGGTCCTGCTGACAAAGGTGATTTGTCACTCTCTGCTTTGTCTTCAGATGGCTTACAATTCATAGCGTCTGGAAACTCACACTGTTTACTCGTGTGGTGAAGCTTTTTCATAAACACATTCAACTAACTGCACAGCACCTGCACACACAGGGAGGCACCAACTCAGATAGCCCACCTGCTTCTCCCTTGAGCCACCACAGCGCCACCTACCCATTGGTGGGATCATACATTACAGAACTGAACTCCCTCAGCATCCCACAATGACAGATCTCCGATCTTATCCCAGCACCTGTAGTGACTGTCAAAGGTCTTCAGAGAAAAGCACATTTGCTCTGGTCACTGCCTGGTCTCTTTAATATTAAAAAAAAATCCTTCTTATTTAATGGCATAAACTTAAGTGCTTTTAAATTTCTGCCAGATGCCCTGGAGATGTATGGCTTATTAAAACAGAGCAAGTGTGTGCTTGAGAGGCAGGGGTCTAAGCCCTGTCACTGTTCATTGACTCCAGGTAGTGACAGGCAAGCAGCTTAAGGATCACTTTTAAATTAATGTTTTAATTAAAACAAACCCCAGTGAATCAGATCCTCTGGATCAATGTTATAGAGCACAAGCGGCAGCCAGGAGCTAGGGAGTGTCTTTAATCCATAGAGACAGACAGAGGGACTGTCTGTTGTCTGTACTGAGGGTGTTTCTTAGCTGGATTCAAGGTAGACACACTGAAATGCGAGTTTAAAATGTCCGAATGCCTGACGCTGCAGGACCTGGTCAACGCCTGTAAGAACAGCCACACATGGGTGAGAGAACATGGCTCTTAGGAATGGATCTTAGGCATTCAAATGCTGGTCCACCCTCTGTGCACTGCTGTTTCTATCTCTCCTGCTTTGAGTAAAGAAAAGGAGTTACTGCAGGTGATGTCAGCACTCAGTGAACAAGAGCTAGCTAACCAGATACTGTAATGAAGTATGGTGACTTTCCCCACGGTGTATTGCAATTGACAGTGAGAACTGATATAGTGGAGAGGCACTAACATCCACGCCTAACCTTCACATCACCCTAGGGCTTGCAAACACTTCCCTCATTCCTAGAAGCTCCCATGCTCCCCACTCCTCCCTGTGTGTCACACTACAGTAAAGAGACAACACACCAACTGACCAGAAGGACACACAACAGATAACAGTTAAGCACCATGTGACACACAAGTCTCAACGGAAACATTCTGTAACCTTCTGAATGCTGTCTGCATGTCGATCACTCCCATACCTATGCGCACCTGTATCCTCAACGGCTTCTCAGATGCATCTCACGCTCCACAGGCCTGAAACACAGCCCTTGCTTTCCTCCCACTTTCCATAAACTAGATAATGAAAGACTGTGATGAAGTCACATGCAGAACAGCAAGCCACACAGAGGAAGACACGGCTGCTATCCCCATCAGCCCTACGATCTTTACAAACACAATACAGGAGAAAAACTCAAGCTGCAAAGAGGACATGTGGGGCCACACTGTCACATCTTCAAGTGCTTCTACCAATGCCAATTTATGTGATGATAAAAACCTATGTCTGTTCAGAGCCAGAACATAATTGTAAGTAAAATGGTCTGTAGTGTGTGTGTAGGGGGATAGTATAATAGAAATCAGAAAAAAAAAAAAAAAAACTTCAAATATATCTAATGTGTTGATTCTTAGGCTGGACAGTGATTACCTGACACCCATCTTTAAAGTGTACTTCACCCCATGCCTGCCATATATAACCTTATGCACACATCACCCACATAAACTGTGCTGAACGTAGCTCCTAATGCCAATCAATAAGGAAAGCAATCCTTCCTTTAAGAAGACAAGGAAATTAATGAGTGCGCATCAAAGTGGTTGCAGGGTAAGAAACTGCCAGGACTCACATCAGAACCTACAACTGACTGAGACCTGGCTCCTGCCTGCAAGCCTGGTCTTAAGAAGACAAAATTAACAGATGCTCTGTGTTCAGTTAATGGCCTGGCAGGTGGACAGCCCCACTTTCTTCTGTCCCCAGAGGCTGACACTATTCCAAAACGTTGCTGAGAGCTGCAGCTCTGTTAAACAGGGTGATTTCTCCCTCCCTCCTTCTGCACGAGTTGCAGGCAACTTGTTATAGCGCTTCTTACAAGGAACTTTGAAGCAGGGGTGAATGAGCCCAAAGCAACACTAGGCATGGTGCGCCTTGTTTATCTGTTTAAACAGGCATTAAAAAAAAAAAAAAAAAAGGAAAGAAAAAGAGGCCTGTGGGTTTCTTGCCCTTCTTATATAAGAGGTGGATCTCTCTGAATGGCCAAGCAGGAGGTAGGTTTGACTTACACTTGGCATGAGGTTGAGGGGAAGAAATGCCTTTGTAGCTGGCCCTAAATATTATGGTAACTTGGATGAGTTTACCTCCAAGGGAGAAGCTGCCACATGTTATAACAGAAGCCACTGGGCTTGGCAGGACAGAGAACGGAAGAATTACAATGGAATGGCAGTTTCTCCATCACTGCAGAGGTATGCTGGGAGAACCACCCAGGACCAGCTTCCTTCTTCTCAGCTTAGCAGAGGGAGGGCTGCCCTTTCAGCCAAGGTTTGCACTGAAGATCACAAAGTGTTGACATTAATTTCCAGAGAATTCCTTAAGAGAATTTTTAATCTTTTTCCAGACTAGAAGAAAGGAAACCAAATTAACACTTGAAAAGGGGGGTTGCCAGCTACAGCTGAGGTGCAGAGACCTTTGGGAAGGTGTTGTTTCTAACTTTTGACTCTGACTCCAAAGCAAGAATGCCTTCTGCTTTCCTGTATGTGCCAGTACTTCCGGTTTAAATGTTTAGTGTTCGATTCTTGCACGTGTTCCAGCTTTGCTGTGAGTGGCCATTCTCAAACATAGATGGCCCTGATCCGAAGCTTCTCCGGGTATCTTCCACAAGCTTCGTCTGGCAGGAGGAGCCAGCTGCTAAGGATTTGTTTACTCAAAGGTTTACCAAGGCATTGGTTTTGATATAAACTCTAAGGCTTCTCACATCAACAATACTGGAGTTTATAGATATGCAGACCTTTTTCTTTAGGTTAAAAAAAATATAAAGGCAAATAAAGCAGCTTACATCTTAGGTGTGTATAGTGACTCATGCATTCAAACACTTACTGAAACATATAAACTCCTAGCTGGTGTGAGGGGGATGCCTTATTCCAAAAAGTGCCTGAAAGGTACTGATTCATATTTTATTTAAAAAAAAAAAATCAAACTTGAGTCATAATTTATCATTTCCAAGAGGAAAAATAAGAGTGCACAGTGGTAGTGAAGACATCACCACTGATCTCCAGTTATAAGGAGCAAAAGGAAACTAACTTTGAGGAAAAAAAATGGTAGGAAATATATATATATATATATAGGCTTCAGTTTACCTAGTTTTCCATGAGTTTCATTTAGAAGGCAGGGAGAAGTAGTGGAGTGGGCATGAGGAGAGGCACTGAGGAGAGCCGGGCCTATCAGCAGAATACACACATCAGGGACTATTTAAAAATGTAGGAATTGCCGGGTCCTTAAGAGCACCAGTGTCCCTCAGATATTGGTTCAGACCAGTGTGGTACACAAGTCAGAAGAAATGATCCTGGCTGTGGCCAGCAGGGAAGCGGGTGACATCATCAGTTTCTCTTGGGAAGGACAGTCAGGCAAGTGTGGTCATCTCAAAGCATGGATGGAGAAGATACCTTAGAAGCAGGGCTGGGTGGATTAAAACCCATGAGTTTGCAACCCTGGTCCCACCAGGAATTACAAGGGGCATGGTCTTCCACCCTGCACAGCCATTTGGTGTGATCACAGATGGGCAGTCAGTCCATTAAGGGTCTGGATGTACAGTATGGAGCATCGACTCAATGTGGAACACAAGGTGATAACGTTCCTGCCTGTAGGGAGCCAAGTAGAAAAGAGTGGCAGACGTAAGAAAGGGCCTACTATGCACACACACACAGAGGCCAAGAGCACCGAAGCAGTCTCTCTGGTGAGGCTTAAAATCCTGCTCTACCATTTAACCTTGGAAACGTTAGCCAATTCCTCAGGCAGCGCCTTCCTTCCATGTAAAATGGAGTAAGACCAGCCTCTTGTACTGTTGGGCCACTCTGTGAGATGAGGTTTCTAAAATGCTTTTACAGCTACAGCCTGTCATACAGCATGGCCAGTAGCTAATAATGATGGTGGACATTCTTACAGAGAGTCAAAGACTAGCATGACAAAGTGGTCACTTCTTCCCCAAAGGCTGAACAAGGAACTAACCCTTGTCACTGGTCATTTTACTGGATCATGTTGAGCAAACCAGGGTCATTAGGCCTGATGGAACATCTTATGATGCTGCTGTTAAGGATCATGTGATGTGCTACTGAGAAGGACTAATTACGCTCTCTGTGGTATCTATGTTTCCCTCTGAGTGTCATGACAGTCATGTATGTTCTCGATGAGGCTCTCATGGGAGACCTAAGGAGCTGTGTGCATAATGTACAGGGATGGTAAGCAGTAAGACAGAGGGTTTAGGAGCTCAGGGACTGCAGCCAGGCTTCCTGGGCCTCTGGCTCGGGTCTATAACTCACTAGCTAGGTAGTAAGCAAGGTCCATGATGGTTAGTGGGCCTTGGTGTTTAAAATCTATACAGTGGTGCTTAGATTAATCCTTATCTCCTTGGGCGATTTTAAGAACCAAGCATTAACACAGCAGTAGATGAAACACAGCAAAAACTGTTTGTTAAAAATAATTACACAATGCAAGCCCAGCAATTTATTACCTTGCTGATAAACACCAGAGAGGAAAAAATCGCAAGTAGGCAGCCGAATAACCCCAGAAGCAACCCTTGGCTATTCAGAAGCAACCCAACCCTTGGCTATGCCACCAACTCTGACCCAGTGTGAGCACACCCCCAGAAGCAACCCTTGGCTATTCAGAAGCAACCTTTGGCTATCCCATCAACTCTGAACCAGTGTGAGTACATCATGTCCGTTCTATCAGTTTAGTGAACTAGGCATCCCTCATTCAGCAACTCAAGATCTGAATATTATGCTATCATATTAGTGTAAGATGAAAGATGTTCATCCAATTGAGATCAATTCTCTGCAGGTATTCAGAAATGGGAATAGTGTGTGTGTGAACATGAATTCATGCATGTATGCAAGTGTGTAGGGGCATGATATATGCGATGTATCTTAAGGAATTAGCTCACGGCGGTTATGGAGAGTTGTGTCTGTAGGAAGCAGGGTGGGTGAGTGACCCTGCAGAAAGTGCTTCTGCTTCCTTCTGGAATGAAGTAGATAGAATGTTCTCTCCTTTTCCATGGGCTTCTCTCCTTTTTCTCTTAGGTTTTCAGTTGACTGGGCCAAGTACACCGGGGTTAATATGCTTCAGTCAAAATCCCCACTGACTTTAATGCTAATCTCACTTCAAAATACCTCTGCAGAGACACCTAGCTATTTGACCAAACCCCATGGGTCACATGGCCCTGTCACATGAGCCACCACACTGTCCTTTGGATGCGGGCAGGTCTCTGCTGAGGCAAAGCTTCTGGGCTGCAAAGTGCCTTTGCTTTCTGTCAGAGAACGTAGGGCAGGCTAGGGATGCTAATGGGGCCATGTTCCCTTGGAGGTGAATGACAAGTATGCAGAAAAGCTTCAAAATACATCTAGAAGACATGGTTCTAGGCAGAGATGAATAAGAAGGATGCGTCCGAGCCCCAAGGTAAATAAATGTCCAAAGTGCCCCTGTCCAAACAGAGTAGTCTGGGTGCCAAGCAGATTCTGGGAAGAGTGAGTAGGGATCGTTGTTAAAAAGGAGTGTTTTCCCTGGCTGGCAGAGCTGTTCCAGGCTTCCTGCTGTGAAGGACTTCAAGTCCACTTCCTCCTGCCACAACTAGGGATGCAGAGAAATCCTGTGGGAGAGTCGCTGACTTCAGGACAGACCAAGGAAGATGGTCTCAGTGCGGCTTATTAGATCATTAGTCACTGGAGTTAAGCAGGCGGCGGCAGCATTCCCCCTACCCCATTTGTAGAATGAAGCTGTTAAGACTTAAACCATAGAATTACCTGGGTACTCAGGGAAAAAGTACCTGAAATGTGGCTTGATTTAATTCACATGCATGCCATGATATATAATATCACTCACACTCACACACATACACACACACACACACACACACACACACAGATTATAAATCATCTCTTATATAACAGTTACTATGTTGTCAGGAACTGCCTTGTGACTCATTCAATTCTTAGGACAACCCAACGAAAAAGCGACCCATTTCACAAAGGACACGGAAAGCAAACAGTTAGTTCAAGGATATAAAGCAAGAATTCTATTAATAGAGGCTGTCAAATGAACAGAACACATGGAGATGGTTTAGACACTACATGGACTCCCATTCTGCAAGCCAACACAGTCCTCTCTTTGCCTTTTCTTTCAGCATAAGGTCTCCTGTGCAGAGGCCGAGCGTCACCCACGGATATCCCTGCACCCCTTCCCTTGGCAAGCCCATCCGGACACCCCCCACATCCACTCTTCCATTACCAAAACAATGCTAATACTGCCTCCATTTGCACAGACTCTGTGGTCTCTGAGAGCTCTTCCTAGGCGCCCCCCCCCATCTCCAGCGCTTCTCAAAAGCTGTGTCCCACATTCTACCCACTCTGGCTCTGGCTCTGGCGCTACTGCTCCCTCTCCCCTCCGGTTGCTCACGCTGTCCTTGGAAAGCACATGTGTAGGACATGCCTCTGTCCCTCACTAGAGAGTGACTGATCCCACGCTGTCCCTGCCTACAACCTTGTTTTCAACATCGCATGAAGACACACTTTCCCATCAGCCTCTGGGCTTCCTAACTCCTCTCTGGACCCAGCCGCTCTGTCCTCCATGGCCCTCAACCTTCCCTGACCAAGCTTACCGATCACCTGAGCTGCTGTACTTCTGCACTTACAACGCAGAGCCTTCTCCGACTTGTCCTGTTGCCTCGGCCTCCTTTACCATTCACGCAGGACAGCATCCCACCTAGCCAAGGATCCCCACTGCAGCCCAGCCCTCCTCCATAGTTCAGCCTTTCTAGCATCCTTGCCAGACAATCTCAATAGCTCATCACTGGTCACTTCACCATCTAGGACACACTGGTTCTCACAAACTGGCTTGGGGCTTTGCTCAAATTCTTCTCCTGCTCCTTTGTGACTCAGAATGAAAACTAGTTTGTTTAATGATGTAGCAAGTGGGACCCTCCCAGAGCTGGCATTTATGGGTTCCCTGCTCTCTTAATGGTCTTGTAGTCACTCTGTGGTTTACTCTTACCAGCCACTGTGGCACAGGGAATGTCCACTCTGTCACTGGTATTTCCTATCACCACCAGCTGTTCCCATAGATTAGGATGCTTTCCTTCCAGGGCTTCAAGACCAACTCCACCTTTCTCTCTACACTGGGCTGAGAGTTCCTTTTTCTGGAAGCACTGATTGGCCTTTTTATTGTACTTCCGAGTTGCAATGTGGCTAGTTAATTCATCTTTATGTTTTCTCTACATTCCTCTCTAACTTGATCTGTGCAGAATCTTAGCTTTAATGCTCTGCAAGAATAGTATCAAGTCCTGGTGCTCAGTCATGCCATCCATGTCCAGTCACTGGTTTAGCCCTGTTCATGTTGCCTGGAACTGATTCTCCACAATGACTGAGTGGCACTATCCATAAAGCACATTGGCCATGAGCCACAGCACAGACATTCTGTCCCTTTTGAATACAACACACAGCTATGAAAAGGCCTGCTCTCCATGTACTCAGAGAGGCAAGCCACCTTCAAGTTTACTGTGTCCCACAAGTGACAGCTACTCTCAACAGAAAGGTGACCTGTGAGACTTTTATGTCTTCTCAAATTTTATTTACTTACTTGAGACAGGGTCTCACCATGAAACCCTGGCTAGCCTTGAACTCACAGAGATCTGTCTGCTAAGCAATGTATCACCATGTCTGGTTATGTTCTTTTAATACTATTTTACTTATTTATATTTAGTTTTTGAAACAAGGTCTTTCCACACAGTTCTGGCTATGATCAAACTCACAGAAAGCCACTTCTTCTGCCTCCCAAGTGCTGGAATTAGAGTCATGCACTACCATATTTTAAAAAGGAACTATTCTGTGAAAGTTAGTCCAAGAATCTCAGAATCTTTTTGGATCTGGCCTTTGAACACCAACAACTTAAACTGAGGTACAAGAAAACTTCTCATTGAAAAATTTCAACTGATTAGCAACTATAGGTCAGAAATCACTCCTGCTCTGAATCCTTAGAATACTGTGTAGAATAAGGGGTAGTGCAAGGGACTGAATTTCTAAGATCTGATCACATAAGCAACTCTAAATCAATCTCTCTCTCTCCTCCCGCCTCCAACTCACACACGCTTTTCACTTTCCCCAAGTCTCTATCATAAGACTTCATCTGATCCTGATCTGGGTTCTAGTAACAGGTTCCTCAACTGCGGTACCCACCACTCTGCAATGTTTCCTCAACCTGTCAATCATTCCACTATGTGGTGATCCCCTGGAACGTTGGATCCATGAACTAGCTGCTTCTGACCATGACATGCTGACTCTAGGGATGAAGTGGAGGCCCGCTGGTTGCTGACGACAAGAAACACACACATAGCTCTGTAGTCAGTCGCCTTATTCATCAGCACTAGTGACCAGCTCCTTCCTGTTCCATAGACAGAAAAAAAGGCCCAAAGGCTCCTGACACAATGGCTGACAGGAAGTAATGTGCTCCAGGCAGTCACCCTTAGTACAGTTTAAACGCTTTTGGCTAATATTAACTTGTATGTTAACAAGTGTCTCTTGCTTGTGAGACACTTGGGGCTGAGGGGATGGCTCAATGGGTAAAGCTCATGGCACCTACATGTGAGTACTGGAGTTTAGATTCCCAACACACTCAAAACTGGTAGGAGGAGCAGGCGTGGTGGTCTGCCTATAATTCCAGCACTCAGGAGGTAGAGACAGGATTGAGAGCAAGCTGATTACCTAAACTACCTTAACTGGCAAAGCGCCTAGGTTCAAGAGAGAAACTCCACCTTGATATCAGAGGAGGAGCAATCAAGAAGCACACCAAACACTGCCCTTTGACCTACACGTGCATACCAATCCACATACATGCAAGCACATATTCACATACACCACGCACACACAGAAAACACTAGTTACATCACCTCACAAGTATACCTCATACACACACACTTTATTTAGTTTTAGTCCTCTTTTGAAATGCAAGCTGAAGGGTAACAAGAATTTTAACCATGCTTTGCATGGTGACATATTGAACACATGATGTTCTTACCCATGAAACAAGGAAACAAAACAACGTGGAAGGGTTATGAAATGACACGGCTCTGCGGCCCACGCTCTCGGGCCCTTCACCGACAGACCCATGCTTCCAGATGTGCAGACTGGACAGTTGTCTGTAGATGCCTACATTCCCTTATCCCCACACATCCCAGAGTAGAAGCACACCCATGCTTCCAAGTAAGCTCCTTCCAGGTCAGTGACAAATCTGAGACGAGCTGTGAGTGAGACTTCAGGGAGGACCTTCCACAGTTGAGGTTTTCTACCTGAATTACCACAGGTCTCACAAATACCACATTTTCATGTCATGTGGACAGGTCTGAAAATCTGGCATTGGCTGTGAAGTTCATACCAATGACAGGGAGCTAAAGCAGGATGTATAAGTCTTTTTAAGCTGTTGGCATTTTATCAAGGAATATTAATAAATAAAAACAAAAAATAAAAATAAAATTAATAAATAAAAACTGAAAATAAAAACAACTGAAGAATTTAGAAATTTTCAGTTCCAATAAAGATCATATGAAAAACAAATATTTCAGTCACTTAAATACTTAAATCATACTTTGCCCCCCCAACCCCAACTGAGAGGGAAACTGAGGTAACAGAGTGGAATTGTTTTGTTCAGACTACTTCATATCTAGGGAAACATCAAGCCATGGCCCTAAACTAACTAAATTCTCTTGAAGCACAATTTCAGGAGACGGGAGCTAAGCTTACTGTTTAACCAAAGGATATATATGCAAGTTATTCCAGCAGTTACTAGAACAGACTACTGTGTGATATGAACAACTCTTCATACCCTTATCCACGTTCTCTCCAGATAACAGGTACACACTGGGATTAACAGGTGGGCCCAAAGACACATCCCCGTCCCTTGTACTCAGCCACGTGTTGCCAACTTTTGATTATACCCAGTAGAATGAGAACTATTTTCATTAAAAAAAAAAAAAAAGCAAAATCAGTAAAAATGATCGCCCCCATTTTCCTGCCAGAAGTAACCTCAAGATGCAGAGGGGCCGAGACAGCTGTGTGGAGGTTGCAGTACTCTGAGACATGATTCGAGCGGAATTCTTAATGGATAAATGCACTGCTATGAATTTGGGTTTTGCCAGGCATGCTCGTGGCACTAGTCATACTGAGAGACAGGTTACCAATGACCTGCTGGGTCACTGACTAGGGAGAAAGCAGAATTTAAAAAAAGAAAAGAGTGAGAAAGAAAAAAGAGAGAAAAATAAAAGGGAGCCCTTACTTCTTTCTCTCTAGTCCCCCCCCCACCCACCTCCCTTGAACAAAAGAAGACAGATGGCAGCCCCCAGCCCCTTTCATGACCAGGGCCTGGGAGGCTTGCTTGGCACCACCCTTAACAAGAAAGGTTGGATGGGCGCGCTCTGCTCACTCGACTTTCAACCTGCCCTCTGTCTGTAATCGACATACAGAAGCTCTATAAACTCAACTGTGTGAAATCCTAACTTGTATCTCGTCACTACCTTAAGGAAGATGCTGCTTGAAATGCTGGCTGACCTAGCAATCCTCAGACGCTCACACTGAGATGAGTGTCGGCCATGCTCGGTCCCATCTAGACTCTGAGACCAAACGGGAACTGCGTGGCACTGACGCTCAAACTGAAAACCCTGACACAGGCCACGAGAGACAGGCGCAAGACACCTCGCTTCTGCTCCCCAGTTCTGTTCCACAGCCTCTCCTTCTGCCCTCAAAGTGTTTTTAGAATAGAAAACCCATCAAAAACATTCTATGGCAACAGCAGTTCATTTTATAACGAAAGAATTTAGTTACAAATCACAAACCTCTCTGCTGTTCTGTGGGCTTCACTTGCAGTGTCAAAGCCACACAACTTTTACATTACATGGAATCAAGCCATCTCTAGAGACAGACTCAAGGCAGAAACCCACCAGGATCAAAGACATAGCCCACTGTAGGTATAAGCTGTCCGTCACAAGCTCGGAGGGAGGAGAAGATGCCTCTTTGTGTTCCAAAGGCTAAAAAACACACTCTCTACAATTGTACAAGGCACAGACCTCCTATCAGAGGAAAAGTCTGGTTTCTCTTGACAGATTAGACCTCAATCCACTCTATCCTAACTTTAATTTTTACCATCATGAAATATTGTGTGTTGGCACCTTTCCACTTCTTTATAGATTTTTAAATTACTCCCCTCTCTGTGACCCCCTTCCCTTACTGGTTTCTGCACAGTTCCCACCTAGGGGTTTGAGGAGACTCTGCCTAGTCACCTGCCCTGAGGGGCATACACCTTTTCTGCCTCTAACTGGAATCAGGCAGTCAATGGGGCTGTCTTGCAGAAGGAGTTCCAGCATGGAAAACTCTTGTCTGTGCCACTGCCGCTTAACTGAGAGAGAAGAGCCAAGGGCTGGGGAATGACCGACCGACAGAGCCTCTTTTCTTCTTGATAATACTGCTAGCCTCTAAAGTAAGCCAGCATCTTAAGATATGAGAGGGCAGAAATGAAGCAATTAGCCACAACAAACTATATCCCCCATTTCCACATGACTTGGCAGGGGCAGGAGGGGGTGGGGTGAGGAAGCTTGGCACCTGCCAGGTATTGAGGATCTAACAATGTTAACAAGAAAAAACATGCAGAAGAGACTGACCAAAGAAACAAAAAAGAACTTACTCCGCTTCCCAGCTGCAAGCAGGTTGTGTTCCAGCTGCCCGGCAACTGCTTCCTCAAGGCCCTGGTTTCATTATAAAAGCTGCACTTGGACTCACGGCCAGGTTTGCTGTGGAACACCACCAAAGCGCCTGCCAGCCTATCGATGCCACAAGTTCACAATTCATTTCAGAGCTACTTTTGAGAATAAAGAATCCCCAGGGCAGACAGAGATGACCTCTGGATGTCACGTGGCCTCACTGCTGTTGTCACTCACTACACACAGACAGACACAGACACACCCCAAAGGACACCCACTTGTCACCTCCAGAATCCTGTGGCCAGCCTAACTGCACCTATAAACATTGAGAGGCATCACTCTCAGGCACTCTCAGGTTCAAGATTGGAGAACGCCTTAAGACAAGGACCATGCCGTGCACAGTAACTGCACCAGTAAATTTCTTTAGCTTGGACACCTGTCCACATCAAAACCAGAAGTAGAAGACTAGGAGAACCATGTTGATACTGGTTGTGACTGAAATCTATCATGATTTAATATCTACCATGTATTTAAAATTCTTAGATCAGGGGATATCAAGTCTGGGTGTGTGTAGGGAGATGGGAGTTGGATCTGGAAGGAGTACAGTGGAAGTATGATCAAAACATACATGCATATGTGATGAAAGTCTCAAAGAATTAACAACTGTATTTTTTAAAAATAAGCATAAAATAGAATCCTAGATTATTTCCTTCACAAAAAAAACCAGGGAAAAAACAGAAAAAAATGTAATCTTTATAATGTAACTGGTAACAAATTTCATCTGGGTAACTTGTTTCTTCTTAATTCAGAAAGAAGAAAAACATACATATAAATATGACGTTTGTTTGGAAAATTACTTCATCCAAGTACTGTCCAGCTCATAAAAACAAGCCTTCATTCCAGCCAAAGGGGGACACTCTGACCTTGTTTACTGCAGTGTTTTGAAACCTCGGCCGGCCGCGTAACTCCTGACATCACTGACCATGCATTAGCACCCTCGCTGCTGCTGGCTGCACACACTGCTCTGCTGCCTCCAACAGCCCACGGGTGAACAAACACTGCAGAGCGGCCAGGACGGTGGCCTTAGCACTGAACCCACAATGCTCACATGGGACCCATCATGAATACTGTATTCTCTGGAAACGCTTACAGAAGAGCAAAGGTCTGCTATATCAGACTACCTTTAAGCCCCCAAATCCAAACCCAGCCCCGCTGGTCCTTTTCCACTCAAGAGACTGGCTTCCTTGCTCACTTCCGCCATACTGCCATACTGGTGAGAATTCTTGTCCAGTGCTTCACTGCAGGCAGGACCTCATTTCCGTCCGCATGTAGCTCCCCCGAAACTTTGCTGATAAAGTTCATTTTACAGTATTACAGGATTTCACAGAGTGCTGTACTGAGGGCTGATAAATATACAGAACACACTTCCGGTGCTTTGTCTAAGTGCTATCTTTTTAAGGGAGGAATTTTCTCTTTTAAGTCTCATACATTTTTCTTTTGCCTTCCTCCATTCTTAATATGAGTATGTTAAAGCAAAAAATTGTAGCTGGAACCATATCATAACGTCATCTGTGAGGAGAACATCTCCGTATCTCACTCTCTTGAAATCAAATCAAATCCTGAACCCATAACACTCGTGCTGTTCTACAGAATCGTCACAAGCCCACAGTTACTTTATGTGAGACACTAAGAACTATCTTGGCTTTTTGCTAAAAGCATTTGTAAGCATCAAGTCCTTAAAATACAACCCGAGAGGCCGAGATACATATCAGAGCAGCCCAGGCATTTTGTCAGAGTCGGGTAAACACAGAAACACCAGTTCACAACGCAAAGCCAGGCTGAAGAGCGGCTGAAAGGCCCCAAACACCACGCTCTAATGCCATGCAAGCTTCAAGTCTCCTCTGAGGAAATGGGACAGAGTTAAGGTCCCTGATAAAACAGGGGTAACACAGCCAGCCAGAGACGGGACCGGCAGAAAGGCTGCATGGCCAAGCACACGTCGGAAACATGAAATCGTTACCTCTGAGAGCTGCAGGGCTCTTCTTTTGGATCATGAAGAAGTGGGTGGCTCTCCGGGGAATCAGAACCGTTTTGATTTCCTCCAACGGAGCCACCCCCACAGCCTATCTGGTTGGCATGTTACTTTTTATAATGAAAGCAAAGTCTGATTCAATCTCAAAGGAAAAGAGATGAAACAAAGCAAGCCTGACCTAACGTCTCTCGGCTCGGGCGGGACCCACACACGCAGGGCTAGGTACCGAACCCAGCAAGAAGACAAAATCTCCCTCTGAAAATTCCTGCTCCTAGCTATTTAGGCTGATTTACACTTTATGTAATCTTGATGGTTCAATCAGGAAGTGAGAATTTTAAGTGCGTGTGTTATGGGCGGGAGGAATCATGTGACCAGCAGCAAAGACAATTAGGCAGTAGATTAGCACAATGAGAAAAAGAAACTTAACAGGCATTTATAAATAGTATCCTTGGGATGGCGGAGCCACGAATGGACTGTGGCCTTTCTGAAATAAGGATTTGTTTGGAAGCTTTGAAAACAAGTCCCTGAAATTGTGTTTTGTTTGTTTGGCTTTTTTTTTTTTTTTAAACAAGCCAGATTAAAGCAGTATACAGAGAACTGGAAGCTTAATTATCAAGGAGATCGTTTCTTTTAAGATAATAACCATTGGAGGTTTGTGCAAGGCTATTTTTTTCAGTAATGTTTGAAGACCATAGAATACAGAATGTCATCAAATGAAACACAAGCTGCAGTCCCTTGTAAACACAGGTTTTCTCTCTCACACAGTGCTGTGTAGCCCTGGCAAACCTTGGACTCACCTGGGCTCCACAGCAGCTCTGTAGATGCAAAGGGACACGGTACAGCACTGGAGCAAACACGTTTCCAAGGGGGAGAAATGCTACAAAGCCGTAACATTTCTCACTAGAATATCTGGGTTTATAAAAAGTGTGAATCACTCTTGTGAGTTACGTAAGTTACACCCAGTGTCGAACCATCCATCACCCCAAACCAAAAGGCAGCGAGGCTACAGGACACAATGGCTTTACATTACAGAAATGACTTACAGTCTCTGTGCTACATTTTTACACTAGAATGTATTAATAAGAACATCTGAAATTAAAAGGATTTGGCTGATGGGTGTTTCGTTTCTCTGTGCAGCAGTTCCTGCTACTGACACATTCCTAAAAAACTGCTTATTAACAGTGATAGTTACTGTGCCCTAAGAGCAGGCATTTGTGCTCCTGGCTCTTCCTTCTATCTCTGTTAATGCTTTGTGTTGTGTTTTTATCTTAGCTTTGTAGAAACAATTAAGCCACAGCTCAGGGTAAGAGGCAGAGTGGGAGAGGTGCGAGACAAGGCGATCAGCCCTGGATTTCCTTGGCCGTTAGTCCACCTTTCCTCAGTGGAAACACACAGAAGCAGAACAATCTTTCAGAGAGATGTTTATGGCAGATTAAGGACAGTCAGGGAAAGGAAGCAGAAATTCTCCCAAGGTGGAGTATTAAGCGACACCCAGCATCATCTTACAAAGCATGGTTCATACCCACTGATTAGACTGAGAATTAGGCTCTACCAGATGCATGGTGAAGCTGGCTCTGCCCCCTGCCTAGGCTACAACTTCAGAACCAAGCTGAAAGTGCGCATCTCCTCTCCCTCTTCTTTATGTCAAGAAATTAGAGAAGTTAGGAAACCTTCCCGTTACACAGACAGTTGGCAGACAGCTGAAATCAGAGCCAACATGTCTGTCTGACTTGTCCAGGCTGGGTTCTGGTTCCATGTTCTACTTCCTGTGGTCTGCTACAGCTACTCATGAACAACCAAATCAGTCAAGGGGCAGGCTTGGCTCTAAGCACTGACTGGAGGGAGGTCCTGGTCCCCACCTCCTTCCTTGTTTCTACCCTCTGGTCCCATCAGCCTATGCTGACTGAGAGTGAGTAGGGCCAGGACAGAGCATCATGGTTGGAAGGTGACAGGGTGGTGTGGCAAAGAAGTTTCTGAAAGGGTTACAGCTCCCTCTACTTAGCTCCTCCTGCCCTCTGTGACTCACAATCTCATCCTCCCCACTGAGACAAAGAAGGCACCTGAGTAAGAAAATAAAGTTGGCTTTGTTTTATAACACAACTAGACCAGGGGTCTGGAGAGTCAGGAATATAATACTAACACCCAGCAGAAGTAACTGTAGAAATTTAAGGTGATGGTTATTCTATATTCCTCATCTCTATAACATTTGTATTCTTCATACTTCTTTAGGCCCTCAAAACATAATACATGAAGATTCGAAGTAAAAACGACTAGAGAAAACAAATCAAAATCCCACAGTGGTTGCCTTTGTGCAGTGCTTTTATATAAGTACTTTTCCTGTAGCTTACAAGTTATCTGTATATACTGTCAAGACCTTTTGTAACAATATTACAATTTTAGGACTGCTATATGAAGACACTGTTTCTATACTAGTGAAATTTCAAAATGCTGCAAGCAAGCAGCCACAGCTGACTGTTCTACCTGGGAGAGCCTTGGGAAGCCTTCAGCAAACAGCAGTCCAGACACTGCAGAGGACGGGGAGTAAAGCCCTATCTGCCTTGCGCTGGCCTCTGTACTGTCCCATGACAATCTTGAGAACAGAACATTTCTGATGGTCCCTAAGTTGTACTTGTAGTTTTCTGACTCGGTGGTAAGAATGCAATGTGCACACTGTGGAAGTCACACTTGGAACTTTGATCTTCTGATCTCTACTCTAAAATACTCCACTAGAGCGATGCTGGCTCCTGAGCCGCCTGCCAGCTATGTGACTGCAAGGGCAACAGACTGCACTGTGCTACTGAATGATGACCTATAGCGACATTAATCCTTCTCTTTTTGTGTGTAATAAATACATATATTAGCAACCATCTGTGTATACGTGTGCGCGCGCGTGTGCGCGTGCGCATGCATGCACACATGCACGCACACTTGCATGTAGGTCACAGTGATTTCCAGTTATGTTCCTCTGAGGTTCTCCATCTTGATTTCTGACTCAAGAGTTCCCCACTGAACCTGGGGGCTTGCTGTTTCAATGAGCCTTCTGTCTGTCGCTGACGTCATCTCAAGTGACAGCTGACCGTGGGAAGCCCTTGAGTGAGTGTGGAGGTCTCAGGTCCTTATGATTGCACAGTAAGAACTACTCAGTGAGCCACATCCACAGTCCTCCTCTCTTCTTCTGATGAGATGGGAATTGTCTAAGCTGACCTTGAACTTACACCGTAACTCAGGCAGGCTATGAACGTGCTTCCTTCTGTGGCTCAGCCTACAGAGTAGATAGGATTCTAGGCATGGCTAACATTTGGTTTCTGCCTCTTCAACTTTTGTGGGGCTTATATGTATGCAGTTCTTTAATTCTAAGTGGAAGTTTCCTATATGCAGGTTATACTCCAAAGGTCACATGAGAAAAACGTCATTTTTCTGTTTGTTAACAGACAAAAGACAAAAATCCACAAAAATAACAAATGTGTCAGGATATAAGGATCTGGAAATCTTAGGCTCTAATTAATTTAAGACAAGAAATGCAACATCCACCTGCACAACCATACAAAAGCATTATCACAACAGCCACCAAGTCAAGTCCACCCAGTTGTCCAGCAATGGTGACCAAATAAAAATATTTCCTGTACAATGGAATCCTACCCAGCTTCAAAAAGCAAAGAACTCCTTTCAAGGTTATGAGGACGGACCTGGAGGATGCTGAGAGACAAAAAGACAAACACCGTGTGACCTGACGCATACAGGATCCCTACAATAGAATCACTGAGTTGGGAAATAGAGGAGACTCCTGGTGGATGTAGCTAGTTGTTTAAGAAATACACACAGTGTGTTTTGATGGAGAGAATTCTGAAGAAAGAAGGCAGTGACTGTAATGTGTGTCAATGTGTTTAATATCTCTGGTTAGTGCACTGAATGGTGGCCAGTTAAGTAAAAATTTTAAACTTATTTTACAAGTAGCTGTAACTAACTAACACACACACACACACACACACACACACACACACACACACACACACACGCCCATGCATGTGCATATCCAAGATGGAAGTCAACATTTCAGTCTTCCTCCATCAATCCACCTATTTTTTTTTTTTTTTTTTGGAGATAGGTCTTTTTTTTTCCCCACAGAACTTGTAGACTGCCATTCCAACCAGACCGACTGGTTAGTTAGGGGTCCCCTTGTCTCTGTACCCTTAGGCTACCCCCACCCCCTACCTCTCAGTGCTGCTGTGACTACAGACACCACCTCAGACCCTGGCCGGCCTTTCTGTGGGGGCTGGGGATCTGAATTCAGGTCCCCATGCTTGCTTGACAAGCGCTTAATTCCTAAGTCACTTCTTCAGCCTCAGATATATGTGCATTTTAGGAGCATATATAGTCACACATAATACATATACTCTCTTTAAACTGTATGTGTCGCAAAGTCTTGAAAGTGGCTTCTAATTTGCAAAAGAAAAAGTCAGTGGTGCAAACATCAAAACAGACATCTTTGATATTAAGTTCTTTAAATGTAATTATACAAGTCAGCTCAGAAACACAGATCACAAATGAAGTAAGGAGACATACTGTGTTTAACTTAAGAACACTCCAGACTTCCCTGTGGCTTTTTGAGACCCTCTCATTAAAGCCAGCTTGAAAAATTCCCCACAACTAGGAAAGAACCTACAAATCCAAGAACCAGCATCAGCAGGCAGGGAAAAACATGGGGGAAAGCCTGAGACTCAAGCCTACTCCATTTCCCCTTTCATTCTCAGCTTCAAGCACTGCAGAGCAGGACAAAGCCCACACCCTAAATCCCACAGCCCAGAGCAACTTCAGGGATGCGAACCCCAGGAGGGACTGAGCTGGGTCGCTGATGCTAAAAACAGTGTAATTAGAATCTTCTTTGTACATGGTGTCCCGTATCGTTCAAGAAAGGCTAATGACTTCATGGTATATAACTGCATTCCAAGCATCCTACCAGGTCCTAGGTGGCACATGAGATATCATCATCCTTATCTAGTGAACTGGTCATCACTTACTACAAACAGGAGACAGGTGCTAGAGGTACAGACCCAAGGGAGTGTTAACCTGTTCTGGCAGATGGAGGATGGCAAGGTCATTGGTATCATCACAGAGTTCCACTAACAAGTCATCAGAGTCACCTAGGAGCACGCATTAATCATGGCTGCACAAAGCTGCACCCTGAAGATGAGGACACTGAAGCACAGAGAGGTCCTTCAGCTTCCAAGCAGCGGATCTGGATCAGAAAGCATCCGCGTTCAACATATGCTTCTCCAGGAACTGAACCAAACAACACGGATGAAACCTAAGACTCGGAATGTTCAGAGAAGAGATGAATTGCTCTGAAAGAGGAAAGGGAAGGATCTGGGAAGGGTTTCTCCAGGTGGGAGAGGCTGGGGCCCAGAAGGAGAACAGGTGAATGGAAGACATGGGAAGGCCAGGCCAGAGCAGGGGAGCACAGGAATGGCGGATGTCCAGAGAGCGTTTCACAAGGTTATGGTACGTGGTGTGGAAAAGAACACTCTTCTATGTGTCACTGGGAACTCGTCAAGGACAAGGTGGAGCCCAGGTGACCTGTGTGAAGACTTCACACACACATGAAGCTATGGGAGGTTTTACCAAGCACCATGTTGAATACACAGAAGAATGGCCCAAGAGAGAATACCCAGAGCAGAGACAGGGACACACCCATGGAAATTTGGGTCAAAGGCAATGGGAAGACAGGAGACACACTGGAGAAACAAGAGCAATTAGATGTGAGAACTGTCAGAACATACAATTTTGACTAGATTTATCTTCAAAGATGAGAGAAAATGATTCGGAAGGGTCCAGCTGGTATAGTAAATCACAGATCATAATCCTGCCAGCTTGGAGCAGTTGAGAAAGGATCATGCTAAGCTTCTTAGGAGATGCCCATCACTTTGAGCTTTGGCTGTTCTGGAATTCACTATGAAGACTAAGCTAGCCTTGAACTTAGAGACCTGCCTGCCTCTGCATCCCAAGTGCTGGGATCAATGGTGTCTGCCACCCTCCCAGCTCATTTATAACTGTTACTAGCATATAATCCATTGTACATCTTGAGTTCCAATATGGCATTCTCATATGTGTACACAATATACTTTAATCATGTTCACTCCTTCCTCTATTCTCTTTCTTCTCCTTAATTTTTTTTAAAATTTACATTCTGTGGGAGGGAAAATGGTCTGGTTTCCATTTGCATCCAGTTCCTTGCAAATGACATGATTTTGTTCTCTGAACAATGCTCCACTGTGCATGTACACCACATTCTCTTTACCCATTTATCTGCTGGACACCTAGGCTGAGTTTGTGGTTTGCTTATTGTTGAGAGAGCTCCAATAAACACGGGTGTGCAGATGTCCCTGCTGTCACTGACTTTCATTCCTCTGGGTGTATCCCAGCAGCAGTGTGACTGGGTCATATGCTAGTTCTATTTTTAGGCTTTTGAGAACCTCTATTTAGATTTCCATAGCGGCTGCAGTAATTTACATCTCCATCAACACCATCAACACCGGGTGAGGGTTTTCCCTGCAGCCTCACGGGCACTTGCTGATTTTTGATTTCCTCATGACATCTGGGGCGAGATGGAATCTCAATGTGGTTTTGATTTGCATTTTCCTGAGGGCTGGAAATGCTGAGCATTCTCTTTAAAAATGTACGTCCTTGCCATTTTATAGACCTGTTTGGACTCCTTTAGAATGTACTTGCCATTTTATAGACTTGTTTGGGCTCCTTTGGAATAGATCCACATGTATATGGACAACTGGCTTTCAACAATGGTGCCTAGACAAGTCAATGAAGAAAACAGAGTCCTTTTACAAGTCATGCTAGGAAAGAAGTAGGGTTTGGGAACACACAAGGACAACTAACTGGAGACCAATTACTGGCAAAGCAAAGGTCTAAACAAACACACTGGAGAAAGCGCCACAGAGGGAGACAGATTATTTAGAAGGAAAAAAAAAATCTACCAACAGTACAGGAACTTCTTGTGTTCAAATTCTATTAAATTTTAAACTTCTCAACAGAAGATACTTCCTAATTTAAATATTAGCACATAATGTTCAGTCATAGTGATAGATACCAATTACTCTACCATGCAGGAAGCAAAAGGTTCAACAGCTCTAAGCCAGGCTGGGGTGTACAGAAAACATACCAAACCCACAGAGAATGGCAAAAGATTTGGATACTCCAAAAGAAAAAAAAAAAGATAAGTAGATGGCCAGTAATTACATATTATTTATGAAGGAAATGCCTATTTTAAAACCACAATGAGACACTATGGATATCCAAGAGCATAAGTGAACTTAGCAAGTCAACAAGCACAGCTAGGAGGGAACAGAGTCCCTGGAGCTCACCCAGGTTGCTGGCATAATACACAAAACAGTAGAACGGCTTATAAGCCTTATGAAGGTAAAACAGATCTCTGTATGTCCCATTAAGTCCAAAAAATAGAGAGCAGTGGCTTAATGTTCATTAAAGCTAAGAAAACGGATACCATCCAAACAGAGGTCAAGAAGATGCACAAATTGCATCTCTATACCAGTACACAGAATACCACAGAACCATAGAGGAAGGATGAAGAACAGGTACATACAGCAGTGACAGCTCCTCGGCGGAAGATGGAAGACAGGAGTTCTCACTCTGTGACTCAGTCTGTCTCAGACTAGAGTCCTAGCATGTTCACTCCAGCAAGGGAGGGAGGACTAGGCAGAAGCGCAAGGGACACAACACAACACAACACAACTCTTCTCTTTCTTGACTGGGATATGAACTCGAGTCCCCCTGAAACTGTGTACTTTCCCACAGTTAATTCATCAACTGTCAGGGAAAGGGAACTGATTAACTGGTATCTACGTTTCCCATTTCATAGCATGCACGACAGATAGGGACAAGAACACTCAACGTGGGTTTGGCGGTTCTTAGCAAACAAATGGGTACAATCTACAAATGTCTCAAACAACAGGAAGAAATGGGAGGGTTTGCACTTCCCAGGAACCAAGTGCCACGTAAGGAGCCAAGTGGCAATGGCAGCCACAGATCAAGAGCAGCCACCAACCACTACTTTTATCATTTGAATAACTAGGTTGGAAAGAGCCAGGCGATGAGCACTCCGTGAAGTGACATCAGTTCCCACTTTCATTCCATCAGGAACCTCCTCAGTTAGATTTCAGAGACCCCGCCACAGGTATGGTGCCCCATTAATTAACCCTTTTCCATGACTAAATGCCAGATGCTACCGAATCCCAAAGTCCTACAAGATCCCTCCCATTGAAGGCTTGGTTGGAGACAGAGCCTTCAGGAGGTGGAGTCTAGGAGATGGAAACTAGGGCACTGCGGATAAGATCATGCTGGACTCGCAACACTGCTCTCTTTCACTTCCTAGTCACCACGAGGTCAGCAACTCCACAACTATGTGGCTGCTTCAACACAGACCCTAAACAATAGGCAGACCAGACTATAAATCAGAGCATGGGCCAAGCACTCTCCCTTCCTTAGAAACAGATTATCTTGGATATTTTGTCACACTAACAGAAAACACATCTGGCTAACTGTTCCGATTTAATTCTGATAACTAGTGGAGAGACTTGCCATTTTAAGGGGGTGTGCTTCAAGGGTGCTGTGCTACATGAGAGGTATTAATCCAGTCACCGAGGGGTATTCTTGCTCTTTATCCTGGCACACATACACACTCCCCCTTCTGTACACACACACACACACACACACACACACACACTCCAGAGTGGAGAAATTTGCTCAGATGTCTAGAGGGTGAAGTGAAACCCAATATGCTAAGCAGAGGCAGCTCCCATCCTGGACTCTGTCTGAGACACAGAGGAGGCCAAGCCAGTTTACTCAGGAGAACCTCTATATGGCTCCAAGTTCAAGGGACACAAGTGTAGTATGGGACAGAGGTAGTCAGAAGAACGGAAGGAGGTAATAGCAGTGTCTGGTGTCACACAAGCAGGTCTCCTGTGCTGACTTCACCCCACCCCAGGTGATGAAAACAGGGAGGTAACTCTAAGTAAAAGCCTCGTGAGGACTGACCCGCTCACGTGGCCATGAGGACTCCCAAATAAAGCCTGCTCCCTCCAACGCTCAAAGGTTCTCCAATAGCACAATACAGGGAGACCACCCATGTGGGAGAGGCACCCTACCAAAACGCACACACACACACACACACACACACACACAGAGAGAGAGAGAGAGAGAGAGAGAGAGAGAGAGAAACAGACACAGAGACATCAAGAAGAAACAAGATAAACAACAAAAAGACCCTGGAAACAGCAGAAAATTCAGGACAGCAAAGAGCAAACTAAAATCTTTCATTAGTGATCCAAAAAGAATTGAGAAAAATAATTACATCTATACAATATCAAGACATCATCCAAATAAAAGGCCTAGGAAATTAAAAATCATGAGCCCAAGAGCAAGGACCAGAAACCATTGTGTTGGTCAGTCTACACACACAGCTTCGATCCCAGGAGAGTCATTCTACTATACAGTCAGTACCTTTCCTGTGCTGTGCTAGGCTGCATGGGACTGTCTCAAGTTCAAACGGCACACACTGAACAGGTTCATGGGAAGAAGGTAGGGACACAATGTCCCGCTGCAAGAAAATCTGTGTCTATTTTTAACTCCTGGGCTAGTTTACACCGTAATGGGTAAACTTCTTTTCATACCTGTTTTTCCTTATACTGCCCTTCCTTTGGAAACAGCAGGAGCAGTGAGTTCAGTGGTTCAAAACCCTGCTCAGCATGGGGTCCTCCTGTGTGTGTGTGTGTGTGTGTGTGTGTGTGTGTGTGTGTGTGTGCGCGCACGCGCACAGATGTTACTGGGCATGAATATGCTGTCAAAGAACAACTTCGGCCATAGGTCCTCACCTTCCACCTCGATCTTTGCCCACTTTTATGTGCCAGGCTAGTGGCTGGGACTTGTTTCCACAGGAGCACTGGGATTATAGCGGTATATTCCTCCCAACTTTACACTAAGCGATGGCCCTGGCCTCCAAAGCCCTCTTTTTTATTAATGAAATAATAATAATAATAAGCCCTATCATGTGGTACTGTTCCAAAATAAAACTCAACGTAATATCAACAAGTATATAAATAGCTTTTAAAAGGCTAAAGCAATTCCCTAAATTCAATATAAAGGAGAAAAGCAATGTGTAAGTAAAATATTCATATTTCAATACAGAAATGATTTTTAGGTTTGAACTGTACAATGAAAGAGGCCCTTGTACCTTACTTGGGTTTGAGCTGACAGACAGGCCAGCATGGTGGCTGTATGTGCCAGGTCACTGCCAAGTCTGCTGTCCTGAGCTCGACGCAAGAACTTCAAGTTAGGTGGAAAGCCACACCTGACTCTTGTATGTTGCCCTCTGACCTGCACAGAACGCATATGCCATAGTCCGTGGACACTTAAGTACGTGGATGAAATTTTTAAAATTTTAAAGTAGTCAGATAAAAGGGTGAACCACTGTTAGACAACAAAATGAAAGGTAGTATATTCTGTGTATGAAAATACAAAATAGTTTTGTATTATAAAAAAGTAAAGTTAAATCTAGGCTTAAAAAATTATAAACTAATTGGTCACTACATGAACACCTAACATAAGCTCATTTGGATACTGGGTACGTTTTCTTGTACGGGGCTTGCACCTTAAAGTTCCCTCAAAGAACAACCAGCTCACCCTCATGTATTTCCACTAGGGGGAAGTCCTACTCCTGAGAACCTTGGCCAAGAGCTATGGGATCCACTGAGAACCAGGACACCAAAGACCGAGCATCAACGCACCTAAGAAACAGATGACCGGGATACAAAATGGCTGTGAAGAACTTACTTTAGACTTACGTCACCACATCTATAGGCAATGCCATTTCCTCTTTCTGAATTGGGAACTATCAGTCGCTCCAAATAGAACTCCGAGTGGAAAGCGTTCTCTCTCTGCGCCATTTATTTAGGAAGCACAAAGTGAGTCCAACTTGAAAATTTTTTAAGATTCAAATCTGGCTATTTAATGAGACTAGGGAGTTTTTCAGAGCTGCATAGCTTGGGCTTCCTCAAAACAATAATTAGAGCATTCTTTCACATGTGGTCAGCACAGGAAGGGGGAGCCATTTACTGTAAATGCCTCTCTGATGCAATCCAACCACCTCGTTCAAAGAGAGAATTCATCCAAGAAGATTTAGTCACTTCTTCTAGAAAAATGCCACCACACTGAATGTACACAGACCAAAGCCCACACCCAGACACAGGGATGAGCTGGTCTGGCCAACAGAAAACAGATCAACAGATGGGGAAGAGAGATCTTGGCTTCATCAGAACAGATTCAGCAGTGTTCTTTCCGAGGTTGGCCTCTGAGATGGGAAAGCCGGACAGACATGTTACTATCAGTTTCCTAAACTCATTACCAGGAGTGTTCCCCTCTGTCTAGCTGTGAAAGCACTTCCTAAAAACTCCCGCCTCTGGTTTAGAACCAGGAACCAGGCGTAATTAGTAACTTAGTATCTGTGGCTACTTAGTTAAAAAAACAAAAACTTTCAAATGCATAACGAAAAGAGGAATCCTGTAATTTAAAATTTGAAACTGAAAGTACAACTTGAAGAAGGTGGATTACACACACAGAGGGTGAGACAGAAGGAAACGCTGAATAGCAGTTGGGTTAAAAAAAAAAAAACTCAAAGAAAAGCAGCTCTGATCCCTAACACCCCAAATCCACACAGAGGAAAACTAGGGTAGGATCCCTTCCATTTCTGCTTACCCAGGGCACCCCTTGAGTTCTTCTTAGGTCAAGATGTGGCGCACTTGCTTTTCTAGAGGCAGGGAAGAGTCATGGCTGTGTTCTGATGAAGCCGGGGATCCCCTTGATGAATGAAACCACGCGGGCGCGGGCGTAATCTATGTAGGCTGAGCAAGCCATTGGCTACTGGGTGCTGAGGCGTGTGGAAGTCTCATTTGCCAACCTTCGGGTAAGCCTCTCATAGCCCATCTCAGGAGAGCCGCAGGATGCATTACACCCAGGGGAGAGTCAAAACTAGACAGGGTTCGTTGTTCCCCTGCCGCTCTCCCCAGCTCAGAGGAAACCACAGCCAACCACAGGAGAGCTGGCTCCTCCGCCAGGCGAGAAAGAATTATTATGTCGACACCGGCAATTTACCAACGAATCCCACACCAATGCCAGAGCCTGCTCTCTGTATATGACTGCCGGGGAGGCCGAAGTAGGTACAGGCAAGATAGGCACACTTTTAGGCTAAAAGGATGGGGCCATGGTTTGGGGATTCCATGGAAGTGGTAAAGTTATAAAAAAGAAAATGTTAACCTTTTGTGGAAAAACTAAGTAGAGCTGAACAAAGGTGTGACCCATCCTTTATAAACAAATGTTTCAGTGTGTTCTTGAACAACCTGTGTCTCATGCCTCTGTGGGGCCCAGGAGTGTGCGGCTCACCCAGGCATCCTGGGTCATTATCCCGCACTTTACCATTTAGGGCCATTTTTCCTGTCTAGAGAACTAACACTGCTGACCGCAGACACCATTCGGTGACTGCTCTCTGACTCTAGTCATCAGGACAACCCCAGGTAGAGCATCTGTAACTTTTGTGAAAGGAGAGCCAGGTTGGGTTGCCTGTGTCTGCCCCCCTCACCCACCCCCCCCCCCATGGTAGAGGGGTAAAATCCAAGCTGCCAAGTGCGGGAGGGAGGAGCAGCGTTTGAGGCTGAATCCAAACGTTATCTCAAGCAGTGGTTCCCAACCTTCCTAATGCTGCGAGCGACCCTTTGATACTGTTCCTCCGGTTGGGGCGACCCCCCAACCATAAAATAGGTTTTGTTGCTACCTCAGAACTGTAATTTTGCTGTTAGGAATCATAATGTAAATATCTGTGTTTTCTGATGGTCTTGGGTGACCTATGTCAAAGGGGCTGCCACTCACAGGCTGAGAACAGGCATTAGAAGATGGTATGCCTGGGGAAACAAAAGACATGCTGCCAAAGGATGCGCACGAGGAAAAGGCGCAGGAACCAGACGGATGGGCTGTGCTATTCACTTTAAATCAAGACGTTTATATAATGAGTTCTACATGGACTCCCCAACTCAGCTACCTGACTCAGGCAACAGGCACATAGTGAATGTGTGCCCTACACAAGTGGTGTGTGCCCTACACAAGTGGTGTATGCCCTACACAAGTGGTATATGCCCTGGGTGCCTAACTACTTCCAACACTCTGTGGACATAAAAATTCTGTAAATTGAGATTAAAAAAAAAACCACACTCAGAACACTTATTTGAAACGATACCATCTTCCTATATTTCTTTAAAAAAATTTTTTAATGTGTTATGTGACTGCATGAGTTTATGTGCACCAGGTCAGAGGCCAAAAGAGGACCACGGACACCCTGGCAGTTCAAACCTGGATTCTTTGCAGGAGCAGTCAGCACTCAGCCATGAGCCACGCTCCAGCTCCAGTGTGTATCTCTTTGCTCCATATTGACTTCCACAGGTCTGCGACCAGGGGATTTTCCAACTTCCCTCCTCCATCCTCACTAGATATTTCAGTCCAGATGGTGGGGAAGCTCATCTTTATAACACAGACTTAAGAATGTTATGCTATGTGAGGTATGGAAGCTTGTTCCTTCCATGACACAAGCCTTTATCTTAACCTTCTCTAGGTTTCTACAGGTACTTTCTGAACTGAGGAGCCCAACTAAGAAAACCAAGTACTCGAAAGTAGAATTTCCTCACGTCCCCCCACCCCCCTTTGTTTCAGGATCATTATCTACTGGGACAGCCCAACACTAACTACCATTTAACTGTACTCTCAGCTGATCTAGCTTTGTTTAACGTTACCAGTATTTTGCCTAATAGTAAAATTTGGCTGTGTATCAGAACAGAGATTCTCATATTCTATGGTAGCATTGAAACCTGTTTCATTCATTCCCCCAAATAACACTAGGTGAAGGCCCAGTGCACATTCTAAATGGTAGCAGGACACCCAATTGTTGTGGTATCTCAGGAGACACAGCATTTCTGGCTTATTCCTGTTGAAGTATGTCATTTTGCAAATGGTACAGTCAAACACTATTGCTACTTCTTTAAATTTAAACCTTATCAATGTATTCTATGTATGCTGTCATTGCCTCAGGCTGAGGCATACCTGAGTTGATTTCTTTTTTTAAAAAAGTCATGTCAGGTCAAATCTCACACAAATGTCTTACCTGCTCCAATAAGTTTCAGAGTTCCTTCACACCTCTGACAAGTATGGAGCTGAACACAGAAAATTACTATCTCTAGTGGTAGAGCCCGTGGGCAACCATATCCTTAGGGTAAGTCTAAGGTCATTGTAGAAGCACAAACCTTTGTCAAGACATGTTTCAAAATGTATGAGAATACCATGTTAATGAATAAGAGCTAATGTTACATTTCAACTCACTTTTTATTTGCTGGTGTGTAAATCTATTAAGCCCTGCATTGCATACTAGCTTTTCTGCATAGAACAGGCCCCTTACACGAAAACAACCCCCCAAGTTATTACTGCCCAGGGAGGATGCAGACTGTCTTCATTTGCAAAGCACATCTTGACACTTAGACAGAGAGGGAATCACCTGACATCATCTTTTCTTTCTCTTTTTTTGTAGGACATGCCCCTGTCATGTGCGACTTACATGTTGCAAGCCCCAAGCTTATACACATGTATCTGAAAAGGGAACTTAATACTAGGGTAATCATTAACCAAAAGGTCTGAACACCATGTCAGGACAGAGGACAAAGATCGAAACACCATTTCTAAGAGTCGGTTATTTCTAAGCTTCTGCCAACACGGAAACTCAGAAGTCCTTTCTTGTCTTCTGGGTGCTATTTTCTGGTCTTTAAAAAGATATCTCACCTGACAAAGCTGCTGTATCTAAAGTTTATGAGGAAAAATGCCCAAAGAGAGGGGTGTTGAGGGCCACCAGCTTGGATCTGGGACCCTCCAAGGGCTTCAATATCAACCATCCTTTAGAATAAACATACTACCTATAAATAAAATCAGTAGGAAACTATATTCCTGTATCAGAAATATTCATGGGTATTAAAATTATCCAGGAATTCCAAACTTCCACGTAATCATCATTTTCAGCAACTGTATCTTTTCTTTTGATTCACAATTTAGTGTTTTTCTTAAAACTAAGGAGGAAACATTCTGCCATATTTTTTTTTAATAGCATTAAAAAAAAAAAAGTCTTCCCTTAATTGTGCAATACATTCTGAGGCCCTCAGTAGATACCTGAAACCTCACCTAGTGTAAAACCCACTACACATGGTACTTTCTCCTGTGCATACATGCTTAAGTTAAACTTTAACTCATAAATTAAGCTCAGGAAGAGATTAGCAACCGTTTTTAAGATTGGTATTACATTGGCTTAGAGCAAGAATTCATCTTCTCTTAGGAACATGACTGTCAGGTAACCTATTCCGAATCTGACTTCACTCCTGGGGCTCATGTGTAATGCTGTGTGAATGGGTATGAAGAGCAGGTGTGCATTCATGGAGCAATGCTGGCTGCCACCGGAGCACAGCACGCGGAGTGTACCTTTAATGTGTCTATACACAAACGTAATAAGACGTAACCGCTAAGGCTGGTGGGCACTGAGTTGAATACATGGTGTGTTTCTGACTGATGAATGTACCAAGGTTTTTGGCTGCAACTAGTACTCCAAATTGATTTACAAGGAAGAAAGCACACGATCTTAGGAAAACACAAAGAGAATTAAAATGCAGAGTGAATATGTGAGCCTATTTCATGTGTATGGAGTCAGTAAGACTATGGCTTGAAAGGTCATCAAGGAGAGGAGAGGGGAACAGTGATCAAATCTCCCCATGTTCAGTAGGAAGGTGCTGGGTTAGACACACACCCTGTGCCAGGGGGACAAGACTGTTGTGAAAGGCTGGCCAAAGGCAGGTGGTGTGTGAGTGGCCATGTGTGACCAAATGTGTGCAAACCAAGAGTCTACAACCTCGGAAGGCTTTTGTGTGGTGATTCTGGTAAGAAGCAGGTTGTCAATGTGCCAGGGAAGTAGCTATTTGGTCTGGCTGGTGACTCAGGTGGTTAGAACACAGGGGCAGGGATCAGAGTGGTGTCATGGTGTGTGGTCAG
Source organism: Mus minutoides (assembly GCA_902729485.2). Lineage (NCBI taxonomy): Eukaryota > Metazoa > Chordata > Mammalia > Rodentia > Muridae > Mus > Mus minutoides. The sequence goes on from LR749520.1 coordinate 2,905,986, forward strand.
CCTTGTGGTATCCAAGCATCAACAGCAGTGAACTTCCCACAGGCTTGGGGCTTGCTAAACAGGCACAGGCCAGAGAGTAAGGCAGTCTAGCAGAGCAATTGGCTCTTTAGACCTCTGTCCTCCAATAAAAAAAGAAGAGTTAAGGACTACAATCTGAAAAACCTTACGATTAGCATAGCTAATTCTAATTTACTTATAAAAATGATTAATGGATCTCATCCTATCACTCTTTATCTATTTTAACATTACATATTTGCCCAAAGTGAATTGAACTAGAGCAGTGGTTCTCAACCCCTTCAGGGTCCGAATGACCCTTTCAAGGGTTGCCTAAGACCATCTGCATATCAGATATTAATGATATATAACAGTAGCAAAATTACAGTTATGAAATAGCAATGAAAATAATTTTATGGTTGGGTGGTCACCACAAGATGAGGAACTGTATTGAAGGATAGCAGGGTTAGAGAATCACTTAATATTAAAAGGTCTTTTAAAAAATGATCACATGAACTTTGACTTTACAAAATTATTATCTGGTGACATTTAAAAGAACGTGATTAGCTGACCAACATATAATGGACTCCTTAGTGTGTGTGTGTGTGTGTGTGTACATGTGTGTGTGTGTGTGTGTGTGTGTGTGTGTGTGTGTGTACGTGTGTGGGTTACAGGTTAGTGGGTTTTGGTTTGTAAATCATGCTGGAAATGAAGTGGGTGGATCACATGTAGATTGAATTTTAATTGGGGCTACGCCATCCTTCTTATCTTGGAATGAACTCTCAAGCCAAGATGTGTTTACACTATGTTAAGCATGGATCCTGAAGGTATCTCCTAAGTCATTATTCAGCCATTCACCCTGCATCTATGCTCCGTGAGGGGTTAAGAAGAGATGGTAACGCTTAAACAAAACAAAACAAAAACCAAAACAGACAGGGGAGGAGGAACGGGTTGGGGAACAGCCAGAGTGGGGCATGGAGGGAAGGCAAGGGCTGAATTTGGATTGTAAATAATAATAATAAAAAAAATCTAATGAAGTAATTTTCCTTTTAGAACATACAGTTCGGACAGAGCACTGTCAAAATCTTCCTTGAGTAATACTGTTTACATGTGACTATCGATTCACAGAAGCGACAGGAGAGAGGACTTTACTATCCATCACTAAATGACTTTTTGGTATTTTAAGGCTATTTCTCTTAATGAACAGAATGAGCTGTTCATTTCTGTGAAGTACTCAGTGTGTCTGAAACCAGCACATTTGACATGGCCTGGGACACACACTGTGGTTTGAAAAAAAATCAAAGGCTGATTCAGTTATGGACTAATATGGTCAATCTGTTTCTGAGAAAGATACTCTTGGGAGAAAGCACTGAGGTCTGCTCTTGGAAGTGTGGCACTGGCACAGTGGCAATATCATGTTGGGACTTTTCTGACGCTGCTACTCAAGTCTTCCTGTGCCGCTAACCCTGGCTCTTTCCTGAGCTGAGGCAGGAGCATTCTTCTACAAGACAGTTGGCAGAAGAGAGGAGGACCTCCAATGTGAGAATTAAAGTTTTTTTTTTTCTTTTACTTTTGACTGGACACAGAATGGTTTATGGGGCAGGGCAATCAAATACAAAACTGTTTCCTTTGCAAACATAATTTACTAACATATACAACATTAAAACTGCACCAGGGGCTGGGGACATAGCTTGGCTGGCAGAACACTTGCCAAGGGTTCAGTTCCCAGTACATAAGACTAGGCACAGTGCCAGAAGCCTGTAATCCGGTCTTGGGATATGGGGACAGGAGGATCAAAGGTTTAAGATAATCCTTGGCTACAGAGTGCATTTGAGGATAGCCTAAGGTCCCTAAGACCAGTATAAAAAAGAAACAAAAACAACGATCAGAATCCTCCCTGCATGTCTGCTAGTAAAAACAGCACAGCTACCAATGTGGTGGCCAGCAGCATTTGCTTGTGCTAAGAATCTGGCTGCAGCCTCCCCTGACTACAGCACTGAGGACAGTTGTTTTGGAGTCGGGAAGAGTGCACAGAGCTGGGGAGGACAGGGAACGTTTGAGGGAGGAACTATTGTCAGAGGAGGAAGTAAGTTGCTCCAGGTTTGAAATCACCTCACAAACCCTTTGTTGTCAGAGGATGAGGGTGGAACTCTGTCCTTCCTGCTCTCACTCTGGCAAAGGGGAAAAACCAGTGGACTAGGATATGAGGGGCCACTCACAGGGTAAAGAACAAGGTTTAGTAGTGTACAGAAACTGATGACAACTTTCCGCAAAACATACCCTCAAGTTCTCATGGAATAATAAAGACTCTGCAACAGTCTAAATAGTATTGGAGAAGAAGGACAAGGAGGGGGTAATACTTCTTAACTTTTAAATATACCACGAAGCTACAGTAATCAAAGCAGTATGGTAATGTCGTCCCCAGTGGGATAACCAAGTGATCTTAACAAAGGACCTAGACATACAGAAGAATGGGATCTTCAATAAATGGTGCCAAGGAGGGTGGAAAATATGAAAAATGGATCTATCATGTACCCTACAAAATAGCACAACACAGGGGTCACTGAGGTGGCTTAGTGGGGAAGAGTCTAGAGCCAAGCCTGACAACTGGCATTCCATCTTCAGCTAGAGAAGCTGACCCTATGAGCTGTCTTCTGACCCTCACACATGTACTATATCGCATGTGTGCTGCCCACTGTACACAGTGAGCAATGCATACAACTTAATTCTATTCAAATGTATGCCCTGGGCGTATGAAATCACTTGGAGAAGATCCAGGAAAGCGTCACATCGCTGTGTCTGGGCTGTGATTTCTTGAATAGGACAACAAATGCATAACCAAAAAAAGCAAAACCAGACAAATGGGATCTGAGCATGGCACAGGAGGCGGGACTGTGGAGGAGACAACGGATTGGGTGAGGCAGCTGCCAGTCACATATCTGACGGTCACACAGAACACAGAAGGGGTGTCTGCAGCTATGCAGCAAAACAATCTAATTTCTAACATGGGCATTTCTCCAAAGATGACATACGGATATAACTGTGATACACATGAAGAAGTTTTCAACATTAATGGTTTTCAAGAAAATGCAGACCAAAAGCACAGAGGGAGCTGGGTGAGGGGAGCATGCCTTCAATGGCAGCACAGGAGACACGGTGAGCTGAGCTGTGAGGGCCAGGCCAGCCTGCTTTACACAGGAAGACCATGTTTCAAACCACACTACACACCACACCACACCACAGGAGACTACTGATTCCCACCTTCTGGAAATGGTTACTATTTAAAAAAAAAACGTGTCAGCAAAGAGATGAGAAACTGCAGGCCTTCTACACAATCTGTTGATATAAAATGCAGCTGCCACTGAACACTGTGCATGCTCTTACTCGCTCCATCACTCGCTTACTCTCCCTCTCTCTCTCAGCACCACCCTATGGCCTAGGACTTGCATGTCCATCTCCTATCTCCATCATCCCTGCTGCAGGCACACTATGCTGCCTACAAGCACTGCACACGGAGATGGAACCTTCAATTACATTACTCCATCTAACGACTAAACACATAGTACAAATACCAAGTATATTCACTTTAGAACTTATAACACTGAATTATTAAAGTGCTGCTTCAAACTGCAGAGAGCATGAGTCATTGTACTGTTCTATTACACCCTCTAATAATTTTCTTCTTTGGGCACCAGAGCTCATGCCCCATGTAAAACGAGAAGCTTCTTTAAATTTCAAATATTGCTTAAATATTATTGTAACTCACTGAGCCTGATCTGGTTGCCACATGACTCTCAGCAGGGGAAAGGAACATGTATTTCAGCCTATGCTCTCCCAAGCCTTCCAATCTGCTGAGTGGTATTTGAACTGGAAGACAGAAGAGCCTATCCTTTTTCCTTCAACCAATGCTTAGAATGTAAAACTCTCCACATGTTACCAAACGAGTTATTGATCTGTGTGTATCTGTTATATGGGACATGTGTGTGAATGTGCATGGTAAAAGCCACATGTATGCATCAGGTGTCTTTCTCAATCAGGGATCCTCCTGTCCCTGTCCCTCCACACCCAGAGCTATGGTTACAGACCCTCCTCACAGTTAGCTTTTCCCATAGGTGCCTGGAGATGTGAACTCGGCACTTCGTGCTTACACAGCAGGCACGCTGGAGACTGAGCCATCTCCCTACCCTAACATTAATATTTTCTTTGCAAGAGAGAGAGAGAGAGAGAAAAGAAAGAGAGAAAGAAAGATAGATAGATCAAACCCCCTAACCACAGGAGCCATGAATGAAACCACTTGCCCCCAACTGCTGCTTTTGGAAAAATCTTACGTTGGGCCTGTCACAGAGGCTACCCATCTAAAGCAGCTAATGTGTGTACTATCTCAACAGAGACAAGTAGGACTTCAGACTGGAGGCTGAAAAGCAGCCATCTCCAACACGCTGCTTTGAATATATTATTTTATCCCTCTTTTTTAGCTCCCCTCCAGTCTCATTTAAGCTTGGCTGCCTGACATGGGCTTCTCTCTGTTTTCAGGATCAATCCATGTGTCCCAGCAAAAGCAGCAGCTTCACAGGACAATAGCCAGAAAGATGGGGAAAGTGAAAGATGTATCTTAAAGTACACCTTCTTCACGTCTGAGGTTATAGAACACAAATCTGTCGTTTCAGGGTCCCAAATGCTTCCTTTGTTCCCCTAAGCCATCAGCTGAATCCGCTCATGCTTCCATTCTCTGAAGCCATCACAATCCTGTCTTGTGACACTGAGCTGTCCCTACTGAAGAAGTGGCCCAGAGATACAACAGAGAAAGCTTAGCAGGAAGGCCCACACTGAGCACCTGGCCTTGCCTGCTCACAGCTGCAGGCCACAGGTTCACATATTCTGGTATTTTCCTGTGATCAGAAAACTAAATGAGGACAGGCTAGAAAACATGTGAAAATACCAGAATGATTTCCAAGCAAGAAGAGAAATATTCTAGACCCAGACTTGAAATAATTACCGTTAAAATATTTCTCAAAGGCAGGTTGACTACTACTAGTTTATTTTTGTTTAAGACCCATTCTGTACTTGATTACTCCTTAAAATCTGTTCTGGACATGGTATAACATGAGAAATTTCTTATATAACATGATCATTTATGATAAAACACAATCATGCTTATGGGGATGGGGTGGTGAGGATACACTCAGACAAGCACATCAAAGAAGCTGGGTGATGCTCTGGCCGGGGCTTTGAGCTAAGTGTTAACACTCCAGACTTTTCTAAAAAATTTTGATTTCTAAAATGATTTTCTATGCATGAGTATTATGCCTGCATGTTTGTGGGCAGAAGAGGGCATCAGATCCCCTAGAACTTGAGTTAGGGATATCTGTAAGCATCCATGTGGGTGCCTGGAAGCAAACCTGGGTCCTCTCCAAGAGCAACACGTGCTACATGTGTTCTTAATCACTGAACCAATTCTCCCATTTCTGGATTTATTTTCCTACAGCAAAAGGACCTCTCATGTAACCAAACTAAGCCATCTAAAACTTGTATCTAAAAGCAAGTTCTAAATATTTAAGGAGAAGTGATTTGCCCCTTTCAAAACCTTTTAAATGAGCCAGGACTGAGCAATCATTACTGCATGATCACTGTATGACCTCTGAGCTTGCACAAAGGACAGGACCAGGGTTTGATCATGAAATTCTTTTCTCTACTACAGCTCTCCTCCCTGAATGGAGTTCTAACAGATGATGAGTACTTCCCAGTCCTTCAGAGGTGAGCTATAATTGGCAGTCTGTTTGAGGAGCTCGGGCAGGTGGCTTCAGTACACTCTAGCATAAAACACAGGCATATACCAGGAAAGCTTAATACGGTCCTGTAGGATAAACTCCAGATGAGAACAGCAATGCAACACAGCATTCTGGCCAGCAGGTGTCTCTCTAGAGTGTGTGACACCGACCAACCAGAGTATCAGGAGCAGGAGAGCCCACCATCACTGATCCCTGAACCTGACCACTTACTCAGTTGGATTTTAAGGTCAGAGCACCACAACAGATGTTTCTGAGAAACTGAACATTTTAGTATAAAAATTATGTAAATTAATGAAGAAGTCCAATTTTCTTAAAATAGCAAGATTTTTGTGTGGGGCAACCGTGTTCTTGAGTGTGTGTGGGGAGCGGACGGCGGAGGTCACAGGCAGGTATCTTGCTCTATCACTCATGGCCTTTTATTTACTTACTTATTTTGGAGACACAGGCTCTTACTGAACTTTGTGCCCAACTGACTTGGCCAGATTAGCTGGCCAGTGAATGTCAGGGAACCTCCTGTCTCCACCCTGACAGTGCTAGTGATGACAGATCCATGCTGCCTGCCTTGGCTGGCTTCCTCCTTGGGGGCTGCATCTAAATTCAGGCCCTCAGGTTTACATAAGCACCCCACTGACTGGGTTACCTCCTCTGCCCTATTTAAATGTGAGATCTAACAGCACAGAAGGATTGTAGAAAAGATTTCTTCTTTCAAAATGGCAAGCTTGATTCTTTGCCACAGCCAGGAAAACAATGTCAAAGCTCAAACGTAGAGACAGCTAAACAGGGCACGACAAGTAGAAAACAAGAGAACTCGGTTATGGAAAGGACAAAGTTTGGCGCAAAGAATTAGCAGCTGAGCAGAGTTCAGTTCCCAGCATCCACACGGCAGCTTAGACTCACACGGAACTCTGCTTCCAGAACAGTTGACGCTCTTATTTGGCCTCTGTCAGCATGGCACATGCACACTGTACATATACATACATACAGGCAAACACTCATACACATTAAATATTTTTAAGATAAATTAAGGCGAGCTCGCAGGGGGTTTTTAGGGACAGTGCACAGAGCACAAACTAAAAGGCAAGGAAGCTTGGGCAGCTGACACAGCACAAAGGCCTCACAAGTCAGTCAGAGGACAGTGCTCAGGGATCATCATGATCTACATTAGAGAGAGACAGGGAAGTACTGATATCAAACAGATTAGAGGGCCTGGCTGGGATGGTCATGATCTACACATTAAAGAGAGACAGGGAAGTGCTGACATCAAACAGATTAGAAGGCCAGACCTACACTCTTAATCCCAGCATAGGGAAGGCAGAGGCAGGCAGATCTCTGTGAGTTTGAGGTTAACCCATGAGTTCCAAAGGCAGCCAGGGCTATGTAGAGAGACCCTGACTCAAAACAAAGCAGAATAAACTAAAGGAGCAGATGGGCCGGCATAAATGTATGCAATGCTAACAGATATTTCCACTGTGGGTCTGAGTGCAGCTGTGCTGACAGGAATGGTCCCACTAGCACTTTCTAGAGAAAAGCGACAGCACAGGTACTATCACCCCCAAACCCAAGCGGAGAACCACAGCAGACACCAAGCGGCACTGTTTAAGATAAGGCAGGTAACTTACCAAGCCACATCAGGGGACAGGAAGACACCACGAAGGCCACCCAGAGGAACGCCTGCCACCCAGGCCCTCACCCCAAGTAAAGGGATGCTGGCGTGTTGAAAGAGAGAAACCAAGAAGGGAGAGAGGCTGAAGATGAGTGAAATGGAGTCCAGAGCCTCATCAGAAGAGAGGGCACACGAGACTTGGGAAGAAATGCAGGACCAGAGACTCCGGCAGTGAGGAGCAGCCGTGCTCACTCCAGCCACAGGCGCGAGTCTCTTCATGGTCAAGGCCTCAGGCGGACCATAGACCTGGGCGGTCAACAACTGGGCTAGTCTCATCTGAGGCATTTGCTGCCGCAGAAGGTAGGGTGCTGCTCTTAATGTCATCTTTATGGATAATTAATGCCGATCCCTGAGCTACCTTGGTGGCCACCTGCAAACAAAGCTATTCTCCATCTTCCCAAGTGATTAAAGTCTCAAAGAATTTCAGGGTTCTCCTAGCTGACTCAGCAAGTAAAGGTGCATGCCCCCAAGTCTGATGATAGGAGGTTTGTCCCTAGAGCTCACAGCATAGGAATGGAGAGCCAGCTCCCACAAACTGCCTTACACCCCACCCCCAACAAACACACTTTTTTTACTATCCCCCCCTTGTTTTGAAAAAAGGAGTTTCAAGGCTGGGCACGGACAGTGGTGTGTGCCTGTCATCACAGCACTTAGGAGACAGAAGCAAGACGACCAGAAGTTTCAGGCCAGTCTCAGCTACATAGAGAATACTAGAGGGGCTTCAACTACACCAGACTTTGCTTTTGAAAGCTTAATAATTATAATAATTACTATTACTTAAAAATACTACGACTATTATTGCATTGTCAACAAGTTTCAAAGAAAACCTTTAGTTTCAAAACTGAAACCGATTTCACATTCAAAGTTATTATAAATGGGTGCTTTAAGGCAAAAATAAATTGGTGTGCCAAGAATAAGAGTTTCTCAGATCCATTCAGGCTTGCTGAGCTCTCAGAACCCACCAAGGCTGCTCATTCACCCTGCCTTTTGGAACAGAGGGTGTGGCTGTGTGTGACATTTGTGACAGGTTCACTTGAGGCTTCACTTCGGAAAAAACCAAGCCCAGTCTCCCATCACCCCAGTCAGACTACCCTAAGCACTTACAGATATTAACATGACAAATGAATATGCAAATGACTTCAGTTACCTCTTCGGTGGCTTATTGTGTTCCATGAAAAGGGACCAGGTTGCAGCCATTTTTTCTCTCTGGAAAAGAAGAAGACAGAATTGTTACCAAGAGTTCACAAAGGCACACTCACATTTTTTTTTTCCAGACAGAGTTTCTCTGTGTAGCTCTGGCTGTCCTGGAACTCACTCTGTAGACCAGGCTGGCCTCGAACTCAGAAATCCACCTGCCTCTGCCTCCCGAGTGCTGGGATTAAAGGTGTGCGCCACCACGCCAGGCCCCACATTCACATTTTTTATCATTATTGGTATTTTCCAAGCTCAGGAGAATCAGAAGGGATTCAGTCAACCTTAATCCATCATTTCAGGCTGCCTAAGTTTACTGTGTTCATAAAAAAAAGCACATTAAAAAAAAAATCATCACTCTATTCACTAGTAGGAAGGACTTAAAAAACAAGTATCTCCTGGCTTCAAAGCAAATTCTGTGACACCGGGAGGTCAGCTTAGCCAGGGTTCTCCTGACTCGGGATCCTTTTGTTTGATACACTTTTAAAGTACTGAGTTTAATATTCTCAAGGTTTAAAGCTTGCATGCCACAGTGCGCCTGTAGTGGTCAGAGGACAAAGTACAGCAGGGTCTTGGGGACTGTACTCAGGTCGTCGAGCTTGGACAGCCCTTGGTAAGCCTTACCAAGTCACACTCTCCTCTAAAGACCATCTAATCTCCCACCTCATCCCCCACTCTGCCAAATAACTGCAGTTCTAGAGGCAAGACCAATCCACAGACGAATTTTAAAGATTTACTTAAAGATTCAACGCAATATAATGGGAAGTGTTTGGGGGGAAGAGTCACGTGGCATTCATCCTGGATGTGTGTGTGTGTGTGTGTGTGTGTGTGTGTGTGAGACTGGCCAGAAACTGAGAGGCCTTCTTTAAGGTTTCTCACAAGTCTTCCTGCCAGCCCCTCCGCTGTGCTGGGATCCTGTGCTCAGCGAATGGCTGCCATGCCCCCAGTTGTTTTCAACCCTACTGAATCTAAGGCTTTTTCTTACAAAGGTTCTCTTGGCGTCATCGTTCTCATTCCTGACTCATGCTAGGGCAGCTCCTAACAGACTGATAAGGTCATAATGCCTGTGTAGTCATCTGTAATGAAAAACAGACTTGTCAGGAAACCAGAAACTCCATCTGGTTTGATCAATGCTCCAGTTCCACCAATAGCTGCATATTCTGAGAGCCAGTGAATCCTCGGCACCAGCATTTTCAGGTGGCTTGAAGATGAGGACCCATCCCTGGAGTTGTCTGGTAAGCTTGCTGGAGCCACCACCAGTGAGAGCCCCGTTAGCCCAGGCCACCCCGCCACTGCCCTTCCCTCTGGAGAAATACAAACACCCCTCTAGCTCTTCATGAACCTTCCACGCTTTCTTCCTCTCAATCTCCTACCCAAAAGTCTTGAGGACACTGTGAAACATGAAACAGATAAAAAGATGGTGGGTGGTTCGGCCCTCCTTACTCTTTTAACCTGGATGCTCTCTCTGATTGGGACCAGAGCTGACACCTGCTCTGGCAGCCCCCCCCCCCCGTACCCCCTCAGCCCGGTCAGCTCTAACTCCTTACCCTCGCTCAGTAAACCACAAGCTCCCCGGGGTGGTCATGCTCATCCCCATTACTACAGGGGCTCAGCAGATCTGCTCTTGAATGGATGGTTCTATCAGAACCCAATGCAGCACCAACCCAAACAGGGACGATTGATTCTGCCAGGAAGACTGCACGGCTTCACTCACAAGGGCCCACCTCCCTGAGCTATCCCTTACTCCAAGGGAACCGGTAAGCAGATGGCCATGCTCTGCCCACATTCATCTCTGCTGATTGCCGCTGTTGTTTCCAATACTTCTGTGGCCAAAATGAACCTGAAACTATTAAAAGAGAAAGGGCACAAAGAGCTCCTCAGGACAACTGTGGAGCAATTCTGCATCACTGCCTCTCAGAGGTTACTAAGAAACACCATCAACAAAAGGGAAAACAGACATTTGGCCAAGGAAGTCCTCTGCTGGCAGGATGCTGGGAAACGCACTCGAGAGGCCGAGACTGCTTCAGGGTGCCACCACTGCTGAGGGGCTGGCCGTGAGAGCTGCGAGGGCCAGTGACGGCCCCTCTGCTGCCTGCCTCCCATCCCCAGGCCACACAGGACCGCACAGGGGAGAATACCAACCACTTTGCTCTCCGCCCACTTGCCTCACAGATCAACAATTAATTGCCACTTCTTAACTGGACGCCTGGTGTTTTACATGGCTCACCACTGTGGTTAATTTTTAAAAGATGTTCCCCTCACTTTCACAGACTGTCCTCTTGTGTGAGGGGATTAAGAACAAAGCGGCAGAGAGACATATACATGGCACGCCTGGTTCTCAAGCCTTATCTAGACATGGGCTAGAGGGACAATTGCCTTCTTTCAACATTGTGCATGTAAATAGGTCATGAACAGTTTTACAGGCACACAGTAGGTACAATCTGCTCTGAGAGGAGGCCACGTTCTATCTAGGAAGAGACAAGGAGTACTTGAGGAAAACATCACACACTGGATGATAGCGAGTGTCATTTAGAAAAGTAAAGAGAAGACAGTGAATCGGGGTAGAGTGAGCATCTAAACACAGTGGTTAAGGGACACCTAATTGAGAAACCTTCACATGATCCCTGAAAAGGCATTAAAGAAAGTCATGCATACATCTTGGGAGAGACATTTCCTGCCAGGGCAAGGACCTCACATTTTGGCATGCTGAGCTTTTATTCAGGAGCACTGAAAAGAGGTCCTCTGCAAAGACGCTGAGACCTGACTGCTGTGTGGACATGACAGTGGAGGCAGGGGCGGGTGGAGAAAGGGACGAGTTACAGGGCTTCTGGGACACTGCAGAGAATGTAAGATTGGCCTTTACAGTAGCCTAGGCTCTAAACAGAGGGCAACGGGTACCCAAAAGATGGACCCTTCCTAGGATACGGATGGGATGCCCTAAGAGGCTCCTAAGAACCAATCACAGTGGTGTGAGTACCTCTATTGCTGCGGCTTATAGACCACTTTGTCTCCAGCGGAACAGTCCCGGGAGGTGGCCTTATGTCACAGGGCTCTTTAGTGCCCATTTTGTTCCACCCACAGCCCCCCACCCCAGACCTAATGCAGTGAGTCAATCCATCCAAACTGTGAGCCAACATAAACCCATTCTGTTTACTTATAAGTTCATAATCTCAGGTGTTTTATTTTAGTAACAGATACATAAGTATCTAAGTAGCTAAGTAACACAATTCACTAGGTGTGTTTTTGTTTAAATTACTGTACTTACAACAAAAAGCTGGGTTTTGATCTAGTACAGAAGTAATCCATAATTATCCCCGACAGTGGAGAAGATCAACAACAAAGGTTATTCTTATTTTAAAGAAAGGAAATCCAAGCGCACACATACTCCTATACAGGCCACCCCTGTGTGCTTCTTTCTTTCATTTGCTCTTTGTCCCTGGCTGAGGAGAAAGGCCCTTCTATATAAGTGACCACGGCAGTCCACGAGTGTTTAAAACACGGCTCTCTACATAAAGATCTATTGACCCACAGCAGAATAAATGTCAGAAAGAGGCGTCCTTACAGTCCAGCTTGACGTCTTAGCTGTGCCAGTGAGGCTAGCCCAGAAACAAACCATCACAGGGGAGGCCCTGAGTAACTGGGCAAGGTGGCAGCAAGGACAACGGACAGGAAGGGACTCTTTAAAAGCTAAGTATGGCTCTGGAAGCAACTCTGCCTCAGTCCCTCGGCCTTGGTGGCTGCCACGTAATCAGGTATGGAATCCCTGCCCTCCCCTTTCCACACACAGCCTAAGGGCATCAGCTGGGGCCTTGTGAGAGCACGCTCCCATCCTTAAGGTCCCAATGCAGATGATGCATTAGGATGTTCTACATTTCACCTTTACTCATACCCTGGGGTCACCTTCCACAACCCACAGCATCTGTTTCTCAGTTTGCTTCTAAGGATAACAGGGTGCTAAGGATAACAAGATAGCTCAGCTGGTCGAGGTGCTGCCTGCAAGTCTGACCCCAGAACATTTGACTTCAATCCCTGGGCTCGGCATGACGGAAGGGAAGAACCAACTCCTGGAAGTTGTCTTAGGGTACACTCGTGAACACAGACACCCCAAGTTTTTCTTTAAAAGAATAACATAGGTAACATTTTTTAAAAATCATTTATTTAGATTCACAGCGACTATAGCAGCAAGAACAGGGCCTATTCAAGCCAGATGGGGTCCCAGAGGAGAAATCTACACGACCCTAACCAAGGAGCTATCCTGTCCAAAGGGAACATTCGTTTTCCTCAAAGGAGCCTCACCTCAAGGCAGACCCCATGCCCAGCAGTAGATGGCCAAAAGAAAATGAACTCGATGATATTTTTGTAGACATTTTGTTTTAAATTGCTTTGACCTTTTTTTTTTCTTTCCTTATTTCTTGGGGGGGGGGCGAGGGGCTTATTGGCCTTTTGCTTGTATATTTTGTTTGGATTTTGTTTTGAGACAGGGTCTTTTATCTAGTGTGATTCGGAACTTATTATGTGTACAAGGCCAGCAGTCAAACTCACAAACCTGGCTCAAGAGATCCTCCTACCACTGACTCCTAAGTGCTGGGGTTAAAAGGCTTGCACAACCATGCAAGCCTACGTTTTGGTTTTTGGGTTTTTTTGTTTGTTTGTTTCTTTGCTGCTGCTGCTTTTGTTTCTCTGATGTATGTATGTTTATGATATATATATATAAGTGTGTGTGTATATATATGTGTGTACATGTATATGTATATGTATATGTATATATGATGGGGTGGAGAGGATCTAGGAGGAGTTAGGGAAAGAGAAATACAATCAGAAAATAATCTGAAAATTTCTTTTCAAAAATATATTTTTTTAAGATAAGGGTCCTGAGAGAAAAGGCCCACTATAAAAATCCTCAGGTGACTGAAACGTAATAATTTAAAATAAAGGGAAAGTGTTACTTTGAGGGTACACAGTAGGGACAGATTCAGTCTGTGTGGCTCTTATAGCTTAAAGCCAAGTAGAGATAAGAGGGACCTGGACTCAAAAGAAACCAATTATTTCCAAGGTAAGGGGCTTCCCTTACTGAAAACAGCCTTGCTCATTCCTTCTCTCCTGTATCAGGCAGGGCAAACAGGCCAGGCTATAGAGCCCTCCCCAAGTGCAATTTCACAACTTGGTCCGTCACAGGAGCAATGCTTAGAATGCTTTCCCAGCTCCAGACCATCCTTTCAGGCTGCACCCCAACTTCTGCTGAAGTGGGTATGCCCTGATTAACTCCACAGAGCGGGCAGCCTCCTGGCAGCTCAGCATACACAGCACACCCAGGCTGCTTCCACCTCTGTGTGATGCTACCTCTCGGATGCATGCACCCAGACCAGGTCATGGAAGGGAAAATGACGAGACAGCCTCAGCGATGACCACTGAGATTCCAGCATCCACACAATCACTGGACGAGAGGTTCCAAATGAACCAAGGCGCAGGTGAAGAGAGATGACACTGACGTTACCACCTAACTAAAGGTGCACTGCAGAGTGCACGGAGAGACCGGGAGGAAATTAGTCTGAATATCCTTAATTCTACATAGAAAGACCTGAGTTCCCGCAGAAAGGCTTACTGCTTGCTGTCAGTGTGTTTATAACCTACTGCTATAGCTGATCCTTTAGAAGTAGTCCCAGTAACTTGCTTTTAATTAAGAATACATTACTTCATAGTACCAACAATGAAACAATCATTTGTAGTTAGTGGGAAGCCTATAAAAATGCACCTATAGCACCCTCTCACGTTTGTGATGAGTCTGTAATTACAGCACATACGAGAGGTCTACCCACAGAACAGACCTGCAAAACTTCGCTGTCTTCACACATCCAATCTAGAGAAGCCTTTAGCCCAGCATCACAAGTCTGATAGTCTGATAGTCTAACACAACAGTCCATCGGTGTTTACCGGCTACTGATGGCAATCCTCAGCCTGTAACAGGTGTATAGTACGTGATCACTCCTATTAAGGGCCGTTTGTTCTCACGACTTTTCAGTTTGATGCAAGGCTTTCCAACATCCCATTAAATAAAAAATCTGGGACCCGAGGCAAGAACGCTAATCGCTATTTACAAGAATTTCCATATCCCACCCCGTCATCGCCCCCACAAGCACTGCAAAGCCACACACCTGACAGCAGCCGACTGGCTCTGCCCAGCCGGAGCAACTGCGCAACAGCACACCCTATCACCAGACCTCCCTGTGCCTGCTTCCCATTTGTCAGTGCTGACCTTCTGGGTGGCCTGGATCCTCTACACTCCCCTTTCTCCTTCAGACTTTGGCCCTGGGTGGCAGAGTGACCAACTCAGAGCAGAGCGGTAGCTGACAAAAGAAGCCACAACCTCCTCACAGTGGGGGGGGGGGGCTATCTGCATATGCACGTCCAACCCCTGGCTCTTCAGAGGACCTTAGACTTTCTCTGGGAGAATGGCACAGGCCAGGAGGTGGCAATAAAGAACCTTATCTTAGCAGTGAGACTTTTTTCTTAAAATAGCTTCAAGGTGCGTATACTTTAGAAGCATCAGCAGACATTTCCTGACCTATCAACTTGCGATCAAATTTTAAACTTAGCACATTTCTTCTTTCTGGAAAGAAAGAAGCACCCTTCTATAGTGAAAAGGGATAAAAAGTGAACCAACCAACCAAAGGTTAACAGGACTGTCTGTGCTTGCTCTCTAGCTAAGGTTGTTTGTAAAGCTGATCTAGTGTCCTCATATTCGTGTGTGTGTGTGTGTGTGTGTGTGTGTGTGTGTGTGTGTGTGCGTGCATGCATGTGTCTATTCTACCCAGCCCAGAAATAAAAGTCTTCACTTCAGGTAAATGTCTACTTCACAGTCGTTGAGGAAGACCCCATGTTTCCAACTATAAGGCAAACACCCTCCTGTGTGTGTGCTCTCCTGTCTCTCTCTCTCTCTCACACACACACACACACACACACACACACACCAGTCACACTCACCATTCCCACAACTCACAGGGAGGTTGGTCAACCAAGGCCCAGAAGTGGCTAATACTAGGTGAAGCTCAGTTCTTTTGTGGAGGCTTCTGGGCTGTCAGAGCCCTCCTCTCCCTACTCTCAGAGCAGCCACACAAGGTAGGCTTGGCCGCTCTGCTCATAGCAGAGAACTGAACTCAGACAACAGGATTGGACAGGACACAGGCATGGGAGCCAGTAACTGAACGCCGCTTAACAGACTCCCTGGGGCAGTATGAGAAATGCCTGGCCAACCAAGAAGTGAGTGGGCGAAAGGCTCTGTGGCCAGAGCCTGTGATGACACTGGGCAAGAAGGCAACAAGTATCTGTTGCTGGCTTAAGGACCCCAAATCCAGAGTCACTTCAAGGCAGCCTTGCCACAAATGCAGGGTCCTTAGGAACCCTGAGGAGCCCGGTACCAGACCACAGTGGTACTCTGTACGGAGCCCACCTAGGCCTGGCAGAAACTTGCAGGACCCACACCCAGGCCAAACTCTGCAAAATAAACAAGGAAAGTGCTGGGAAATGTTAGAAACTGATCTGTGTGATAAAAATATTTGTCTGGCATTGAGAATGAAAAGAAATAACAAACAACTTAGGATGGTTCTTCTACACTGATTTACTAACCTAACATGTACCAGCTCTGGGTTCGAGTCCCAGAACCATACCAAAAGGAAAAAAATAACAAAACAAAACAAGGAGCCAGCCGGGAGCCTAGGCAGGATGACAGCGGGGGCAGTCTTTTGCCAGAACAGAGAGTTCACATGGGCCTGGGCGTGTGCTTGCTTCGCCCACCCACGGCTCCTGGGGCAAACAAATTCTTGGCTGAGCAGGTATGTGTGGGAGGCCTGATTGTTTTCCAGCATTAGAACACTGCCCAGAACTACTTAATCAGGATTTTTTTCAAGGTCACATATTAAGAAAAACGACGTTACAGCCTTACGAAACAAACAACTCTGGAGCGCTGGGCAGGAGGACGGGCAGCGTGAGGCAGGGAAGACTGCATTAGCCATTCTCATGTGACCTAGCTTGCCGTCACTCAGAACAGAGACAAGCATGCAAACAGACATTTTACAGAATAGTAACTGATTTCTCCCCCCCCCCCACCCCCGCGCTCCTTTCTCCCCCCCCCCCAACTCCCCTTGTCTCTGGAAGGCACAATTCAAAGTCTATGTGCTGATGTAACTTGTCCCTCACTCATCCTTTGAGATGGGTCACTACCACCACCAACATGGCCTTTGTACAGAGGGTGGTGACTCGCCCAGGGACACAAAGCTGACCAGCACTAGGCTTTGAGTCCCCTCAGACCCTGCTATCCTACCTCTCATTAAGACAAACTGTAACAGGAGCCCCCTCCCAGATATAATACACCTAATTAATTTCCCCAGTGCCATCTCTAAGCAACTTTCCTTAAATGTTATCATCTGGTCTCTACCTTGACGTACAGTCAGGAAAATGCCATTCCTGCTGCTTAAAAAGCCTTGTTTGGGAGGGAGAAAAACATCCCAAGGCTTCACCCACCACTCACCCTCTCATTGCCTGGTTGGAAGACACTCCGGCCAAAGCTCTGATCCTCTAACAGTAACAGCGTACAAGCTTCTCAAAGGGCTTTGCGGTTATTGATTGCAGGGTGAGCTGTTGTTATCTTTTAAATATACCTTGATGATAAGAACGTCAGGTGGTTTCCAGGCACTCGACTGACTCACCTGTCCAGTTCTAGCTCGTTCCCTGGCAGGTGCCTGGACTCTCCAGGATCTAACACAGAAGCAGGCAGTCTAGATTGCTCATGTGGGCAAACAGATGAATGAAGGAGTGAAAGAAGGTAAGGCTATTAATCCTTAGAGGCTGAGTTTAGGACAACCTTATGACGCACATAAGAATCAAGGTGGCAGCCAAGCTGAGCACACTTATCACTCTCAAGGTCTAAATCTGAACAAGGAAAAAAAAATCAGTTGTGTAATAACTCTATAAAGACACTGCAGGACTAACTGGGTAATGGAGAGAGTAGTTAAGGGGAAAGGAGCTTATTAACAATGGATTCTATTTTAAACCCACAGCTGATGTATTTAACAAAGGTCAGTAACTGAGTCAGTGAAGCATGAGAGCTCTCCAGCTCTCCTATGAAATTGTACTCTCCCTAAGGGGCTCAAGCCTCACCATGCCACGTTTTTCTCCCTGATACTCATGCCCACGTCTGGATCTTTGAGTTCACAAAGGTTTCTTTATACGTAACTTCAGGAGACCTTCCCTGACATTCCAGATACAAGAAATCACTTTTCTTGCTTGTAGTCAAAATCACCTGGCTTGGGACTGAAGAGATGGCTTAGCAGTTCACAAAACTGGCTTCTCTGCCAGAGTACCCAGGTTCAAGACCCCGTACACACATGGCAGCTCACAACTTCCTATAACTTTAGTTCCAGGGGACCTAACATCACCACACAGGCAAAACACCAATGCACATAAAATAAAATTAATACAAACTCACTCTCCAAACTAAACGAATTCTTTCTCTCAGCTGTGTTATTTACCCATTCCAACCCCATCCTTGTACGTAGGAGCAGCCAGGCAGCAAGAGACTGCTTTTAAAAAGATGCCCACAAAGTGTTCCCCAGATACCAAAGCTTCAGTTTCTCCCTCTCCCCTCTCTCCCTTCCCCTACCTAAGGTTTACTCAGGCAGGATTTCTCTGTGTAGCTAGGCTATCCTGGAACTAGCTCTGTAGACCAAGCTGTCCTTGAACTCACAGAGATCCCCCTGCCTCTGCCTCCCGTGTGCACCTACCTGGCAAGACACTAGTTTCTAATGTCCAAATACATTCAGTATTTTAAAGATGTAGTTTAAAAAATCCTGCAATGGCTGATGTGAAAGTGTCCAGACGCAGTGGGTTACCATCCACCAACTCGACAGTCAGTCCACCCAGCGGCATCCAGGAACATGCTCTTGTGGCCTGGTGCATACAGGGGAACTCCTGCTTAGGGTGACAGTTGTTATTCTGTTTTGAGGTCAGAGTCTTTCTCAACTACTGGTTATGTGTAGCAGGCCTCAAACTGCTCTCAAATCAGTGGCAAGCCTTTTCTACTCAGCTTTCCAGGTGCTGGAATCATAGGCTTAACCAGCCATGCCTAGTCTAGCTAAGAATCCAAAAACACTTGTGTCAGGGTCCACTCACCTGTGGGGTGTGTGTGGCCCACTCTCCTGAAATTATAGGAAGCACACATACGACAAGCCATACGGAGTGTGGACTCCCAAACGACGCCACGTAAGGCCCAGGGACCCCTCTTAGGAATCCCTGCACTGCTAAAGACCGTTGGGATAGTAGCCTATCTTAGAAGGACCAAATATTTATTCTAAGAATAAGATACTTCCTGTGTGTTTAGGTGAGCTATGGAATACCAGCAACGCCTTCCCCAGTTGAGTTACAGGGTTATAGCTAGAAAACAAACACTGCCTACACCTTAGATTGGATGGACTGTAAACCAAAAAGCAAAATATCTCCCTGGGCACATATTTAAAACAAACAAAATCCTGTTACCATTTAAGAGATTTGTGAGGAAAGCTTTTAAAATGCTACACATTTAAAGCAGAGTATGCAACTTTCCCTCAATGCAGTATGTTGTATAAACAACTAGTGTGAATATAGCTACCACACAGTTAACAGCACCTAATTCATGAGTCTCTATTTGGGAGGCATATGCATGAGACTCTGGCTTCAGCACTTACATCATAAAATAATCTGTACTTCTTTGTCTGTTATTGAGCCTCAGTAAGTAAACGCCACAAAGGACCAAACCTGGGCTACAAAACATCCTTGTTCCACAAGTAGACTTCCCTACTGACCGGGCTTGAAAACTTCCCAATCCTTGGTCTATCTGCAGGCTGCTGGGGACCTGCAAAGGTAAACGTAGGTGTTTAGATGAAGAGGGGCTGCTTTGGAGCACAGCTCTGCAGGGATTCCCTCCAGGTAAAGTGAACAGTTAGGGGTCACCCAAGGTGGAGCAGGTACCAGAGTGAGAACCCAGCAGCCGGTCGCCGTGGTTTGAAAATACAGACATCTGCTCGCCAGCTTAGGTCAGAAGTACCTTGGAGCCACAGATCACGTCCAGGGCTCACTTAGACCAAACTAAAAATGCCTTGTGGTCACCTAGACTCACTGATATTACTAATAAATAACACACTAGTATAACAAGATGGATCCCTTTCGCTTCTGTGTATGTGGCCTGCTGACGGTCCCTTCAATGTGTCCGTGGAGATGAAGACGGACAAAATCAGTACGACAGAAGCGTGCTTATGACACAAACTCAAATCCCACCATGCTACCTCCTCAGAAGTCTTTCACTTGGTCTGCTCAGTTCTCGCCTCTAAACCTAAACTTCCCGAGGACAAAATGCAGCTGCCCTGTCAGGAAGACACAGCAAGCCTGTAGCTAGGCAGGTCTGACCTCTTAACCATCCCCACATAGGAGCTGAATACTAGCAATGCCGTCTTTGGTCTTTTCTCTTTAGGCACCATCTTGTGGAAGCCACTGTAAGTATTTAGAGCCACTCAGCTGAGTCCCAGCTGATTCACAGAACCAATGCTCAAATAAAGTAACTGAAATATCTATCACACTTTGGGATTCTATGTTACACAATGTGGATAATTCACATGTTGACAAAGTATGTGGGTTTACACAGATACAGACACCTGCTTTACATGGTTGAAAGGGTAATTTTTTTTTTTTCAGTTTATTTGGTTCTGGCCTACAAAAGATAAGTCATACTTTTTATTAGCCTTACGGATGAGAGACAATCCAACTTTAATTTAAAAAGAGTGGGGTGCCAGGCAGTGGTGGCGCATGCCTTTAATCCCAGCACTTGGGAGGCAGATGCAGGCAGATTTCTGAGTTCGAGGACAGCCTGGTCTACACAGAGAAACTCTGTCTCGAAAAACCAAAAAAAAAAAAAAAAAAAGAATTTAAAAAGAGTGGGGTTGAAATATCACTAAGGCTAACACATCCATAAGATGGCAACAGGAATTGTCCTTAAGATCAGGAAGTCCAGGAGCAGCCAAGCCTGGGGAAGTTGCCCTTGGTAGCTAGCTAGAGAACATCAATGGGACCTTGTTTCTAGGAAGCAGCTCTACTCACCACAATACCACCAACCCAGAGATCCCATTTCTGTAAAAGATGCTTTGTGGTTGCATGGGGCTTGTTCACAAGGTATCATGTCATGGAATTGGAAGCTTGGTATCGATATGGTGTTGCAGGAAGGTGGTGTGGTCCTTTAACAGGTGAAATCTAAAAGAAGGGTAAGACGTCCCCCAGAGACCAAGAAGGGTAAAACAGTAAGTGTGGCCCTTCTCTAGACACTCTTCTTAGACATGAGATCTAAGCCTCTTGCAGGATGTCATCTGCTATTAAGACTCTCACCAACAGGGTCACCTCACGTGATGGTCTGAATAGGTATAGTGCCCAAAGACTCATGTGTTTGAATACTTGGCCCACACAGTGGCACTATTAGGATGTGTGGTCTTGGAGTAGGTGTGGCCTTGTTGGAGGAAGTGTGTAACTGTGGGGTGGGCTTTGAGGTCTCTTATGCACAAGCTCCGCCCAGTATGGAATACAATCTCCTCCTTGCTGCCTGCAGATCAAGATGTAGAACTCTTAGCTCCTTCTCCAGCACCGTATCTGCCTGCATGGAGCCATGTTACCTGCCAAGACGATAATAGATTGAACCTCTAAAACTGTGAGCCACCTCCAATTAAACGTTGTCCTTTTTAAGAGTTGCTTTGGTCATGGTGTCTGTACACAGTAATAAAATCCAAACTAAGACACCCGACCCTGGGACTTTCCATGTCTAAACTGCATTTAAAATATCTCTTTATAAAATACTCTGCCATGGGTATTTTAAAATACTTAACAAAAGCTGAACTAATACATATATATGTGTTGTGTACATATCCATTCCAAACACCATAAATAACAAATCCTACCCAATGCATCTCCATGAAAAACCTATTGTTGGGGGCTGGAGAGATAGGTGGCTTAGAGGTTGAAAGTACTGATGGCTCTTCCAGAGGTCCTGAGTTCAATTCCCAGCAACCACATGGTAGCTCACATCCATCTATGATGAGATATGGTGCCCTCTTGTGACATGCAGATATAGATGCCGAACACTACGTATATAATAAATGGCAGACAGACCTATTATTGTCTAGTGACACTGAGTCCCAGCACCCCATCCATGGCACTTTGCATCCTTCAGTGTCAGGAGGTTTTCTCCCAGGAGCAGAGCTAGGCTGTGGGTGTGGTTAAGAACTGAGTGTGAGATCAAGATCAACTTTCTCAGAATGTTCTTTGCATTTTTCAGTGAGAGACCATGACGCTCTGTGAAGACCTTCATCAATGACTGTGAGTCTTTGCGATTCTCCACTGTGAAGACTCTCCTTCTCTCTTATTTTGTAAACAGGGTCCCTGGAGATCACTACACAGACCAGACTGGCCTTGAATTCATAGATCCCCACATGCTTCTGCCACCCAAGTATGGGGATTGAAGGTGTGCATCAACACACCCAGCCCATGTGTGAAGACTTCAAATTACGAGTGTAGCATCTAGACAGTCCCATTCATGCATGTGGGCAGCAGATTTCTGGGTCAACTGATCTACTAAAGCTAACTTTATAGACTGGAGATGAAGAGCCACACTCGAGTGTGGATGACAGAATGCCCATGAAATCCAAAGCTCAGGATGTGCTGCCCTTATTCCTCACCTGTTCACTCAGAACGCTCGGTTACAAAGGCACATAGAAAGCTCTGTAACAAAGCTACACTGTCTCATCTCTGAAACTTGAAGGCTTCTTCTTATCACCTTATCTTTAGGGAGGGTTACCAAGATAATTTCCCCTTCTCCACACACTTGGGACTATCCCATCCCAGGGCTGCAGATTACTGAAGCAAAGCACTTGATAAAACTACTGCCAAACTACTTTTCATTTCAGACATCCCCTGGGCAGCTACTACACTTATGCCAAAGGGAAGGGGCCACCTAAGAATCTACACTAGTGACAAGGCTCTCAAAAAGCACAGCAGATTGGCAGATGTCAAGCACCTAATACTACCAAGTCACTGACTATAAAAAGTAATAGTTATGTGGTTTCTAGAGAAAAAAAATCTTTAAAAATGGCTCCATTTCTTCTTGAACTAAGTACTCATGCAGTTTCTTCTAATGACTAGAACCTTAGCCATATGCTGTGTGTGTGCTTGTGTGTGTGTGTGTATGTGTGTGTGTGTACAAACATACCACAATTTACTGAAAACACACTAAGCAGTGGGCAAAGTTTGTTTGTTTTTTAATAGTCATTATCATTCTCATTTCCTAGATTATACAAAAATGAGAGGTCTATGTGTGGCCAAAATCTAGCCAATAGCAGGGCTGGAATTCAAACTGTTCAACAAATCAATTAGTGTAAAGTATTTTTTTAATATTTTTTAAAGATTTATTTATTTTATGTATATGAGTACACCATTGCTCTCTTCAGACACACCAGAAGAGGGCATCAGATCCTGTTACAGATGGTTGTGAGCCACCATGTGGTTGCTGGATTTGAACTCAGGACCTCTGAAAGAGCAGTCGGTGCTCTTAACCACTGAGCCATCTCTCCAGCCCCAGTGTAAAGTATTTTAATGCAAGGCTCTATTATGAAACTTGCTGGGGATTAAGTGGACTTTAGTTTATCAACTGTAACACACACACACACACACACACACACGGTAGCAAGCAGTGGAGCATCCAAAGAAAGGTCCAGAAATGGTCAAGAGGCTCAGAGTCTGAAATTATGAGATGTTTTTGAGATTGGGTCTGGTACAGCCCAGGCTGAACTCCAACTCACTATGTGGCTGAGCGTGGTCTTTAATTTCTCATCCTCCTGCCTCCACCTCCCAGATTCAGGGATTACAGGTGTGTGCTAGGGGCCATTTTTTTGGAGCAGAATGGAGTGTTGATAGGAGGAAGATGATTATAATGGAGATGGTTCTGAGCTCCTGCTGTCTTTGGACAGGATGAGAGGCTGGACTATATTACATAGAAAGGCAGGCTGCCCCTTGTAAAGAGAGCAGACTAGCGACTTTCAGGAAGACCCACGTTCCTAATGACAAAGGCAATCTCAAACATTTCTATCGGATACTTAACCTGGGAACATTCAATAACTACTGACTGAGAGTGGATGGGGAGTGGAATTCAGCATAGTCTGTAGAGTATTTAAACACAAGTAAGTGGAATCTATTCACCTGTATAATACTTTTCTTTAAAATATCTTCATATTAAAAAGAAAAGGCAAAATAACAAGAGACTCTCTTACCTAACACTGCAAAGAGGAGCCTTCCTCATGCCAAACAGCATGTCTGTAGAGTATTTAAACACAAGTAAGTGGAATCTATTCACCTGTATAATACTTTTCTTTAAAATATCTTCATATTAAAAAGAAAAGGCAAAATAACAAGAGACTCTCTTACCTAACACTGCAAAGAGGAGCCTTCCTCATGCCAAACAGCATGGATGGAAATGTAAGCCTGACGTCATAATAAAATATTGGCTCTGCATCCAACAAAAAAATGTTTATCTAGCAGATGTGTTAGCAGAGAGAATGGAACAGTTGCGGTGAAGCCTGAAGCAATGAAAACCTGTTTCCTCCCTTCCCTCCTGTCCCTTTGACAAGACAGCTTGTCATTGCAAGACTTTTAACAGCATCAATTCTGGTGACACATTTGCCAAGTGTGTGTGTGTGTGGGGGGGGGGGGGGGACAGGGAGGGTGCAGTGAAGGAAAAGGGATAAAGGCGGCAAAGCTGACAAGCAAGAGAGAAGACAGCAAGGTGCCACCTGCTGGCCAAAAATGAAAGGGACCAGGAGGAGATGTGAGAGGGACATGTAGAAAACAACCCATCAAATGCAAGACAACAAACCCGCTTTCAGTCACTAAAAACCAGACCGGACACCGGAAGAAGTCACAGGCTCACACTCTGCTTCTCTTAGCTCACAAGTGACGCCACTTTCCACTGTATGGACCGCCCACCTCACTACCAATACAGAGAACCAGCACTTTGCTAGGAATTTCAGTTGTAGTACACTAACCAACACGGCTACAGCCCAACAATGCCTCAGCTTCTCCAGGAAGGCCCACCAGGGGGCGATGTCCTAGTCTACAATCCATTCTAATTATAAATTGAAAACTTCTAAGAAATTGTTAGCTGGCTGGAGACAGAGACAGGCAGATCTCTGTGAGTCTGAGGTCAGCATGATCTACACAGTGAGTTCCAGGCCAGCCAGAGCTACCTCAGTGAGACCTTGTCTCAAAAAAAAGAATTTGTTAGCCTAGGGAAGTGGCTTGTGCCTATAATCACAGCACTTGAGGAGCTGAAGCAGTTAGATTGCCCCAAATTTGAGACCAATCTGGGCAAAAGGTCCACTGGACCTGGGCTCTGTCTGTCTTAACTACAAGTAAGAAATGTTAGTGAGATGTGTTGGACTACAAAACTGAGGTTAGCCTGGGCTACATAACCAGAATCTGTCTGAACAAAATATCTTTTTCAAGAGCAAGTGATGTATAGCAGATTGTATTTACTCAGAATAGCTAGCAAAAAAAGAAGGGAATGGCAGACAGACCCTAGCTCACTTTTACAGAGAAAATGCACATCTACCTTGGTGATGTGGTAACACTGACCTGGGGTTCTCTCCAGAGACTTAATGAGCCAAGCTCACTCACTAGTGGACAGCCCACAGTGAGGAATGGGGTAGAGACTGGTCAGAAAGACCTGGCTTGTCTGTGCATAGCTTCCCACTGTAGCCCAGGCTAGCCTTGAGTTTGAAAGCCTCTACTTCTTGGGTGCCAGGGTTACAGATGGGACCATGAGTGACACCTACCATCAGCCATCTGTGAAGTCCCTTAGCTCTTTTCAGCCTTCTATTTCTATCAGCTTTCCCTTGTTAATAACACAAAGCCACACAAGAAACCCAAGTGCAGCAGATGAGAAGTTCCAGACAGCATC
Organism: Mus minutoides; assembly: GCA_902729485.2. Lineage (NCBI taxonomy): Eukaryota > Metazoa > Chordata > Mammalia > Rodentia > Muridae > Mus > Mus minutoides. The sequence goes on from LR749520.1 coordinate 2,931,637, forward strand.
TCTAAAGATAAATTCAAATTACTAGACCTAGCCCATCATGCCCCAACAGGTAAACACGGGCTCCTGACCTGGACTTTCCCCAACCTGGTCCATGTCTTCAGGTTTCTCCATTTCTCATCCAAGTTAAATGATGGCACAGAGCCTGCTTCCTCTGGAGTCTCTCGAGGGCAATCCCTGGAAAGGCAATACTCATCATGTGGTATGGCCTTAGTGCTGTGTCACTTGCCCCAAACTGCTTCTTGCATTTGAACCTGGTCCTAATTCCAGTTCCTGTTGGTTTCTGGCTACACTCCCAGGTCTTATACTTGAAGATCAGCTCTGCATACAACATTCCTAACAGTGTTGACCATATGCCTCCACCTACCCACTTTTAAATTAGGGATCCTTAAGGGGATGCTGCTCCAATCCAATATAGCCTTCTCAAGACCCTTTTGAAATGCAGGTGCTGTTAAGGTAGCATGGATAGCTCTCAGATAGAGGACTGACACCTCCCAACTGCAATGGCCACAGTAGGATGCTCTGAAGGTCAACAGATACTTCTTGAGTTACCACCTAAGCTGTGATTCTTTGGAGATTTGAAGATGCCTGACTGTACTCTACAGATGCAATGCAGACTGTATACCAAGGCCTGCATACCAGGCCTCACTTACAGATCACACTCCAAACAGAAGAGCTCTGAGTGGATCCGGTGCTGTTTCCAGATGAACAGAGAGAGGAGGCGGGAATCAGTCAACCGTCAATCTCTCCATCTCCTGTCTGTACCTGGGTTCTCTTCCAATGAACACTATGAATCTGAGGGGATGGGCAGGTTTCCAAATAGCAGGGAAGTCCCAGGACTCTGTCCTTTTCAGGAAGAAAGGCCATTGCAGATACAGGCTCATCCATGGCTACCTACTTCATGATTTTGGCAAACCATTTGATCTCTAGGTCCTGCTGCCTTGACTTCTCCACCATAATAGACTGTGCCCTGTAACTGTGAGCCAGAGTCAACCGGCTCTCTCTTGGAGGAGGAGGGAGAGGAGGAGGAAAAAGATCCCAGTCACCTGGACCAAGTGTGGTAAGTGACACTGCTTGATTCCATAGCTGCGGTGCTACACAGGATTGCACAAAGACATGCACACGGATGAAGGGAAAAGACCGAGCAAGGGTCAGACAACACATGGACATCATATGGGTTTTTTCCAGCACAAGGCAGAGCCACTCATGCTGCTGGCACCAGAGGCTCAGCCAAGAGGAGCTCAATGCAGCCAATGAGATCTCTGTGGCCCTCTCTGTGGCCGTCTCTATGACTTCAGTTGTAGACACAAAAGGAAAGCACTTTTTGTAAAATCCTCACACAACAATATTATCTCAACAACAACAACAAAGACAACTTTTCTGCCCCCAAAGAAGCCTTGAAGATTCAGAGCCTTTGTACGCATCGCCCTGGTGTCACAGTAAATTCCTAATTAGGAGATGACCCTCAGCCCTACAGAGCCAAGAGGAAGACTACTCAGTTTTAGAAATAAGACTTATTTTCATCTGTTATATGTGTGATTTCATTTATAGTCACTCTCAGAGTCTCACCAGACATTGATTGGTCCCATCTAGTTGTCAATCCTCTCTGTTGTCTTGGTTTTTGAGACAGTCTCCCTAGAGAACACACAAAGCCTAACTTCCAATCCTCCTGCTGCCCTGGCCTCAGAGTGCCGGCCGGCCGGGCTGCAGACATGACCCACCATGCCTGCCTTCAAGGTTCTTAACTCTGGAGGGGAAGAGGGGCTGCAACAGACATGAGGCTGCTTAGGAGCCTGTGCCCCAGAACTTGTCACAACTGAGGTTTGTGTTACTTAAGACACACAAGCATAGGGCATGTTCCTTCTCCAGGGCTGGGGGAGATAGGGTCTGAGGTCGGCTTTAGTGTCTCCTGGTGGACACAGCAACGCCGAAGGCAGATGCATCGCTGAAAGCCTTTGTGACACAACAATATATACTGTTCCACATGAACACTTCATTTCATTAAAAAATTGAGGGAAAAAAATGCCCAAGATGAACACACAAAAAATCACATCAGGTGATTTTTAACCGTAAATAGGATAGAAAGGAACCTATTACAAGAACAAAATGATTCAATTTCACATACCAGTTAATAAGCAAGGGTTTACTAACTTCCCCATGAAAGAAGGAAAAACCTAAATTAAAGCAAACTAATTTATAGCTTTCAGATGTCAACACTCAAGTTCAGGCTTGTTTGTAACTATGACAACCAGACACTTCCTGTAGCCAAGAGGAATGTAAGGACTGAGGTACGGTGGAGCTGGCTTGCCAGTCTTTGAAGCCACTCCTGCTTCCTGCAAGATCTCTAGATCTCTAGTGATGAAAGCCATTTTAAATCATTCTACGCCGTACAAAGAAATTTCTCCCAAAAGTCAGGTGTGATCCCTGCTCTTCCCAAGGCCTCAAGGATATATCTTGCTTCTTTTATTAGACTCAAAATATGGCAAGAAATCCAACATGAACTTTGTTCTTACCCTACCCCTATCACAGCCAACGCTGCCTAGCTCCTACTACTCTAGGACTCCCTACAGTAACCGCCACAAGGACTTGCCCAACCTAATGCTGTTAAGACTTGGGGGCCAGGACCTCTGAGTAGTTGGACTTTTTTATAACGTACTCAACCTTTGAGAAGTTACTTCCTCCATCTGGCAAATGAGGAGACGGGATAAGGTGATCTCAAGGGGCTTTTCAGGGGTTAAGTTTTGCTTTATGAAATAAGCACCAAGCGCACTGGTCATCTGAGAACATGGATCAGTAAATAAGAATAAACACTACCGACCCAAAGCCCCACACTGTCTGATTCAAGCTTTACATTCCCAAGAAGTCAATCTATTTAAAGCACTATTAACTGCTCGTCTGAAGACCCCATTAAATAGTGCCTGTTAGGGTTTAGATGACCAATGTCTCTCCCACAGACTGTGTCCCAACAGTTTGGGGAAGTTCAGGGCCATTTTGGATGTCCAGGTACTAGCAGGAAGCCTCAGGTTCCCACTGCCAAGTACCTTCTTACAGCTGGTGGGTCCCTCTCCTCAAGCCCCAAGCACAAGTAGGTTGGGGTGTATTTTTCAGGTTGTTTGATCACAACAGAAAAGAAGAGAGACAAAGGTTGCTAAGGGGCTTTGCCAATGTTTTCAGAGAACATTTTAACCACAGCCTAGGCTGGCCTTGAGTGTGATAGCCTCAGCCTCACCGTCCCAAGTGATGATGGTGTTACAGGTCTGTGTCATCCCCAGAAAGGTTTCTGCTTCTTTTAGATTCAACGACATCTATTAGTTTTAGTGTGTTTCAAAAATCGGATCAAAATTCCATCAGTTTTCCTACTTTACAGACTTTCAAAGTGCTAAGTATGTGCTGGGAACTTGCAGGGGAGGTAGCGTAACACAGAACTTCAAATGAGCATACAGGTAAGTAAGGAGGCTGGCAAGATGGTTCAGTGGTGAGGGCCCTTGACTACCAGGCACCATGCTGACCTAAGGTCCATCCTTGGAACCCACATGAAGGTGGAAGGAAAGAAGCCACCACATAGTCATTCCCTGACCCCACTAACACTTGTGCGCGTGCACACACAGACACAGAGACACAGAGGGGAGGTGGGGTTGATTTGAAAATACTGAACAGAACACAGAAGTTCCCAACTCACTGGCCGTGGTTTCCTCTCCTCTGCACTCTGCAGGGCCCTGGCCCAGGGACTGCACTGGGAGGTTGCTGTGCTAAGTAAGCAATTATGAGCTCCACTCAAGAGAGAACAAAAATGGATGGATTTGGAAGGGTCACTTGGGCACCACCAGGAACCTTGGCAGCAGATCACGAGCCCCCTCTTCACTTCAGGTTTTGTTGCCAACTACTTGTCTACAGGGCCCAGACCCACGGGGCACCCGCTCTCCACGGTCAGCTGCCAGCCACCCTGCCCCAGCAAGCAGCCATGGCAGGCCTCTTCTCCAGCCCTCTACATTCCTGACAACCTCAGCAGAACTTCTAGCTTCCCGTCATGCCCCCTATCTTCTGGAGTCCTTGCCATGAATGGAGAACCGAAAGGAAAAAAGAAAAAAAAAAAAAAAAAAACCTCACAATATCTTGAAAATCTTCTCTTCAAATACAGAGAGAACAAAAGAATTCAGAAAGCCTCTCATTTTAAACTGCTCTTTCCACAGAAATGTCATCATTATCGAACTAAAGTAAGTTCTGGAAATGCATGGTGCCGGGTTCTTTGAAATTAAGAGCAAGGTTTTCTGATAAAAATTATTGACTAAAATACAGTTTAACTTGTTTGTCACTTTTAAAAAGCCACAGATGAATTTCTCTGAAAAACCCAACGTCTTTAAGAGAAAAAAAAAAAAAATCCACAAAACTGGGACTCTGCCAAATGTGAAAGATACAAAACCATGGGCGGAAGGCTGTTGTCAGACGGAGTCACACAATGAGGACGGAACTCAGGGACATGAAGCCGGAGAGGCTGCCACGTGGACTGGCGTGCTGCCTCCACCTGGGAGGGACTGGACGTGTTTCCTCATTCTTCAATTTCAGACTCCCTAATCCAATCGAGGAGGAGGAGAGCACCATTTTAAACAAGGTCAGGCTGAGCATGCCTAGGAAAAGAACCTGATGCTAAGTCTGGCTTTGGCAGCTTTGTCTTCTAGTTTACAGGAACCCAGGACAGCCAGCAGGTTCCCCCACCTGTAGTTCTAACACTGTGACCTAACCTAAGACAGTGACACTCACATTCAAGGCAGAAGGAGAAAGGGCAAAAGGAAACACAAGGTAGAGTTGTCCCTGAAGGCCCCACCCAGAGCGGGGTCACATGATTTGTTTCCCTCTTCCCTCACACAAAAGATGGGATCCTATCTCAAAATACAAAATAGAACAACACAAAATACAAGAAGGAGAGGAAGGGACGGATGTCCTGAACCAGGAACCGGGATGAGGGACCGCTGGTAAAATGTAGCAGCAGTTAGTTCTCCATCCACCCGGTGGCCTCGCATTCTCACATTCGGGATGTGTTAGGGTCCACGCTCTGGCAGCTTGGTCCCCCTGCTGCCGTGACAGTCATAGGTGGTGAGATTTACTCTGGCACTGAGGAAGCCTCCCTTAAAGTTCCACGACGAGCAAGAGTTTCCTTTCTACGTAAGCTAGGCAGTACACAGTGTCCTTCCCCATATCCAGTGTCTTCCCTGTTTTCTTTCCTGAATAGAGTACACATCTAGTGACTCAATTTAACAGCAAAGTTAATACCTCAGAATTACAGGAAGCCATTTTTTAAAATGATACTTCATCGCCGTCCCCATCCTCCCTCCCCAGCCCAGGTGTGGTCTCCTGCAATCTGAACTATGGAGGGGTGGGGTGGGCGGCTGTGTCTCCACTTCCCACTTCCCCACCTCTGGGGAGCTCTCTCCCCACCGTGGGTGGTAGGTAGGTGCTGAATGAGCTCCGTCACCACTATTCAACCCAGCAGCAATTAACACCGCATTCATTTTCTTCAAAGGCAAGCTGAAGCAAGGTGCCCCAGACCTGGAATAAGTTCTTGTCAGCCTGTCTTTCTGCTCTAATTATTTCCATGGGTTTTAATCAGCATTTCCTGCACTGTCTTCCACAAGTGCTAAGAATGGCTGCTTGGGAAAAAATTTCAATGCTAACAGTATTTTCCCTCATAAACACACTTAAATTATATGAAGAAAGCAGTTCTGCATAGCTGTAACTGCTGTACAGTAATTACTCTGAGACGCAAAGGTGTGCCGGCCCCAGGCCACTGTGCACTGGGAGGGTTCTGGAAGGTTCATGTGACAGCCATAGGAAGCCCAGGTTTACAGGTTGCGTGAAGAAGGAGGATGGATGGAGGGAACATAAGAAAAACTTGTCTCTCCCCTGTTTCCTTCCCCCAGTGGAACTACTCCCACTTTTCTGAATCCTTCCAGATCCGTATTTCTTAAACACACAGAGTTATGTATAAATATGTTCTGTCTGGTGAGTTTTTGTCAATACACTTTCTAGCTTAAATCCAACAATCCTCTCTGCAGTTAGTACATTTACCCTTAACCACATATGTATGACTGCAGGCAGTGTTTTAACTTGAGAATTTACCAGAGCCAGGGCCGGGATGTAGCTCGGTTGGCAGAGTGCTTACCTACAGCAAACACAAAGCCCTGGGTTTGATCCTCAAGGTCTTGTAAAAGGCAAAACGTGGTGTCACTTGCCTGCGGTTCCAGGGCTCAGGGAGGGAAGGTAAGAGGATCAGAAGTCCAAGGTTGCCCTCAGCAAAGGAGGAAGGTTCAAGGCCATCTTGGACTGTATGAGGTGTTGCCAACAAAGGAAAAAGAAACATGCAAACTAGCCAACAAACGCAACTAAGTACCGATTCTCTCTCCACCTCCCTCAGGGACCGCCAAGTGTGCAGACAGCAGGAAAGCTTGCATTTTAGAAAAAGGGTCCTCACCTCCAGGTGGAAAAGGGCATGAGATTGCACTGCAAGCGTTCCCAGTTCCACCTGTTCGTCCCTCTAGCCAGTCACTTCAAGCACGGAAATGTCACTGCACTTCATGGAAAGAGTGACTGAGCAAGTGTCCAACTGAGCCTCGTGCAACCATGGAGACCCGCCCAACACAAAAGCCACTGCCGTATGTGGCTGGAGGCACTTGACATCCAGCTAAAAGCACAGCTGAGGAGCCGAACCGTTTTAATTTCATCTCATTTAATATATACATCAATAGCAACATAAGTACAGCAGCTACTAGCCAGTGAGAAGACAGAGAAAGAGCAACTTGTGCTAGCTACTAGAGAAAAGCAAGGAGAACCGGGTGTAACTGGTTGTGTGGTTAGGTTAGCTCAGGCAGCATGAACACATAAACGTTCTGAACTGTTTTTTCTTAGCATGCACAGGCCTGAGTGGACTCCTGCAAACAGTCTACTTTAATGTTCCACTAGGTCTGGAGAGATGGCTATAGGCTGCACTCAACGTTTACGTCTGCCAGTGTGCTCCCTTCCATTTCTTTTCTGGCAGGATCCTACATGTGGATTACACTGAGTTAACAGTTTCTCTGTTGGATGAAAAAACAAACTGCAAAACAGTATGTACAATGTTACACCAACTGTGTGTATATGTTTATATATGACTGGGATCCATCCTGATCCCTGCTGTTGACAGAACATTTGCAATGACGGGGAACATTCTACACCTGTCCTATGCATATGGTAGCCACCAGGAGCTGAACACCTCAAACGTGGCTAGCATGCCTGATGAGTCTTAAGGTTTAATTGCATTTATATCTGTGTGTGCATGCCATGGTGTGCATGGGTATGGAGGACACTTCGATAGGCTGTGTCTCTTCCTGTCTATTGTTTCAGAGGGAACCTATTCTACCCTGGCTGGCCCGTGTCTGGACACACCTTCTGTCTCTGCCTCCCATCTCCAAGTCAGGAATTTGGGGATTCCAGATGCTAGCCACTGCATCCAGCTGTTCATATGGGTTCCGGGGACTGAACTCAGGTATCACAGGTGTGGGGCAAGCACTGTTCCCACTATCTCCTTGGCCCTTGCTGATTTTTAATTAATACAATGGCTATCACTTAGATGGCACCGGTCTCAAGAACAAACCCCTAAAGATTCCAACAGCTACCTGAAGAAAGGGTGGTCACGGGGTGTGTGTGTGTGTGTGTGTGTGTGTGTGTGTGTGTGTGAGTCAGTTGTTACTTAAACTTTATTCAGCACAGAAATTTGGATTTACTTACTTGTTTTGTGCCACCTGCGTGCATTTTCTGTTATACCAGATGGGGAGGAGGCTACAATAACAAGCAAAACATAGCAAAACAAAGCCAAACCATACCCTAGCCCACAGAGCTGGTAGATTAAAAGGGGGCAGTCATTTTTCATATTTTCTTGAATTGACTGGAATTAGGACATTAAGGACATTTAGACTTGGTACCTGGTGAGGGCTCTCCTTCTAGCTTGGTATATTTTTACACACTGGCATAGTGTGTGTTCTGCTCCACCTACATGACCTCATAGCAACATAATTACTATACAGAATCCTTAGCTCTAGGCACTATCACATCCAAACCAAGACTATAGGTTTAAAGGCGGAGGAGTACCGACATTCATGTCCAAATCGGGAGAGAGCAAGGAAGTTTCCTTTCCTCTGTGTGATTTATTTTTAAGTCTCATCTGCTCGGATCTTGAGGGTCTCTACAAATATAACTTTGGGGCTTCTGATATCTGGATCTTGAACAGTTGGACAATCACCTTTCTACCAGAGCTTAGGATATGTAAATGGTCAGCGTTCTTACATCTTCAGTGAGCAGTGCTGCCTTCCTCTAGTCCCAGGTGCTCTTCAGGGGGCTCCAACAAGTCCTAAAGTTTCTCCCGAGACTCATAGTCTCTGGACACAGGGCAGCTAGTGGCCCCACGTGATAACTATTAAAGCTGACACCCTAAATCCAGACGTCCTAGTACTAAACTCACTACTAACCCGCTATTAAACCTGCTTTCTTGGACCCTCTAAAAAACAAAGATGTCTGACGAGCTTATATATGTCTGGGAGTCCCTTTCTAGTCTAAAAACTGTTAGTGAACCCCACTCCTGTGCGTATACAGAATAAACCCCACGAGCCTCTCTCTGCAGAGTACAGGATTCCAAAACCAACAGGTGCCAGCACTGTATCCAGCTGAGATTATGCAGAGGTGTCATGATGCCTTCCACCTGAGCAACCCCAGTTTCCCAGGAGAAAGAAAAGGACGGAGACTCAGCAGTTTCCTGGGACGGGCAGCCGCTCAGTGTAAAATTTTACCTAGCTAAGGAAGACTCTGGGTTCCTCGCCCAGCACTGCAACAACAGAACAAAGATCACAATTGTTTTCTTGTACTTTGTTAAAAACAGACATTTGCTACTAGGTCCCAGATGTCTATAAGCCAGGGGCAGGGGAAGGACAAGCTCAAGTTCAAGGCCAGCATGAGCTACGCCGTGAGCCCGTTTCCCAGTGGACTTCTGCACTTGCCTTTTAACAGAAGTAAGTAGGGCAGAGGTGAGACCAATGAAGACGACAGCAGAGAGAAAGAGGAAACCAGAGAGAGCTCAGGTACAAACACCAAGGACATAAAGGCTTGGGGGAAATGGTAAAATGAGTGTGGCAGCGGGCTGTAGGGGTGCGGTGAATGCAGGAAGGGACTCTAGAGCTGCCCAGGGAGTATCATGAAAAGGAAGGAAGGAAACTGCTGGGCTGCCATAAGCAAGTTAGACCTGCTAGTCTGGACCATGGTGATCAGATAGCCCCTGACCTGCTAGTCTGGACCATGGATAAGACTCAATGTAGGGAGGGGAGCCTGGAATCTGGGATGGTTTGTTGAAATCACTGAAGTAAAGGAACCACAAAGCCCAAGAATTAGGCAATTGGATAGGACAATAAACTTAACTATGGGATAAAGTCCGTCTATCAGAGAGTTAGACGGGGCAATAAATCTTAGGCAGGGCAGAAACAACGCAGTCGTTGGTCATGGACCAGGAAAAAGTGAACAGATTACAATTTCAAGGTGTGAGAGGTGTAGGATGTGGATCTGGGTGACGTGCCCATGACTGGGCTGTTACGCAGAGGTAGAGCACACCAGTCTGGTAGTTCTGCTGCTGCAGGGGCTTCAATCCCACTCTCTAGAAGGCCAGATCTACCTGACAGCAGGCACATCAGCGGAATGTTCTCATAGGCTACTAGAAGCTTTCAAAGAGAAATGTCTGAGGAATATAAAATTCACCTTAAAGCCTTTTAAATAGGGTCACAAGTCACCTGTCTCCCATATAACAGAGTATGAATTAGTAATTCTATTAATTTTTAAGTGTTTTTTTTTTTCTTTCTTACAGATTCCTTACTTTTGCTACAGGGAAAACGGTGGGACAGATATCCTAGAGCCTACACTTACCACAGTCTCCCATGCCACATACCTGTGCATAACTGAAAAAAGCACTGGTCTGAAAAAGTGGAGATTTGTGCATCTTTTCTTTGAAAGTGTAGCGATCTGGGCTTTGCTTTTTGGAAATATCTCCCATCTTCCAGGGTCTGTAACTGCTTTAACCCATGGATTCATGAAATGCAGCATTTGCATGGGCAAACTTTACCCATATTCCTGGGAATAGACTTGTCAGCCTCTGAAGCTGTGGTTAAAATGTACAGCTCTGTTTCCTACCTTCTCAATGGTGCCGCTGCTTTGGTGGAACTCTCTCTCTCAACAGCCCTGTTACTACACGGATACACTGAACTATCAGGCAAACAAGGTTCATAACCCAGGGCAAACACTTTACCTCTCTGGGTACAGTTCGCACAAGGAATGAATGGAGGAATGGCGATCACCTCGTCAGGCTGTGTGTCCACCCGTGTACTGCCTGGAGAGCCTGGGATGTACCTGCTATACACTAAGTACTAAGGACGCCTCTGCAGTTGCTCATTTGCATGCCTTAAAAAATGTTAGGTATGTTCAAAACAGGAACCCAAAAGACACCGTAAGCTCTGGTATCCCAATGCCTGGTCCCATGACTGGCTGTGGAAGCATAAAAATGTGTGTGTGTGTGTGTGTGTGTGTGTGTGTGTGTGTGTGGGTGCGCAAAAATACATGTGCATGTGCGAAAAGATAAAAGCATAGCATGTACATCTTAATTTAGTGTGTATCCTCTAATTAGAGGTTTTTAAATTTTTATTTTAAAAAATTATTTACTTCATGTTAAGTAAAGAAGAGTGCACACTGTGACACCAGCCTGCCGACCACATTGTTTCAGGATTCAGATTTGTAAGTACATACCTTTTAGCTCTTCATTTTTAATTACTGCTTCGGTGGTTGCCCTGGAAACCTCCTAGCTTAATGGAGAACTGCACGTGAGCTCTAGCGTCCCAGCTTACAGGCTGACTCTCCATCTCTGCCTGAGTCTTCCTGAGCGCCCAGAGTCAAGTATCTGTGCAGCCTGCTGGCACGGGAGAAAAAGTACGTGAGGAATGACTTACTTTGAATATTTCTAACAAAAATACAAGTTAAGCAAACTAAGTCCCGTTCACATTTAGAGGAGAAAGGACTATTCTTAAGAATCCGAGTACCGGGGGCTGGTGAGATGGCTCAGTGGGTAAGAGCCCCCGACTGCTCTTCCGAAGGTGATAAGTTCAAATCCCAGCAACCACATGGTGGCTCACAACCATCCGTAACGAGATCTGGCCCCCTCTTCTGGGGTGTCTGAAGATAGCTACAGTGTACTTACATATAATAAATAAAATAAATCTTTAAAAAAAAAAAAAAAAAGAATCCTAGTACCAAGACCAGAGAGGTGGCTAAGGGGTTAAGAGCATTTATTGTTCATGTAGCTGTAAATGCAGATCCAGAGGACCTGACTCCCTCTTCTGTACTCCATGGGAACTAGGCAAACCTGTGATACATATACAGAGACAAAACGTTCACACACAGAAAAAAGCCTTTAAAAATGGAATCTGGGCGTGGTGGCGCACGCCTTTAATCCCAGCACTCGGGAGGCAGAGGCAGGCGGATTTCTGAGTTCGAGGCCAGCCTGGTCTACAGAGTGAGTTCCAGGACAGCCAGGGCTATACAGAGAAACCCTGTCTCAAAAAAACAAAACAAAACAAAAATGGAATCCGTTAAAAAGAAATTATGGACTGTTATTTTGTAGCTATGCTGACAAGATACTGGTTGTTATAATAATAAAAGTTTATAATACAGAGCGCCCAGAGAAGGCTAGCAGGGGAGACCCACAGAAACCACAGACAGCGGCTGTGTGATGCTCTGGAAACTCACTCTGCCCGCCATACAGCTCACGTTCCCTGCCTTCCCCCATGCTCTGGCTACAAGAGGACCTGATGGCCCTGCTGAGTAGGCCCTGCTGCGCTCAGCATGCAAGGTTGACCGTGGACTACCGTATACTCTAGAGTTGAGGCCTAGGCTAAGGCCATTGTGCAGAAAGTTTGTTCTAATAGGAGTATGTGTGGAAACAGGCTATAGATATGTGGCCCACTGGCCTTTGAAGAAAGGGAGAATCATGACATCAACAAACATGTCAGAAGTACTAAGGGCAGACTCAACAGTATGGCTGGCTGACTACAAAATTCTTACCTTGGTCCTAATAAGTGCCTGAGGAGGTAGGGGTAGAGCCACCTGTCAACACTGTCTCTATGTTCCCTGAGCTCCTAATGTCAATGCTGACTGTACTCAAACCTCCAACAATCATATACCCAAAACAAGATAATTAATAATTTAATTAACAAGTAATTAAAACCGCTGTGCAGCTACCCCAGGGCTGCTCCTAGAGAAGGTAAGGAGGAGCAGGGAAGAGGAAATGAGGGACTGTTAACTGTAGGTTGGCGCCATCTCTCCCTCTATTCTCTAAGCTGTCCCTGTAATAACTACTGACTCCCGTTGCTCCACACTCCATTCCAGACTCACAGCTGCGACCTCCTTCCTCTCAAGGTCCCACACCACAGCTCCCTAGTGGCTCTAAGATAATTGTGTATACCTTCAGCCTGGTTTAGTACCTACTGCATTAGGCACTAGCCCCCAAGACCTAGAAGAATGAACACTGCCCCATCAAGACCTCCAGTCCATGACAAGGAGTGTTCCAAATTTTACCCAGCAGAGCAAAGCTACAGCTGTGCAGCTCACAACCCTGGTGGGAGGGGTGACAGCTGCCACGGGGTGCTGTCCACGGGATGCTGATCCTAACCCAACTTTCTAACACACTTGAAGGAGATCTGCATGTTTTCTAGGGATAGCCTGCCATTCTCTCAGCTATCTTTCAACTATCAAAGTGAAAGATTGATTTATTTAGAAACAGGTCTCACTATGTAGCTCTGGATGTACTGGAGCCCACTCTGTGGACCAGGCTGGCCTCAAACTCAAGAGACTTTCCTGCCTCTGCCTCCCAGTTGCTGGACTTAAAGGTGTGTGCCACTATGGCTGGCTAAAGTAAAAGATATGTGACCACACATCTTTCCAGCAATGACTAGGCAGACCATTCTTTCTGTTAAGTCCTTTCTAAGAACAGATCTTCTTTTAAAAACGATTATTTTCATTATTTTGAATTATGTGTATGTGTGTGGGAATATACATATCACTACAAGTACCCACGGAGGCCACAAAGCTTGTATCTTCTGAATTTAGGATTATGAGCACTGTGAACCACCTTCTACCTCTAGGAATTCCTTCAGTAAGAACAAGCCTCTATGAGAGACTAGAGACGGGGCTGGAGGGCAAGGCTGCAAAGGTCAGGGTATGGCTTCTCAGCAGCGGACTCCGGTATCCTTCTCAATTAAGAAGACTTTCCACTCCCTGCTCTGTGCAAACATGCTAGCAGAGTACAACAGGGGGCAGGCTCCTGTGTGTTAGGGGATGGTTTCTAGGGAGATAAACTAGGGTGACTGAGCAAAGTGAAGGGTCACTCAGAAGCCACAGTTCTTCCACAAACTCAAAAAATAGCAAAAGTGGTCCACGGGCTTTTAAACTTTCATGTGGGTATGCTAATTTCAGAGTCCTCTATCTTGTAAGACTGTTAGCTAGATTGCAGCTGTCATATCAGTAGATTTTCTTCCAAATGACTAAAACAAACCAAGCCATAAAAACACATCCTAGGGCCAAAGACAGCTCAGCATTTAGAAGCACTTGTTGGTCTTACAGAGGAGACCCTGGTTCAATTCCCAGCACCTACACATGGTGGCTCACAACTATATGTAACTCCAGATCCATGAGACCCAAAACCTTTGTCTTACCTCCTCAAGCAACAGGTACACATGTGGTGCACATGTATACATGCTGACAAACCACACTTACACTCAGAATAGAAAACCATATCCTATCCCCTGCACAAGGATGGTGGTCTACATCTAATGGACGATAGCACAGTAAGCAGATAAAGGGCATAAATTGGGATTCTGCATTCAAAGTTCTGTTCTTGTATGGTTTATACCTGCTACCTAAAATTTAAGAAAGCTTTATATATTTGTGGTATAATATACATGTTATATACAATTCATATCCAAAAACCTTATATTTAAATGGTCTTTAATCTACTTGATAACAATCTTCTATATTTAACTTTTTGATGTTCAGGCCCATACTAAGAATGAGTGATATTAAAACGACAATAGTACTCAGGGCAGACTTCACTCACTTAAGAAATAACAAAGATGGCACTCCCCGACGTGATGAGGCCCCTGGCCGCCAACATGGGAATCCCCACATGAATGGAAGGAAATCGGTTGACTACTGAGAGTGGAACTGAAAGTCAAGGAAAGGATTTCCCCTGCGCCTGACTGGAAACACGACTCTTGATTTTAGTCGTCCTTCCAAGTGACCATGAAGTGAGGAGGAGACTCCTCAGGCATATTTTTAAGCCTTTACCCTCAGTGCAAGATTCTGAAACTGGCTCAAAGACAAGTGAAAACACGAGGAGATTTTAAGTCCCATAGTCTTGACAAAAGACTTAGCAAGTCCACCCAGACCAATGTTTATTTATAACTGTAGATAATATGGAATGGCTCCAAGTGCAGACCCACAAATTAAGTCATTTTGGCAGTCACAAAATTCATCACAAATTCTGAGAGGATAGCCTATAAACAGATACAAGAGCCATTTCATAGATACTATTTCTGGAATATTCTTAATCAGATTATATGCTAAAGTAGTAATAATTTAATTTTTTCTTAAGTGTAAATAAGGCCATTTGACTTGACTGAGTAACAGACTAGTAAGACAAAACTGGAAGACTCTCTCCCCTTCCTGAAACACAAAGACAAGATAGCAACAGAGGGAACGTGAACTCCTACAGCTGACTTCTTTTAGGTGGGAGAAGTGGGCGGAGGGCGGAGAGGGAGCAGTGGACTGCCCCATGACAGAGTCTTGGGAAGACTCTTAGAACATTTCCATACTCAAAAAGACTTCCATTAATTATAATCAATGTATTTTTATGTTTACTAGACAGACTTCAGTATGGATAAACTGTTACAATGCTAAACATTATTCCTCAAATTCTAAGAGAAAATTGTGAGGCTTTCTTATGCTAAAAGAATCAGGAGCAGTCTGTGCAGCCATCTGATCAGAGCAGAGCGGCTGCTACAGTTTGCAGATTATGTAGACTTTAAAGTAAAACTAATAAATCAAAATGCAGGCGGCTGCAAAATTACACTGCTTCAAAACATTCCTGCATTTAGACATGTTTTTACTTATTCTTGCACTTAAGGCTCTAAACATGAAGTCTAGACTATAGATATCTGAAATCAGATACCAACACCTCCCCAAGCAGGCATGATACTAAACACAGAACTTTACAGGTGATATTACTGTCCTTGGTGACTTGCTTCCAAGGGTAGAGGGAGAAAAGAAAACAAGTTTTTACAGAAAACCATCAAACACTGAGCCAGTGACAAGTGACATTCATGGTGACAGACAGCATGTACACCATCATGGGGAGGTGACAATGACCTTCATCCTGTGGTCTTCCCTCCAAGCTGACCACATCCAATCCTCAAGTAAAACGGGCACTGATAGACAACCTACAAACTACCTTCCCCAAGAGACTTCGGGTTCCACTGAGAATGGCACCCTGGGATCATGTATTTGAATCCTTGGTCCCAATTGGCAGGAGCAGTTGGAGAAGGTTAGGAGGTATGTATGACCTGTTGGAATAGGATGTTGGAGGAGCCGTGTCACTGGGAGCGGGCCTTGAAGGTTCAAGAGCCCATGCCAGGTCCTGCTGTCTGTATGCCTTCTATTTTGAATCAGGCTATGAGTGCTCAGCCTGCCGGCTGCCACATTTCCCATCGTGATGGTCATGGACTCGCCCTCTGAAACGTGATGCTCCAATTAAATGCTTTCTTCTGTAGGTTGCCCTAGACAAAGTGGTTTGTCACAGTAATAGGAAAGAAACAAGACAATCCTCAAAACTGATGCTGTAGCGATAGGGATGTGGCTCAGTTGGTAGAGGACTTGACTGGAATGCATGAATCCCCAGGCTGGCTCCCTAGCACTGCATAAAACCAGGTATTGTGGACCATGTTGTAAATGTAGCACCTGGGAGGTGGTGGAGGCAGGAGGATTAGAAGTTTAAGGTCACCCTTGGCTGCATGAAAGTTCCAGGCCAGCCTGGACTATGTGAGACCATGTCTCAACAAAACAAAGTAAGTAGAAAGATTAAACACCTATACTCGACTATGTTAAGGCAAAACGCAATTTTTAAGAGGCATAAGGCTAAGAGTAATATGGCATCCCTGGGTGAAGATTCTGAACAGAAAATAGACACTAGAGAACCACCCATGAGTGTGGATAGAGACATGCTTGCTCCGTTATGCTACTGTGTTTGTTCCTTGGGACTGGCTGGAGGATACATGCAAATTCTCTGCATTATCTTTGCAGAGGTTGTTTACAATGAAAGGAACACGAAGGCCACAGCATTCACATTCAGCCCTCAGGTGACTAGAGTGAGACTGCCTGACAAAGAGGGGCAAGCCTAGGCTAGGGTTCTGATCGCTGTGAGTGCTGACCAACCAACACCTCAGGTGATCTGGGAAATTGTCTGAGATGCCAAGACCACAGATGGTGGGCAAGCAACAAGGAAAAAAGGGGAAAAAAAACCCCTCAGAACTGCCTCTCACCCCCCATCTGAAGTGAAAAACAGGCAGTTTTATGCAAGGAAAAAAAAAAAAAGACTAAGACTAACGCGATTGGCCGGGAGCCATCAGTGTTCTGTGAAAACACACGACAAGCCAGTCCTCATATGTCCCTTAGCAAATACGACAGCAGAACCCAAGCAGGTATGAGAGAGCGCTATGCAGTCTCAACAGACCTCTGTGTCTGACTTCCTTACTGCAAACACAAGTCACAGGCGAGGGACAAAGCAGTCCACATGAAAAGATTTGCAACCCAGCAGTCCATGAATGACAGTGTCTGAAACTGTCTGGTTGGGAAATTCGACGACCCTAGCTAGCCACCTAAGTCTTTCAGGAACTGCTCAATAGGGAAAAACATTTTGTCTTCGCAGAACAGACACGTGGCATGATCGTGTATGCTGAAATGGGTTTATTTAATTGCGCTGAATTTCAATTGGAAAAGAAATCTGGGGACTAATCTGCTCTAACCAAAGAGTTTCAAAATGTATGAACCAGATGAATCCACAGCAATCATCAGGCAGGAAAATGAAAACATGAATGTCTTCAGGAAATTAACACTGCCAATCAAGACAGTGGGGTTTTTTGGGGGGGGGAAGGGGGTGACCAGATCCTCTTGAAGTTCATCTGGAGTGAAAGTATAAAGCAGAAATAACCTATAAGATCCTGAAAAGAAAAACTATGATGGTAATGATGTTCTACTACACACAGACTCAAGCAACTTGACCAGAAGGAGAGTTCAATGGAATCCCTACAGTAAGGTATCTGCAAACCAGGCAAGAAAAAAACAGGTCCAATCAGTCTTACAGCTACAGAATGCCTGCCTGTGTTTATGTGTGTGTGTGTGTGGGGGGTGGCTGTGTGGGCCCAGCCGATGGCCATATGACAGGGGAAACAAAGCAGGTCAACTTGAAAGCTGGGGCAGCCCCCAGACCCGCCATACGGAGACAAGATCAAGTTAGGTGTTTGCTTCTATTCCCTACCCAATTACATGAAACTCCTAACATTATCAGAGTGAGATATAAGCAGACACTTATAATCTTCATCATGGGAAAGACTTGGGTACAAGAATAATCACTGTGAGATACAAGAATAATCACTGTGAGATTAATTTGATCCAAATGTGAGCAAAAACGTTGGTTAAGTAAAAGATCTATTCATTAATATTGTTAAGTGTATTTGACAAAATTTTAATTTGGTATTTAGTAAAAAGGTTTTATAAACAACACATGTGGGGGGGGGACTTTAAGAAGAAAGGAACTATGTGTCCCACAAGTATATCAGTTTTCAGATTCATCTATAAATATAAGGCATGACCCCAATCAATAGGAAATTTGTCCTTGGACATGATCTTAAAATGTATTTGGAAACCTAAGGGCAGCAAGTAGGGCCATTTTAAGTTAGTATAAGGGATGGAGGTTTTAAATGAACAGAGAAGAGGTGATAAATAAATGAAGCCATTATAAGGAGAATAAGTTAATTAATAGGTAATTGGAGCACAATGATTTACAATGTAAAATATCTAGACTGATTTGGGAGGACAGACAGACAGGACACATCAGCCAGGGGCAGTGGTCACAGATACTGGTAGGAGCAAAACATGGCATCCTGCAGTCCACTCTCCCATGCACTAAAAGCCACTTTAGGAGACCGTAGACTGAGGAAGAATTTAAAATAAGATACAAAGGAACACTGCCCACAGGAAGGGCAGTGAGTAATTTTAGTGCAGTCAAATCTTTTTCAACAAAAGGCACCACTTTTAAAATAAAAAAACTAAGCCCTAATCCTGGTGAGGTTAGATGCTTGTTTTTATATAGATTCCAAGGAACTTATGCACCAAATATATAGATTTCCTCCAAACTTCTAAGGCAATGACAGCCACATAGCCACATAGGCTGCAGAGAAGACTAACTGTTTAAGGGCACTTCCAGCTTCCAGAGGACAGTTCTCAGGCCCCACATTGGGCAGCTCAGAAACACATGGAATTTCAACTCCAGAGCATCCGAATTCCTCTCTTGGCTTCTTCAAATACCTGCATACACGTGCACATGTTCTCATACATTCACGAGTGCGTGCGCACACACACAGACACACACACACACACTCACAGGGAGAAAGGGAGGGAGGGAGGGAGGGAGGGAGGGAGGGAGAGAGAGAGAGAGAGAGAGAGAGAGAGAGAGAGAGAGCGCGCCAGTAATGCAAATTCAGAATCTTCTACATAATCAACACAATTTTAACTAAAAATACAAGAAACCATGTTATACCCTTAGCGTGGAAAGAATTAAACTCTGACAGTGACAAGTGTTAATGAGGCTGTGGCAGAAAACAGCCACTTCAAAGAGCAAGTCATGACAGCTATTAAGTTTCAAGTGGTGAGTGCTCTAAGACCCTGAAACTTTCTGGTTATCTACCCCAGAGAAAATCTGGTACATTCCCTATGAAGTGGAAAAAAAGTACAGTTACTCTTCTTTTAATAGTTAAAAAACAAAAATCATTAATACTCAGAAGTCTTTCAATAGGAAAATACATTTTAAAAACAGTGACATAAATCTGGAGACATAACTTAGCTGGGTGAACATCGAGTTTAGATTCACGGGACCAAGTAAAAAGCCCAGTACAGAGGCACATGTCCGTAACCCCAGCAAGGGAGGGAATGGGCAGAGAGGTGCATCCCTGATGCTCACAGCCAACTCGTAAAGGCAAATTGTTGAGCTCCAGTTCATTGAGAGGCCACAAAGCCATGGAAAAAAAAGGTACTAGACATCAACCACTGGCCTCCACATTTGAGGGTGCACATTCATACACTAACAAGTATATTACCACACATACAAATGAACAAACTTCAAGACCATAAAATACTGAATAAGGGCTACAGACAATTAATATAAATAATCTCAAAGTTACATCATTGGATGAAAAATCCCAGGTCAGACAATGCATACAATGTGGACTATGAAGATCAGGGAGACATACTGTCCTGGGTACCTTGTAAGTAGAGAAAGCTCACTCCCCAGCTCTCCGGACTGCTGCAATCTGACAGCCATCTGCAGGAGGAGTCTCATCTCTCCCATCCCCGTGTCAGGCCCCAAACTGGCAAATATTAAGCTACAATGTAAAGCCAGGATAGGCCCTAGCACTCCCTCTGGGATCAGATGAAGCCTTCTTTGAGCCTTTATGACTGCTTAATCTGCCCCTCTGCCCAATCCTGATTTCTCCTCTCCTACAAACATCAACACTTGGATTGATCTGACATCCTTCCTACATCTCCATCTTCACAGCCTCTCCTTCCCTCCCAACAGACACAACTGATACTTTGGGTTTAAAACATACAAAACAGCACACTGTGAAATGACAGTGGCTATGTTTGAGAACATATGTATGTTTACCTTGTCATGTTTTTAAAATGCATTGGAATGACAAAAGATTCAGTAGAGAGTAAAGTAGTGAGGAGCAAAGGCTTCTGGGAAAATACATAGTATGTCTTAATGACCATGTAGCATTTGAGTTCTATATTGAGTTCCTTATGCACTTTTTGTATTGCTAAAATGACCCATGATTTTAAAGAGTAACTTAGGAAGAGGGCGGCCTGCCTCTGTGTTAGCAACGTTCTACCTCCTTTCTGCCCCCCTGAGGAAGAGAGCTGGCCTCTTGTGACCACTGCGAGTATCACAGTATTGTGACAGAACCATAGGGGTGGGAGGAGAGCATGTGCGAGCACCATGCTACACAGTGAGGCAAAATCATGTCACGTTCTACACAAGTGCCACTTTCCTCTGCTGGGGGCAGCAGCAGGCTCCATGTGAGTGAGAGGCAACCACAGGAGGGTGCTCTCTGCTTCACAGGGAACAGCGCTTCAATGGGAACCAGGACAGGCTGACTGATCAGAGGTGGCGTTTAAATCTGCCACAAACAAGTCATAGATAAAAACGTGTAAGAAGGAACCAAAGCGAAGGTAGATGCTTGAGATTGCTCCTTCCAAATTCTGAACCTTTTCTAATAGTCAAAGTATCACAGTAAAATTACACTTAAAAGCAAACACTGTTGAGCTCAAACTTTTTCCCTTTATATAAATTCCAGCAAAAGCTGGCCATGGTGGGTCATGCCTTTGAATCACAGCACTTGGGAGGCAGAGGCAGGTGGATCTCTTGTGATCTTGAGGTTAGCCTGGTCTACACAGTTCCAATCTGGTCAGGGCGATATAATAAGCTCAAACAAAACAAATACTAGTAAAATAAGAGGAATTCATGCCTTAGATCAGGGGCTCCCTCTTGTGGCACAGAAAAGCCTGCTTCCTGGAGTGCCTTGTCAGCCTGGAGGACCTTCTAGAATTTTCCAACAGTGGAGATTTTCATCTTTGCCATTCAGGGATAGGGAAACAGCTCACTGGCTTCCTCTTGGTACCTTCGCAGGGACCTGTGTTCAGCGTGGGTATGGCACACCCACTCTGCACAGTGGTGATATAAACATTTGCCCACATGAACGTCTTGTTGTCAGGATTGCTCCTAAAGCACGTGTGGACCACATGTCACTAAAAGACTCACCTACGGCTCAGGGAAACCCTAGCTTCAACTTGTGTTTGGATGAAGTTCCGGGGTAACTTAAGAGTCATGATCACTAATAAACCAAAAAAGTGAATCATGGACCAGTTTTCCCAAGACAGAAGAGTAACTTTCTATATTCTTTCCCCAACATTATGCAAAAGGGATATAAAGAGGACTTTCTTTTGTGCATCTGCTTGCTACTGCAAGCACTTCCTTGAATGACAAGACAGAAATAATCACACTTCCCAAAATAGTAAAATGTCACCCTCATTTACATACTGATGTCAGTGGATGAAAACAGGGAAACTTATACTTGGTGCTAACCAAAATCCTAAATTTTGGCTTAGTGAATTTCAGTCAAAGAACTGTTTACTAAACTACTTTATTCCATTTGTTTTAGACTAAGGAAGTTTTTTCTAAGCTTATTGATTTGTTTTATTAAGACGGTAGGGCAGGTGGAGGAGACATAAGTTAGGAGGTGTCAGAAGGGAGTAATGGAGAGTTAGGGGCAGAGCCAATCAAGGAATAATGCATGTATCAGTGAAACCATCTAAGAATAAAGAATAGTCTTTTAAAAAATTAAAATGTAGGAATCTACCCAAAAGACATTGTAATGTAATCTTCTATTTTAGGTATGAGGGTATTAGGCGGGAAGACGGCCAGACTCCAGAACCTGATGCCCTCCTGGTCCTAAGGTAGACAAGGATAGCTCCTGACAGAATGTGCTACAAGGTTCCTCTTAGCTACCTCTACTGCCCTAAGAACCTTATCCCTCCCAGTGCTGGGATTAAAGCCATGTGCCACCATGCCCACTTGGCTCTTCATGTTTTACTTCTCAATTTCCTCTAAATAAAGGAGGGCTGTACTGTGAAAAGAAAGCATAACTCTACTTCTACTTCAGGTATGAAATATAGATACGCTTTATCATCCTAATGAGTATCTTCCACGGGGAGAATGACCCAAATAGCAGATGCTCTGAAACGCTGAGGTTTCTGGAGATAAACAGATTGTTTGCTTAGACTTCAGTCAAAACCCTGACCACACAACTCCAGGATGACCCAAACAGGATCTATCCTGTGGTGTTGTTATAGCAAAGTCTGATGTGTTGTTAGACACTGTTCTACAGTTGTGAAGACACTCTGTAAGCAAAGCAACTCTTATAAAGAAAAGCATTTAATTAGGGCTGGCTTACAGTCTCAGAGGGTTACTCCATTATCATCGTGGTGGGGAGCATGGAGTCACATACAGAGTGGCCGGAGCAGAAGCTGAGAGCTACATCCTGATCCACAGGCTAGACTGGACTTTTGAAACCTCAAAGCCCACCCCACCAGTAACACACAAGGCCACACCTCCTATCCTAGCATGGGGCTAGGCACTCATACCCTGATTGATTGGGGTCATATTTATGCAAAGCAGCACAAAGGCAAACTTTCTGCTAGTCCCATTAGCAGGTTGTGAATTAGTTGTCATCAGCCCAGATGTCAGCTTCCACTTTCCCCAGTTATACTCAATGCTCTGACAAACATCAGCCAAACTTAACCTCCCTACTTCCCAATGGGAAGGGCGCTTGACAACATTTGATCTCACTGCCGCTATTTGGCCTTCGTGAAGCTGTCGCAGGCACGGAAATTATCACCCTGTTAGAAGACTTAAATGTAGGCATTATCTGATCTAGTATAGAGATGTTTAGGCAGTGATTTAGGTTCATGGCTTGGGGCAGTGTTTAGCCTTTATTTCTTCAAATATCTTGGTAACATCCTTTAAAAGTTAACGTGCAGGGAATTGATCCCCAAGAACCAGGCTTTCAGCACTTCTAGTTGACAAGAACTCAGTTTGAACATTTGTTTCTAAAGAATTTTCTAAAGATTGTCAGAATGTAAATGGCACTGAGCAAAGAGAAATGAGGCCAAATTTCATAATAGTTGCAAAGCAACCTTGGAGCAGAGTCAGTGCCAGGCTCTCTGCTCACTCCCTCACTTTCTGTCCCACCCCAAAGCAAGCCCAGGACACTCGATGAAGAGCTCAGTTCCCCTCTCCAGCCTTACTCACACAGGTGACTGTCTTCCACAAATCAAGAGAGCCATGTCAGGAAAGCAAGTCTAACACTGGCCAGCCTTGGGAGACAATGCTGACTTCTCCCAGTAGTGCAAAGTCAACTCCCTTAGCTCTCCTTGACTCAAGAAGACCTAGGCTCGGTTTCTTAGCGTTCTCCCAATTATCCTTGCCCATTTTGTTGAAGGTGCTACTGTCAAGGTCATGGCTAAATCCAGCAACCCCAAGGCCCCAGCTGATCTAACTGCACTGACTGTGGAGGGCTGCTCACCTATGGTGCAGCTTTCAGACCCTGGACTATACTGTCCAGCTGCTATCCAACCCTTGCCAATCCCGTCTCACTTCCTTTAGTTAGCTTTGCTCTCAGGCACTTGGCCACTGCTCCACTCTCTGCTTCCCCCTTGTAAATGCCCTGAGCTTGGACTGCAGCCCCTCAGGAGAGCAGGCGTCACACACCTCTCTCTTTGAAACCCACCAATTCCTATTCATGTCATCAGAAACAAAAACCCTTTGTATAACCATCATTTGCATGTGGCCCTATGCTGCTCACTTTACTCCTGTGCGGACTTCTCCCTCCTGTCCAGGCAAGCCTGGCCTGGCTGCATCCTAAGATAGCATTTGCTATCCTGTCTACACTCCAGTCCCACGGCCTTCCCCTGGGACTGCTTGCTCTGCTGTTTCAAGTCACTGTTCAGAAGATACTTTTCAATGGAGGAGCTTTCCTGAAAGCACCCTAAGTCCTGACCCTGAGCCCCCAACCCCTGCCTACCCCACAGTTCTCCAAAGTTCATGTGGCACCAGAACATGAGTTTCATTCATCTATTTGTTCTAGGTCTGCATCTAGAATGTTCCATGAGTGCAGTTTTGCTTGCTGCAGTGCGAGCATCTACAATATTATCTGGCACACGGCAGGAAGTCAAGAAACACTTGGCTATAATCAAAGTGTCATATTCATCAGACAATACAGATTTCTATGAAGTATCTGTACAGAAAAGAAAGCTGAAGGAACAGAGAACACTAAACAACAGAGGATTAAGAATGACCATACATGACAGAGACAAGCCTGTCAAAGAAGATACAAGCCACAGCTGAGTGTGAAGGAACACGCCTATAATCTAGCACTTGAGCTCAGGCAAGAGGGCTGTTATAATTTAGGCCAATCTGGGTTACACACAAAACCCTGTTTTAAATAAACAAATAAGTAAACAAGTAAATAAAAAAGTAAACACAGAGAGACTGGCAAATTCAAGGCACAAACAACTTAAAATTTCCTAATCCAGGCATGGTGATACATGCCTGTACTCCAGCACTCAGGAATTTAAGGCAAGAGATCTGAAGGCTAGCCTGAGCTACAAAGCAAACTTCTATCTGAAATAGAAAGAACAAGGGAGAGGAGAGAGAAAAGAGAGACAGCTAGCTGTCACATGGTAAAATGGAGGAAAATGAAATTAATTTTAATGTTTTATTTAATTCAATATATGAATAATGTTATTTCCACATTTAAAGTATAAAAAATTTTAAATACCATGGTGGAATTGTTGTTATTGTGTCTTTATGCGACCCAGGCTGTCCTGGAACTCACTCTGTAGACCAGGCTGCAGACATCTTGGATGTCTCAAGACATCCGCCTGCCCCTGCCTCCTGAGTGCTGAGATTAAAGGCGTGAGCCACTATGCCCTGCTACATGGTCGTTTTGAGTATTAAGTACTTGGAATAGCACTTATTTCACTGCAGAGAACATCTCAGATAGCACTACCGCGTCTCAGTGCTCAGAAGCTGTGTGTGGCCGACAGGCTGACATACTGAACAATGTTGCGTTCTGACCCAAAAGCAACCACCACAATGAAATGGGGACTGCCTTACACATCGGCTCTCTGCTGTTAACTGGAATCCAAAACAAGACTCTCAGGCATGATCGTGGTGTACTACTTCTGTCAGAAAAGCTTCAGAGAATAAACAGAAGAAACCGTGTCTCTTCTGATATGTCACTGCCATGAAGACAAGTAGCTTGTGCTTTGATGGCAGAGGCCAGGGCCCTTCTCCCTGCTCCGTGTGACTAAGAAACAAGTCTGTACAGACTCTGCAGTCTGACTCTACAGATAGCACAGTTGTTGTTTTTAGCTAGAACCATCAGTACCATTTCCACTTGACTGGCATGGATCTCCGGTCCACCCTGCACTAAGGGACTGCACTGAGAGGTGACCTTTTCCAGTGTTACAGAAATTGCCTCACCTGTACATTGCATTTTACTAATACAAGTAACCAAGGAAAAGGCTTTTACACACACAGTGCCTGCATTTAAGCACCACTATGTTTTCAGAGATGAACTATTATGTAAGGAAAATGCTTCCGGTGCTCTATCAGTGACTTTACCTTCTCTCAGAATCCCTTCATTTACAAACACCCACCTACTCTATCTTAAATTATTGATTATAATAACCACCCCACCATCTCTGTCTCGTAGCAGAATTTAAAGAACCCATTTAAATTACACCTCAAAGTTCTAAGATTCTACAGTTTGTACATGCTTACACCTGTCTGTGTGCATGCGCACACTCGTACGTGGAAGCCAGAGGGTGCTACATGCTACATCTACTTACCAGTGGCTCAGATCTGTGGTCATGTACTCCTGCAAACCCGTGAGCCCCGACTAGGTGTATCAGCAAGGCAGAGAGGTCGCAGAGAGGTCGCAGACTCCTGTTAGCGCAATTCTTCTAACCCTAAGAATCAACGAGATGCCTGTGGGAGAAAGAAACTGAATTACATCCAGGACAAGCTTCAAGGAGACTAGAAAGAAAGCAGGTTTTTCTTTTCTTCGTGTGTGTGTGTGTGTGTGTGTGTGTGTGTGTGTGTGTGTGTTTAAAGTAATGGTGCAGAGCAAGTTAACTCATGGCCTTAGACACAACAGCAATCTTTGCATCAAATTACGTCCTTTGTGTTTTAAGACATATATACATACAGCATGATCTGGTTACTTTTAACCAGTCTCACCCTTCACCCAATAGAATCTGCTGTCTCTAGTGATAAGAAAATTGCAGATATTTTTTATTCAAGAGGCAGGGGAAATGGGTAGAAAACTGACTCAGGACACACAGGTGTATTTCTATAACCAAGGGAGCTGGGAAGCCAAAGTAGGAGGACTGCCATGATTTGGAGGCTAGCCTGGACTACATAGCAACCAATCTAGGCCAACCTGGGATGCAGTGTGAGGTCCTGTCTCAAAGAGGGAGAAGAAAGAGAGGAAAATGTCAGTGAGAAAAGAGAAGAGAATGGAAAATGAGTTATTTACAGATAAGCTGATTGAAACTCTGGGATTATTGTAAAAACATGAAAGTGATTGGATGTTTATGTTAAATCACAACTGTAAAGCTGTCTGCATACATGGACTGAAAAGACCACTTGGCTTGGTGTGCACTGGGATGAACTGTCACTGTTCTTCCTAGATCATCTCTCACACGGTCTCTCGAAGAAAAAGAAATCAGTATGATTTCATTATTTTTAAGTTGTTTACAGATGCCGCAGTCTTCTTCAAAGGTTTATTTCGCATTGAATCAGCTGAAAACATGAACCCCTTCAGCTGACCCTGCTCCAGTGACCTATGCAGGAAACTGCTCTTTACACCTGCTGGGAACCGTTAGCCCAAGGCATGTTCTGTTCAATGGAGGCTGTGCTCTGCTCCACGGTTAACTCTAAGCTGTCCATGCTTCAGCCTGAGTATTTTTCATGGATGCTTTCTTTTTGCCAAACATGCCGTTTCCTGTCCTTGCCCCTCTAATACACTTCAGCACACTGCAAACTGAGCACTGTCTCCTTATGCCTCGGAACTTGTCCCATGGTACCCCTGACAGCTCCCAAGCCTAAAGCCTCCAAGGTCTGAGGGCCTGGTCTCCTCCCACCTCCCAGGCTCCTGTGGCCTGCTCTCAAACCCCAAGGAGCTATAGCCAGGCTTTCTCCTCTTCCACAGGGATCTGTCAGGGCTGCTCCCTCTGTGAGGCCACTCCCCTCTACATGCCAATCCTTCCTATCAGAGATGACATCATAGGCTTTAACCCAAGTGACATCACACTGCCCTCCTACTCTAAGTCCACCATGCTTTGCTAGAGTGTTCTCTTCCAACACCGCATTTGCTCATCTGTGTGCTTTTAGGAAGCCCATCTCTGAAAACCTTCGTAAGCTACTCGGGAACCCTGATTGTTAGCCTATACAAAAAAGATGACATAGCTATTCAGACCAAGAAACTGGATAGTGTGGAGAGGGAAAGTCTCGTGGTAGTCGCTCTTCTCCCGGGGCTCTTCTAGCCTCCTCTAGCCTCCTCGGGCATAGCTCTAATTGCCTAGCTCTCCCAGGGTTCTTCTCAGTCTGTAGTTAAGTGTTTGCAATGTCTTCATGTACAAACCCATCTTTTAATATGAAGCCTCTATAATCCCCAGTCTGTAAGCCTTTTGCTTGTTCCAGACTCTATAGGATAGTGGACATGGTGGTGCATGCCTTTACTCCCAGTGCTTAAGAAATAGAGTCAGGTGA
Source organism: Mus minutoides (assembly GCA_902729485.2). Classification (NCBI taxonomy): domain Eukaryota; kingdom Metazoa; phylum Chordata; class Mammalia; order Rodentia; family Muridae; genus Mus; species Mus minutoides. The sequence continues at coordinate 2,959,409 of LR749520.1, forward strand.
ATGTGAGTTCAAGGCTAGTCTAATCCACATAGCAAATTCCAGGACAGCCAGAGATTAATCATCATCATCATCATCATCATCCCCGTCTCAAAAAAAAATAAATCTTTGTTTTCCTTAAATATCAGTTTAATTCCACATTGACAAAAAGCATAGGAAACATAGGTCCAGAAGATCTAGAAATATACATGCAAATTTTATCATACAAAAACTAAATATAAGAACAGCACTGGCACGGATGGAGCCCTGGGTTCATGTCCCAGAAACACAGCATCACAAAACAAAAACCCAGAAGATCTAAGTGTGGCCATCGTCTATAAGCTGTGCATTAGCCTTCTTAATCTAAAACAAACAACAACAAAAGCCCCACTTCATACGGCTGCATGGAGTAGATAAACCTGTAACCCCAGCACTCAGGAGGTCAGCAGAGGAGGCAAGTTCAAAGGCTACTTTAATTTAGATGCTAAGACCGGGCCCATAAAACCAAGGGCAGGGCCTACAGATCCATGGCATAGCATTTGCCAATTACAAAGTTATCTCTAACCACACTGGAGGGAAAGTCTCAGTTCTTATCTGAAAAACTCTCGTCCACCAGATTTTCATATAAACTGCTGTCTTCAGAATTGTCCCTGAAGGGATATACTGGTTGGTTACATAGGTCCTGGGTTCGATCAACAGCACCAACAAGGAAACATACACATACACACATACACACACACACACACACACACACACACACACACACACACACACACACTTACACTTGAAAAGCTACCCATGACACCTCCCCTAAGCCCCATTAACACATCCTCTTACATTGCTGGTTAGGTGTGATCTGGCCTCAAGTAGCAGAAAGTATTATTCATGTTTTAGCACTATGGGCAGTCGGTAATTAATGTTTGTATGAGAAATACACGGCAGGCTAGGATGCTTTTAATTTTTAAAATGGATGTACCCTAGTGTCTTACTGCTCTATTGGTGTGAAGAGACACTATGACCAAAGCAACTCTGATGAAAGAAATCACTTAACTGGGGACGTGCTTACAGTTTCAGAGGTTTAGTCCATTATCGTTATGTCAGGAAGCATGGTGGCAGGTACGGCAACGATGGTGCTAGAGAAATGGTTGACATCCTGGTCTTCAGGCAAGAGGGAGCCACTGGGCTTGGCATGGGTTTTGTGAAACCTCAAAGCCAAACCCAAGGAACACACTCTCTCCAACAAGGCCACACACCTGATCCTTTCAAACAGTGCCACTCCCTGATGACTAAGCATTCAAACATATATACCTTTGGGGACCATTCTTATTCAAACCACAATACCTAATAATCCAAGAAAAAAGTGTTGTTAAACTGTCCTTCTGTGATCACACTCTTTCAGACGGGTTATTGGCTAAGCTGCCCTTCATCTGCAGGGAGGAGCTGGTTCTGCCCTACCACATTTGTTATGAGTGCTTAAGCTACTTTATTATAAAAACTTGCATTAAAAAAATGTATGCTTTGAAAGACTGAAGATGGTCTTTGCTTTCTTCAGTGCTTTACCCTAACCACCAAAACAAAATGTCTGCACTGGAGTCGTCGTTGTTGGAGCAAGGAGGAAGGCCCACTATGGAGATGCCACACTACAATGTCTAGGAGCCCTCACAGGGAGGGTAAAGTCAGAGTAACAAGGGATTGAAGCTCTCTTCAGCAGATTTCCAAACAGCACAGGTCCAGACCTCAGGGCCCAGAGTTCGTTTCTGCTCGCCTGTCCTGTCTGTGCGCCTCCCAGTTACGTCCTAGAGAACCCAATTCACATGCTGTCCTGGGCCTGTTATGTAACTGTGGTGAAGATATTTTTCACTAGACTCTTTAAACAAAGGTTCACGTGACACATTTCTGCTTGAGTTTAGTTCCAGGAAATGTTTGGTTTCTGCAGATGTTTATGTGCTTCTGGTTGTCAACACACACAAACTATGCAACTCTGTGTTTTCCTTTTCTCGCTTTAGCAACTAGAAAGCCCCCAAATCAAATCTGTTCACCAATTCTGCCCAATAGAATGGCTTAAACCTTATTTTTTATAAAGCTATTTTACCTTTTGGTCTGAAATATGCTAGTGTCATAGCGGCTTCTAAGTTCCAGACTAAAGTAGGAAAGCGCTGCAGTGTGTCTTCCACTAAGAAGGATACCTGTTAAGAATTCAATTCTCTGTTGCCTAAAAGAACCCTTTTCCAAAGAGACACAATACAGCCCTCTTGCCTTTTTATGCAAACCCTGTCCACAATGCTTGACTAAGACACAAATATACTCCCAGCTGAATTTCCCTAGCAACCCTGAGAAGCCTGAGGGTTTTGTCAACTACATCAGTGAGAGTTCTTTAATTACTATTTTGAAAATTAAAGTGTTTTTGGAAAAGCCGGCTAAAGGGCTTTCTGGCAGGTGTTCTTAGAGACTGGGACTAAGCATACAGATCTACAAGCCAAGGGACTACTTCAACTGGGCCAGAACTTTGGCTCAACATTCCCTGACAAATAAAACAAAAACCAAAGAGAATTGATTACAAAGTTATCCCTAGGGATGCTGGGAAGTAAGTCTCAGCATAACCGTGACTTGTCCTGGTTCTTACCAGAGAAAAAGCTTTTCTAGCAGATCCTCATATAAACAACATACTGAGAACTGCCCCTGGGGAATTATGCTTACTCAGACATTCTTATATATTATATATGGTACAAAGGCAAAGCTCTGATAACCTAATGAAATAAATAAAACCCAGACAGTGTGAAATCAAACTTCTTAACAGTATTTTCAAATATGGAAGCCATGGAAGGGCTTGATTAGCTGACCCAGAGTGCGGGCTGAAGCCAGGGCCTCCTACTTTACCACTGAGTTATATTGTGGCAAAGGATTTTTAAACAGATTTAATTTTAGTAGCCAACTCTTAATAGTACACACCTACACACGGACACGGTACGAGTTTTTGGTAGAATGATCATTTTGAGACTAATAAATATTAATTAATATATATCAAACTAGTTTGGGGGTGTGTGAGCATGCCTTTAATCTCAGCACTTAGGAGGCCGAAGCTGGCTGGTCTCTTATGAGTTTGAGGGCGGCCTGGTCTATACAGTAAATTTCAAACCAGCCAAGTCTTTACAATAGCGCCTTGTCTAAAAGAAAGTATGGATAGTTATGTAGAGGTATAACATTTTAAAAAGATAATATAGTGTGGTATCCTTATATTTACATTTATAGTATGTATAGTTAGTAAAACTGTAGCTCTTCTATTAATGGTTAAAAATCAGAACTTGAGGGCAAATGTTACACTGCCATTCTATGTCTTGTTTTAGACACCCATGTGGGATTTCAAACTACATTGTGAGCTAGCCAATTACCAAGCTCCCCCTCCACAGGTTTTCCCCCCTCACGGCCATACACACACACACACACACACACACACACACACACACACACACACACACACACAGCTACCTGCTCAGGAATCCTGGAAGGAAGCAGAGCACAGTAGCAGAGGACTTGGAGGGGAGATTATTTAAATACTGCTTTATTTAAAGGTAAATTACAGGTACCTCTGTGGGAAGGAGAAGTCCACATGTCTGTCCATGAGCTACTCTCCTGAATCTGGATGGGAACTGGGGAAAAGGGTGACCACAAGGGAGGGGATGTAACATGCTGGTTTGCAAGCCTGTGTTTCAAACAGAGAGCAGGGTGAGCTCTAGCGGTCCCAGGCTGTGGGCAGAGTCACCGTGAAAGCCAGATTAAGAGGGCCTTTGGAAGCTCAAAGTTGCAGAGCATCCCATCAAGAACTCAGAATTCACACACAGTTCCTCCCGATACCATAGACAAGTTTATACAACAAAGGTCACATTTACCAAGCATGCTAGGCAACAGGGGGTGACTTTCTCATCAAGGTTTTGGGGAAGTGAGCAGAATATTATTCCGGGTCAAATTAAGTCCTTAAAAGGACAGTTTAATGGTTTTAGTCATTCTTGAGCTACCTTCATATTTAAAAAAATAAAACTTGACATAGTAGAACAGAAAAAGACATGGTTAGAGTCATTAAAAAGCTACAACAAATTCATAGTTTAACTGTTAAATGAAGTGTTTTCTTTAACAGCTAGAAAATGCAACATTGCTGATTATTTACTAATACAGTAGCAGTCTTAATAAAAAGTTAAAATGACAAAAGTGAGTCTTAATAAAAAGTTAAAATACAAAAGTGAGGGGCTGGGAAGATGGCTCAGTTAATAAAAGCACGAGGGCCTGAGTTCAGATCACCAGACACGACAGCCAATCACGCCTACAGCCTCAGTGCTTTCAAGAGGCCCATGATGGGCACACCCAAGGCTTCCAGTTCATCTCACCACATCTATAAGCTTCAGGAGACCTTGTTTTAATAAATAAGTTGGAGAGAGACCAGGGAAGATGCCTGATGTCAATTCCTGGTGTCTACAAGCACACACACATATAAACATGGATGCACATACCATGTAGACACAAAAATATACAAAGGAAATGCAAACATGTAAATGGCATGTTTGAGTAATAACGTTCTACAGGAGACATACAAAGAGAAACTGGTAGGATAAAGTATGAGTCCATCAGTGTTCCTGGATATAAAATCAATATACAAAAAATAGTACCTCATAATTCATATCGAAAGCCATTTCATAGAATAGGAATAGCTTTCACTTAATACACGTTCATGTCTGTTCAAACAACACAGGAAATAAATCTTCAAGAGCTTTACAAAGAAAATTACAAGGTGGGCAAATGAAAAAAATCTCCTCTTTGTGGGTTAAAGAGTAAATGTCCCTTACTTGAACCTGGACACACAGACTTTTAGTTAAAATCTCTACAAAGTCCTTCAAGGAGCATGGTAAACCCAGCCTTCCCCCCCACCCCCAAAAAAAAAGCCTTTAATACCTTGAAGAGAAGTTAAGTAATATGCCTCTCAGGCATTATGGATTTACATTAAACAATGATAAATAAAATGTTAAGGTCAGATAAAATGTCAGATAACTCAGAAAAGTTCATTAAAGTTTCCTCTGTATCTGTTTTATGTATGCACAGGTGCACGTTCGTGTGTAGGCTGAGCTATGGGTGTGGGGGTCAGAGGACAACTTCCAGTGTCCTTCCTGAACTCTCCAAGGAGGCTGGCCTGGTCAGAAAGCTCTAGGAATCCACCGGAGTGCACCTCCCAAGTGCTGGGGCTATAAGCCTACACCACCATCCTGGCTTTAGTTCTGGGGATTAAATTCAAGCCTTGCTAAGTACTTCATCAAGTGAGCTACCTTCAAGGCCCTTTCAGAAACATGACACAGAAGTGGTGGCATAGAGGAAAGGAGAAGAGCTATAAGGAAAGGAAGGAGAGTGGGGTGGGGAGAAAGGATGAGGTTGCAGGGGAAGCCACCCAAAGGACATGTTACTGTCGAGAAAGCAGCTGTCCTGTCCTTTTTACAAGCACACTTGGTTCTACCAGGAAACACAGGAAATAAGAGACCACCTGTCCTTAAGCATCAGAACACACAAGGCAAATACATTAAAAAATCAATGTGGATTAAACTCTACAGAGTTCAGGAGATCAGGGTAACAGAGGTGAACCAGGTACTGGATAAGGGGCCAACTCTGAAATAATTATAATTATGACATGAAATGTTGATTTACCCTTAAAATCAAAAAGGGAACAGAGAAAAAACACAACTACATAGAAATATGCCTCAGCATTCAACCTCTGCCTAGCAGGGCTTGGAGGCCAAAGACACCCAACAACCATGTTTTTAAGTAATGCCTTAATGGAAGACATAAAGGCTTAAGTCTGAACTAGTATTTGATAACTAACTAGAATATTATTAGAATTTCTGTGGCCAAAACTACTTGTTTTCTTTGAAAACTATTTGTTTTCAATTAACACAACGGACTGGAGTAATACAGAGTTTGTTCCATCAGCCACAGGACTAACTGTGCATTAAGAATCAGGACCTGTATCCAGAGGTTCACCAGGGATGCCTGGTGCATCCAAGGAAGCCCCGGCAGAACCGCTCTAAGAAGCAGGGGTTATCCTAACCAGAAATGCTCAGTTCCTTGTACTTACAATGCCCTGAATCGAACAATAAATGCTGTTGCCAATCGAAACTGTTGTTCACCGGATTAAAGATACCAAGCTCTTTAAACTAGCTCATCTGCACAGTGCTGTTCCCCCTTGAGTTGGTTTGGTTTGGTTTGGTTTCCTCCTGAAGAGAAGAAACCTGTGTGCGGTCAGGCCTCTGTGGCCTCCTAGTGCTGGCCATGGAGAACAGCAACCTCTCTGTCCCTGGTAACAGTTCAGCAGCCAATGCTTCTACTACAACAGTGGGAGCCGACTCCTTTCCTCCACTCCTCTTCCACGTGGGTAATGGCAATGCCCCAGCATAACACTCACACACTGCTGGGTCACACCGAGCCGAGGCAGACACGGAAGAATCATGACACCAGCTTCTCCACTGGTACTGCCCACCAAGATGCCACCTAACTAATGTCAAGGACGCTTGCTGCTCTTGGTTTGCTTCAAACAGGATTTTAATTATTGTTTGTTCTTTTCTTATGTATGACTTTGTCTTTTTTGAAATCCTAGAAAATTCACCCACTATATTCTCTATGACAAAACACTATCAAAAGTAATTAATACTTCTCTGCCTTGCAGAACACTCATGCTTGACTGAGTTCTTGCTGACTAGAACCCTGAGCCACACAAAGAAGGCTCCACTTCCAGCCAGACCCGAAGGCCAACAAGCTTTCCTGGAGGCAACAGAGACACCACAGCTACTTGGGAAAAGACTACTGGGCCAGAAAGGAAGGCCAGGTGCTGGCTACCAACCACTACCCCCGGATGACTTAGTCAACACAAAACATCAATGTCTGTTTCATCGGACCACAAATAACATTTCAGACGTAAGAAGTGCGGTCTGGAGTAGAGTGCGGGAATGAGCGAGGTGTCAAGTTCCTCTAGATTCCCCCCAATCAATCATTAATTAAAAACAAAACAAAGTTATGAAGGAGGAAAAAAGCTAAGTTCAGACTCTCTCACTGGGCTGTGAATGACGCACTCCATTACAATCTAAATGCTGGGCATTATGAAGTTTTATTATCATCACACGCACAAAAGAAGCGGTGATGTACACAGGGTGGGTGTGTGGTGCACACAGGGTAGGGGTGTGGTGCACACAGGGTGGGGGTGTGGTGCACACAGGGTGGGGGTGTGGTGCACACAGGGTGGGGGTGTGGTGCACACAGGGTAGGGGTGTGGTGCACACAGCAGAGGTCAATCCTGCCATGAGAAATCAAAGTCGGTGAATATGTAATGAGTTGGTACACACACAGTGGCCAGAACGCCACTTGGCAGACAACAATAACCCATTACCTTACAGAACCTAATGCCTGTGCATGCCCAGTTTCAAAGCTGAGCCACGTTCCTTACGTCACACTTGAGAAACAATCATGTGACTTTCATAAACAAACAAAAATGACTTTATGTGTATGTTCAAATCATCAAGTAAACAGACAAAAACCAACTCTGTATGTGTATGTATTGATGCACAAAAAAACCTGGAGAGGAAAAAATCCAATTATTTTCTCTTTCCTCATTCTTTTTCCATTTGTAAGTGTTTCTTCTAGATGTAGTCTCTTTAAATATATTTAGAAAATGAAGCATGATTAAAAGTGAACTTACTGATTTATCAGAAAGTAAAATGTGAGAGCCGGGCAGTGGCAGAAGGGTCTCTGAATTCCAGAACAGCCAGGCTGTCTTGAAACAATTAAAAAAACAGAAAAAATGAAACTAATTAAAAAAAAAAAAAAAAAAAAAAAGAGGTGGGGGGAGGAAAATGTGAACTACTGTCCAGAAATCTACCACTAGATGGCACTATATGGGGCAATTTTAGAAAATATTGCATTATGAGATTTAAACTGTCAAATTACAAAAAGAGTTTTCAGGAGGCAGGATATGATCAAATCAGTCCTGTTTTGTTTTGTTTTGTTAGCTATTGTGCCATTTCAAATGCAGATAAGGCTACTGAGAGAAAACACTAATCAAGTTAAATATTTGCTAACTAATTTGATATAGCAACAACTTTTCTGATATTTTTTAAATAGAAATAATTCTACCTCTACTTCCCAATTCCCAAAACAGCAATGAAGTACAGAAATGTATTTCACTGCACAATATGGGTTTGTGGGTGTGTGTGTGTGTGTGCTGCAATCCATTGGCTTGATTAAAGGGAACTACATTTCCTAGAATCCCCTTTTACATATGACTCTAGGCCAAGGTCAGTTAAGTATGTTTAGCCACTGAGTCATTTCTACCACTTCTTTCTACTTGTCAAATTATTATTTAGTAGTTTTACTCACTTTTACTGAAACTTTCAAATTTCTATAAACCAGGCAAAGGTGACAGTCAACTCTCAACATGGCTCCTGAAGTAGACCAGGGGATACCAGACCTAGAGAGGTTCAACTAACTGGATCAGCAGGTGTTTATTACAAGAATGGGTGAGTTGAGTTACTGTCATTTCCGGATCAGACTAATTCACCCCTCTAACTTCAAAGAAAATGGAAAGTATAACTACGTGTCTGTTTCTGTGACACACAAGGTCAAGTTCTTGCTCTGCCTCTATTTTAAAGGGTTGCTTCTGGCTGTGCCATCCAGTCTGGGTGACCCTTCCACAGAGACCTCAACCCTTACGTCTAACAGTGAACTTCCAACTAAGTCGCTCACTCTCCCCTGAGCTCCTGGAACAGCACCAAAGCCCCAAATGTGCTGCTGGTTTTGTTTGAACAAAGGACTCATGTGCACTGGGGTTTCTGAGACCTTTACAGCCACTGTTTGCTTTAGGCCTCCAGCATCCTAGGACAAGGTACCGCTTCCTGTTGGCATGAGCCAGATGCAGATCCTTTTAAGGTCTAGGGCAGCGGAGAACCTTTTTCAAAGTTAAACAATGGTGCGTGTCAGCACCAGGATCTGTAGCTGTGCAGGGCTCTACTGCAGCCCCAGAGGGAGTTCTCAAACACCAGATGACAGAGCATCTCCACCTGACCCTGACCTTGGCTATCAGACTATGTGAGAGGAGAGCCTGGACCTGGTTTTCTTCCTCACAGGTGTGGCTTGCGCGGCAGTCAAAGCCAGAGGTCAGACTCCAAAGTCCTTCCTCGGTTACCAACCACCTTGGGGTTTGTTTGTTTGTTTGTTTGTTTGTTTTGTTTTGAAATAGGTTTTATTGGTGTTGCGCTTACTAAGTAAGTAGGCTGGCTGGCCAGTGAAGTTCAAAGACCTACTAGTGTTCACCTCCCTACAGCTGGGACTCTAGGTGTGGACCCAGCACCACCACCACCACATCCAACTTGTTACAGGGATTCTGGATATTGAATTCAGATCCTTGTGCCTGTTCAGCAAGGGCTCTACTAGCTAATCTGCCAAGCCCAGCAATCTGGATCTACTTGTAGGCACTGCCCACAAGCATGTAATAAAGCCTTATATAAGCATCTAATGCCTGTGTATAGCATGTGACTAAGTATATTGATTTTGAACATTAGCTGACACATGACCTTCTCTCAGAAACTATGCCTTCTCCAACTGAAACTACAAAGCAGCCTGGGTTTCATAAGACAATGCAGACGCTGAAGACAAAAGCCAGTGCTAAAGCAGTGCCTGAAATCCATGCACCGCACAGCTGTGCTAGGCTGCAAGACCCCAGCTACCCTGCCCGATCCACACCTAATAACTCGACAACTGTAGATACTCCATTCTGCCTGTCACACTGCCCCCCCCAACCCCCATCCCCAGTGACTGTGTGAACTTCAGTTCTGGCCCTCCTGACCCACTGTGGTTAAGGGAACCAAACCAGCCATGTTGTGAGAGATGCCAACTGGTAACTTTATAGGCCGAAGGCTGTGTAAAATGCAGCACCTCCCTGCCAGCCCTCTTGGGAAGGTTTCACACTTGGGTTCTGTTACCCTATCTGAATTAAATACACAGGAAATGAAAGCTATGAAGACATTTTCTGCTCTCTTGTCTGTTACTGAGAAATACCTGCTCGGTGCTGTGCAGTAAGTAACAGACTGAGGATCTGTCTGAATGCACCGAAGACTCACGGCCGTGCATCCTGAACACAAGTCCTTCCGTTTGTATACGTTTAAGCCTGCATTCTCATAGTACTCAATTATGAAGATAGGCCTACGACCTAAGGGCCTCTTCAGAGCTCCCCTGGCTAGCAACCCCCGGGAGGAACTCCATCTCCACTAGACTGAGCGCTTCTCAAGTCTGGGGTAGTCCTGTTGGGCCCCAGGTCTAGAACTTGCTGGTTCAAAGCCTTCTCCTACAGCAGTTAGGCCCACCACCTAAGCACTCCGTTTCCTTTCTGGAAGCCTCTCCCTGCCAGAGGATTCCTGGCCTCACTCCTTTCCTCCTCAGTATGGAGTCTTCTCACTACTCATTGAAAACTCGGTTTTTTTTTTTTTTTTTTTTTTATGCCCAGAATCACCCACTCACCTGACTCAGACAGTCGTACAAGCTGCACACTATATAAAAATAGCCTTTGCCATAGCGTGTGCACCCTTCAGTCCTTCACACTTGGACACAGCAGCAGCACCTTCACACTGTTGGCTTTAGTCAAACGTCCTTCTTTTAGGTATGACTTTGAAAAGGAGAAATATTTTCAGAGACTTAAACTTAATTAGCTGCTGTTATAGTCTTCAGTGGAAATAGTTGTTTTAAAACTAGTTTTATACTAGCTGTTTTAAATGCTATGCAGTCTCAACAAGTCAACCCACTTTAAATCAGAGTCTATGTTTGCTAGTCACTTAGAAACAGAAATACACGATCCACTGACAGATAAGAAATTTTACAACCTCCATCTTAAGTGGAGAGAAAGCCTTCATCTGTCCTCCAGGATTACTTGGAGGGAGACCGGAGGATACTCGCCATCCCTCTGGTAGCCTGTCAGTCATCTTCACCTTTACAGCAGGCAGGCCGAAACCAGATCCCTTGGATGGGCCCAGAGAACCACTTATCACTTCACAGAGCATCCGCAGCAAGACTGAACCTGGCTGCTGGAACCCTCCCCTCCTTTTATCTCCTTCCAAAAAGGGCTTCTGAGAATAACTCCAAAACCAGCAGGAGCTTCAGACCACGGCTCTCTCTGACAACTGGTCACAGGATGCCGATAAAACCCCACCAGCAGGCCTCTCACAGGTTCCAAAGCAACACGGTGAACGGAGATGTGCATACAAAGGCAGTTGCACACTACACCAAAGGCCCCGCTTCTGCCCAGAGGCCGAGGGAGAGCAAGCACGGCACAATGAATGGTGCTGGGGACTCTATGACTCCCCACTCCATCAGCCTTGGATCCACGATCATCACGCTCAGATCTTCAAAGAGAAACAACTTTCGCTGACACAATATATAGGAATCCAGAAAAAGAGAGGGTTTTTTTTCTTTCTTTCTTCCCAAAAAGCAACCTTTCAAAACAGCAATTCTCAGATTATACTTTTTGGCCTGAAACATAATTACTTGACTACTATTTGGTTAACAGAGAACCTTAAATATGTGTGTGTGTGTGTGTGTGTGTGTGTGTGTGTGTGTGTGTGTATGTGTTGTGTATTTTCCCTAAGACAATCTCTTAGGTTCCTTTCTTTCTCTTTCTTTCTTCCTCTTTCTTTTCTTTTCTCTTCTTCTCTTTCTCTCTCTCTCTCTCTCTCTCTCTCTCTCTCTCTCTCTTTCTTAGTTTCCTGGTGGTGGTTTGCATCTTCAATCCCAGCACTCAGGAGGAGGCAGAGGCAGGTGGATCTCTGAGTTTGAAGTCAGCCTGGCCTACAGAGTTGAGTTCTAGAAAAGCCAGGTCTATAATAGTGAGAAATCCTGTCTCAAATAGGCAAAAATGAATTAAAGGACAAATAATTAAAATGTAAAGGCAGTTTCCTTCTTAAATCTGTCCTACAAATCTACCAACTTTGTTCTGATAGTTAAATCAAAACTAAACTGTATAAAAAAAAAAATCACACAACACAGCAATGCCTGTGCGTTGAATTGGTTATATACGACATCACACAACACAGCAATGACTATGTGTTGAATGGGTTATATACAACCAATTCTCCATCTGGAGCAAAGCTCTGAGACTGTTCTGATTTTTAATTTTCTTTATATGTGTTAAGTGTTTTGCCTGAAAGTACGTACATGCTGTGTGTGTGCGTGCGCACTCGCGCACAAGCGATGCCTGCAGTGATCACAGCTGGTTCTGGGTACCCTGGAACTGGTTGTGAGCCACTATGTAGGTGCTGGGAACCAAACTTGAGTCCTATGCCAAGGCAGCAAGTCTTCATAACTGCTGAACCATCTCTCTAGCCCCCAATTCTGTCTAACGTACTAAGTAACAACTGCTTAGTGTCATGAGGAGCTAGATTCATTTGCTGGACAACAGGAAAACGCCTTAAAAAGCACACCTGTGACCCCTGAATGCGCAGGCTGGAGGCAGGGGGACAGTGAATTTGGGGCTAAAAGCAGGCTGCATGAGAATCTGTCCCAAAAACCACGGAGGTGAATTCTGACACATGCTACAACACAGGCAAACCTTGAAGACAGTAAGCAAAGTGAAATTAGCCTATCACAAAAGGGCAGACATGTCTGACTTAATCTAAGGGGGAGGTGCTTACTTGCATACACTGTCGCCACAGATGATGGTGGTGGTGATGTATATGGTGCCGCCTGTGCATTTAAAGATAGAAAACTGCATTCTAATGCCCAGTGAATTAAAAACTGCATTTTTTTTTATTTTTTATTTTTTATTTTTTTGGTTTTTTCAAGACAGGGTTTCTCTGTATAGCCTTGGCTGTCCTGGAACTCACTCTGTAGACCAGGCTGGCCTCGAACTTAGAAATCCGCCTGCCTCTGCCTCCCGAGTGCTGGGATTAAAGGTGTGCGCCACTACGCCCGGCTCTAAAATCTGCATTCTAATGCCTGGTGAATTAAAAACTGCATTCTAATGCCTGGTGAATTAAAAACTGCATTCTAATGCCCGGTGAATTAAAAAGTCAGAGATCTAGAAGACTCTTAAATTGTCCTGAAAAGCACTGGTTTAAGAAAATAATCGTGATGTAGTTCCAGATCAGTACACTTCCTCTCCTGTCCCTCTTCTTTCTAAATTCCTGCCATAGCTGTTCCAAGCAGTCGCCATCTTTTCAAGTCCTCTAGCCAAGCTACACTGTTCCTTTACATTTAAAACTTCCAACAATTTCCCAGGGCCAACAGGGGAGCTGCAGCAGCAGTCCATGCAGGGCCCTCTCCAGCCCCATCCCCCACTACTTTCCCACCACCAGCCTCAACCCCCATAAGTCCTCACACCTCTACAGAGTGCGAGTGCCACATGGTGCCTTGGAAATGCTTCCCTGGTCTTCCCCAAGGTGAGGAGCAGTGACTTCTCTGAAGGACTGCAGACAGTCCTCAGATGGCCCAGACCACGCAAACTCCCTGACCAGCCTGGGCTTGAGATACATTATGCTCCACTCCGCTGGTTTCTAGTTCCCAACCCATCCCTGACACATCTGCAGCAGAACACCTCAGATAAGCAGCTCTGTGTCACTCAACTTCAGTGAGCCCCAAGGTACCTCCCATCGTGCACGGTCCACCTCTCAGCCACAGAGAGGCAGCCCTCAGTGCCACTGCTGATGGCAGTGAGCAGTCAGCAGAAGGGCAGAGCAAGTATGCACTCGGTCACTATTAAATGGACAGCTGCTCAAATGAGCCTGACTTACCCCTTTCTTCAAAGGGGCTAACAGTTTGGACAACAAACTTGCAAATGAAAGGTCAGTAACGTATGTCCTAGAAGCCTAGTGATAGAGAAGTTTCCAGACCATTCTAGAATCAGAGGAGCTGGGAGGATGACAGTACTTCCTGAGTGTGTGGGAAACTGGCAGTGGAGTAAGTGACCTAAGAAGTTTCTAGATCTGTTGATGTCCACAAAACAATGTACAGAAAAAGAGAAGAGGAAGGATAAGAACCAGGAAAAGGGAGGAAAAAACAAAAAAACAGAGCCAAGTCCAATGTTTTGTAAAAGCCAGGATGCTGTTAATCTCTCTAGCTCAAGACACAAGAATGGAAATGTAGTGCTCTCCTGAGATGCTCTCTCACTCCTTTATTTCTTTAAGAAAAACGAAGAACCAGCTGGAGTCAATGCAGGTTTGCAGCCTACAGCCCTTTCCATACACCTTGTGCCTGTACCATCTGGGTTACAACCAGCAGACGTCCTGGTCCTACGTCTCTGGTGTCTCCTCTCACACTTCCTCTGGTCCTCTCAATCTCTCCCCGTGCTCACGCCCTGAACATTCTGCAGAACCAGGCTGCATCTTGTGAGGCTTCCCTACTGATTGAAAGACAACACTAACCATAATCATACTTTTTTGTACTAAAAGGAACTTATCAACAATAGTTGCTTTATCACAGCATAAGCTATAAAGACTGCTCTGTAAAAAAAAAAAAAATCTGTAATTTGGCACTAAGTAATTTTTGCCATGTTGATTTAGTTTCTAGAAGTATTTAACAGACCTAAGTATTTTTCTTGAAAGAAAAACTGGAAAATAATCACTATATCACATGGTGAAGGGAATTTAGAGGGACTTTGATGTTTAATCTATAAGTCCTTGATTTATTTAACCTTAAATCTTTATTGAAATCTTAGAATATACTATGTTCCACTGGGAGACTTACGAACAATTTTCCTAATATGAAAACTGATTATGTATCATATAGATATAGTGGAAGAGTACCAAGTATAATCTCAATTAACCATTTTAATCGTATTTGTATAAATGTATAAATTCCAAGGTTAGTTAACAAGAACAGTAAGAGAATTACACTTAATGTAGGCGATACAAAGAAGGGAATTACACAATCTCTTAGACAGGCACTAAAAAGCAACCAGCAGCTGGCACAACTGGCGGTTATCATGTAGAAGACTGGGAATTAACCCATTCTTATCTCCTTGTACGAAGGTCAAGTCTAAGTGGTTGAAGGATCTCCACATAAAACCAGAGACACTGAAAGTTATAGAGGAGAAAGTGGAGAAAAGCCTCGAAGATATGGGCACTGGGGAAAAATTCCTGAATAGAACAGCAATGGCTTATGTTGTAAGATCGAGAATTGACAAATGGGACCTCATAAAGTTGCAAAGCTTCTGTAAGGCAAAAGATACTGTCAACAAGACAAAAGGGCCACCAACAGATTGGGAAAGGATCTTTACCAATCCTAAATCTGATAGGGGACTGATATCCAATATATATAAAGAACTCAAGAAGGTGGACACCAGAAAATCAAATATCACCATTAAAAAGTGGGNGCAAACACGGAAGTGGTTGCTCACAGTCAGCTATTAGTTGGAACACAGGACTCCCAAGGAAGGAGCTAGAGAAAGTACCCAAGGAGCTGAAGGGGTCTTCAACCCTATAGGTGGAAGAATAACATGAACTAACTAGTTTCCCCTGCGCTCATGTCTCTAGCTGCATATATGGAAGAAGATGGCCTAGTTGGCCATCATTAGGAAGAGAGGCCCCTTGGTCATGCAGACTTTATATGCCCCAGTACAGGGGAACGCCAGGGCCATTATGTGGGAGGGGGTGGGTAGGGGAGCAGGGCGGGGATGCGGGAGGGTAAGGGGAAATTTCTGGATAACATTTGAAATGTAAATGAAGAAAATATCTAATAAAGAGAAAAAAAAAAAAAAAGCAACCAGCAGGGAGGGGGAGAGGAGCAGGGGCTGCTGAGAGGGGAGAGGAGTCTGCCTCAAAGCCTGGGAGTGATCAGACTCAATTAGGAGAAGGAAGAACCAACTGTCACAGGTTGTCCCGACCTCCACGGGTGTGCTGTGGTGGACATACTTGTTCATGCACACACATAACAGATGCACTTCAAGGACATCTAGAAGCGGTATATGGAGTGGGGGCGGGGGGGAACTAAGAAGGTAAACAGATTTCACTTACAGTTAAGAGATTTCCGAAAGTGAGGCAACGATCCTCCTGTAGAGGGCGCCATCCCTGGGATGCACGGTGGTTCTAAAAGGAATCCAGAAGACAGACTATGTCAACATCAAAGGAAGGAATTTATAGAATGCCAGATACCTTTCCTCCCAATCTTGAGCATTTAAAAAGCCATCAATGTACATCTTATAATCCAAGTTCCAAAACTGTTTTATTCCACTTAAAAACTGCTGTCTCCATTGCAGTCTTGCAGGCAAACACAGCCCTCTTTAAACCCCTGCACCTGAGGGCTCTGGATCATTCCAGAGTCTCTCCTTCCTGCCAGGAACACAGCCGGGGTTCTCCCTTCCCTGCCATGCTGCAGATCTGGCTCCCTCCTCTAGTCCTGCTCCAAACCACAGCTCAGGCACAGGCCCTGGCCTGCCAGGCTGTTTTCTCTACGTTTTCAGCCCTGACAGTGTGACTATTACTGCTGGGCCTCTCTGGTGAGAGGTTTCAGTCTGGGTCCTGGCTGTGCATTTTGGACTCCTTAGGGCTTTGCCCACTGAATGCCTTAGAACCAAAGCAGCTCCCTTGTCCCTCAGAGCTTGCTCTGCTTCCCAGTTCTGACAAGCCTGGTTTCTCTCTCTCCTTCATCGCTTGCTCTTCCTTCTGCTGCCGCTGCCATCCCCACCCGCTCTACCTCCCCCGTCAGTGCCCTCAACTAACTCTATCCCCACTAGCGGGCTTGATGACGGCACGGGGCAGATCTCACTTCAATCTATATTCAACACTACAGCCGGCTTCATCTTCCGTGGATACCACAGGGGGGTGAGTGGGAGAGAAGCTCATTTTTCTCTTTTGAAAATGTTAGCATCCCTCCTCGTCAGAACAGACAGGACAGTGTGTAGGTTTCACAATCTGTTCCCAGATTCTTCGACATTCCCTTGAAAACATGAGACTTAGTTCCCCTGCTCTTGAGTGTGGGTTGAACTTACAGCTTGTTTCTAGAGACTAGAATGTGGAGAGACAATGAGTGGCTTCCAAAGGGAAAAGTCAAAAGGCTCCGAGGCACCTGCCTCGGTTCCCTGGATTACTTGATCTGGGGATGAAGTGGCCAGGTCTTACGGACACTCTACTACGTGGAGAGACACACAGGGAGAACTGAGGTCTCCAGAAGTCACCAGCACCAGGAAATACACCACCTTGGAAGAGGACTGGAACCTAATATTATGACTTCAATATAAGACGAGACCCCAGTCCTGAACCCCAACCCCAGACACAGGTAGAGACACCCAGTTTTTACTGTTGACTCCAATCTCTGGATTGAGGGTGATTTGTAGCTTGCCAGCAGGAGATCAAACCTCAAGTGTTTCTTTGGGCCTCAGCTCAGTCGTCCGTCACCTGCTGTTCTTTCCTTATCCTTACATACAGATACCATTTTAGTCTAGGCCATTACTGTCGCTGGCAAAGTAAGCCTAACCCATGCCATTAGCACACCAAACAATTAGTACATCAAACCACTTTCAGCACTTTCTTTTGGAGAGGAGGATAGTAAGACAAGGTCTCACTGTGCAGCCCTTGGCTCACCTAGAACTTGCTATTCAGTCCATGTTGATTCCAACTTCACTGAGACCCACCTGCTCCTGTCCCTTGAATGCTGGGATGGAAGGTGTATATCCCCCTTGACCCAGTGACTCCTCTTTTGGGCTCAATTCAAGGTCTACATTCATGGGAACTTTACATACATTCTAGTGTATATAAATAAGATTTCCAAGACTGTGTTGTAGTTATTTAAGGCAAACACTGTGACTTCTGCTACTTTATTATTTGTAGTACTCTGGTACTGATCCCTGGGTCTTCTGCATCCTAAGCTAGCACTGAATTACATCCCCAGCCACTTCTACCTTATATAATCCATGTTCATGAACACAACTTTTAGAGCAGGAGGATCTTTCATGTTTTGTTTGGTTTTTTTTTTTTCTTTAAAAAAAGTTTGAAGAGGGCTGGAGAGATGGTTCAGTGGTAAAGAGCACTGACTGCTCTTCCAGGGGTCCTGAGTTCAATTCCCAGCAACCACATGGTGGCTCACAACCATTTGTAATAGGATCCATGCCACCTTCTGGATTTGTCTGAAGACAGCTACAGTGTAGTCACAGAAAATAAATAAGTAAATATTTTTTTAAAAAGTTTGGAGATCTGGTAATAATGTACATATGCAATAAAGTTTGCATGACTATCAAATGATTTGAGAGGATAACTTGGCAGCATTGATTACCTCCAAAATCCAGATGGTTTATGAATAAGTAATTCTAATTCTAGCTGCTTAGAAGAGGAAAATTTAAAAGTAACAAGCATACATCAACAGAGGCAAAGCTAAATTAAATTAGGACACGGCAGACTACTCTGGATCCGTTTTACAAAATAAAATAGGTCAACATGTACTGACCTGCTCAACAGAATATTAAGTGGAAAAAAATGAAAGTTTCATAATAAGAAATGTGTAAAAACCACCAGAGGAAAACTTTAAAACATCTCAAAGGAAGAACAAGCGAAAACTCAGCCAAATAAAAGCTCTTACATTTTCTGATATAGAACAAGCTAACGTCATTAAATTATCAGCTCACTGTAAGCAAAGTCATAAAATTAATGTATGTTCCACAAACATACCAAGTTAAGTGGATGATTGATAAGAGAATTTCATATTGAAAGGTGAATGAGCAGAAGAGCCAGGGGAAACTCTCAGGTACTTGAGGGGAGGACGGAATGTTCTTCTTGGTGACGTATTCTAACATAAAGCCTACATAATGGACAGACAGATCAGATAGACAGACCAAGGAATCCACACGACAAAGTAAAGACCAGGCTCAAGGAGACATACAGCTTTGTGCAAACTGAAGGAGACACGTGAAAAAGCACCTGACAAGAAACGATGCCAAGGAGGCTGAAGAGCCATCTCCAGAGTCACGAACTTAGATCTGTACCTCAGACCACACACAAGAATAAGCTGTACAAGTCCTGGAGGGGGGCTGGCTTGTTCTCTAACACTGCTGTGGGTCAGGCAAACGAGGACTCAGTCAGAAATAAGAAAGACTCATCAGTTTGACTACAGATATTTTTCAAAACTTGAGAAGCTAGTGTGGCGATTCACAGCTCTCATCCCAGTACTTGGAAGACTGAGGCAGGAGGACTGCCAGAAGCCGAGGACAGTCTGAGCTCCACAGCGAGTTCCAGTCCAGGCAGGGCTAGAATGAGACCCAGTTTCAAAAGCAAACCAAAAAAGAACCCATCAGTCGAAAAAAGAAAAAAACCTGAGTATAGTCAAAACCAAAACCAAAAACTTGTAAATACTACTTATAAATAAGATAGTAATAAAAATCTAAGAAAGGTTATCCCATGAGCTTGCTTTTTATTTGAAAAATGGAGGAAAAATCGACAGGCAAGACAGACACAGAGAGAAAAGCCTGCCTTAACCATGGTGTCAACCTCATCGGGGTGGCATTATATGCCTCCTCCAGTGTGATACAGTGAGGACATAATGTCTGAAGGGTGACACAGCCACAGAAGCACAAACCCTGAATATCGCAGGAGGAAACATCAAACAAACCAAATGGAAGAACCTTCTCCATAGCGATTGGCTCGTATTCTTCAAACATGGCAACGCACACAGGGATAGGTGGGTAAGGCAGAGGGCGAGATTACAGGAGAGATGTCTAACCCAAAGGATGTTTTCAAAAAGCATATGAAAACAATGAATTTAACTAGAGATACTTACTCTGGGGATCATGTTTACCTCAGAGACACAGGATGCCAAACAGAAAGCCCAGTGATGAGGTGTGGGACACCTGCCCTCACATTTGTGGTAGGAGATACTCTGGAAATCCCCAGAACAGCACAGACTGTTATCACTGCTGCTCTCGGTTGCATAACAAAACTGCATGTTAAGGCCTCACTGTTGAAGACCACTGCTGAAGGTACCACATACACTGGTCACATGATATGGAGAAACCAAGTGGGTACTGACCAGGAAGCACGCTACCTCTAATACTAATTAAGACAGTAACTGGGTGCTATGCAGACTGCCAGGGGGGAAGTCTTACCCAGCTGTGAATCCTATGACCTGCAGTAACAACTGACACTTGAAGTCATGCCTATAGATACTATGGTGTCACAAACGTTAGGGAGGTGACCAACTGCTTTCTTACTGCATTGAAAGTCCAACTCCACAGAAGGTGATACATACCTGCTAACTATAAATCTAGCCAAGAGGCCAAGATTGGAGAGCTCACAGACCCTGGGGGTGAACCTACTATGAATACTTTGCTAAACAGGCAGGGTATAAAACTGCCCTGGGACTTACCTGCTTATAGATTAGTCTGCTTATTGTAGCTTTGAGAAGCTATGGACAGTTGAAGGCTTCTGAGCAAGGGAGAGTCAGTTTCCTTAAAGAAAGCCAGTCTTCACAGGTCAACTGCAATCCAGATGGTCCCACAGACAGAATGTCAAAGGGCTACTGAATTAACCCAGAAAAAGGACATGACATGAGAAGGGTGTAGGGAAGTTGAGAATGGATCTGGGAGAAGTCGAGGTGAAGAGTTGAGGATGGATATAATCAAAATTCACTACATGAAATTATTTTTTAAAAAAATACCTGGTGAATAGCCACATCTGCTGGATTTCCCAACTTAATTGTATATTTTTGTCTTTTAGTGGGAGCCAGAGAATGGGGAGATATAAAGCAAAAAATGTCTTCTGGATCTGACATGGGCACTGCACTCACAGATTCGATGAAGCTGTGGCTGCTTACATAAGACCCCAAAAGATCCAGGCTCTCAATATTCCGTCATGGCTAGAAGAGAGTCCACAACAGACTACTACAGTTCCTCATCTCCTGTCTTTGTAAGCAGTGTGTTTGGGCACTAGGAATAAATAAACAGTAACACTGGCCTTCAAGAGTAGAGGCACTTAAGAATTAATCATTAACTTTGTTTAGAAAAAATCTACCTAAGTTAATTCTGATGTTAGTTCTTCTTTTATATAACATGTCTCAAAGTGTTAATAAGGGAGAGCTGGAGAGATGGCTCAGCAGTTAAAAGCACTGGCTACTCTTCCAGAGGTCCTGAATTCAATTCCCAGCAACCACATGGTGGCTCACAACCATCTATAAGGGGATCTGATGCCCTCTTCTGGACTCCAGATGTATATGCAGCAAAGCACTCGTATATTAAATTTAAAATAAAGAGTGTTAGTAATTTAGAAGAATGAACATCAGGTGTTCATCCTGTAATTATGATTGCCCTTGGTATCCCCGTGGGATTGGATCCAAGACCCAACCCATAACAAAATCTGCAGATGGTTAAGTCTACTAACCATGTGCTCTGCCATTTGCATATATTCTCTGCACATCTTCCAATATATACCTTAAATACCTTCAGACTTATAACACCATGTAATGTACATGGCATATAAACAGTCCTCTGCCAGTACACACGCCAAGACCTTTTCCTCCAACTATCTATACTGCTTGATTGATTCCATAGATGTGCAACTTAAAAAATTAAAAATCGCTCTTTTTCTTCTCCCTCTTCTCTTCCCTCTCTATCTCTCTTTTTCCTCTTCTATGCACCCCCCTCAATAAACCTCTCCCACATGGAATCACCTTGAAAAAAAATTAAAAATCTATCACTTAAGATAATCACATTGCTATCACATGGAAATGATTAATAGCATAGATATTTAGAATTTACTTCATAAAGTCTTTTTAATGTTCATATAAAACTTAGGAAAACTCAAATGTGGGGTTTTTTTGTTTTTGTTTTTGTTTTTGTTTTTTTGGTTTTTCAAGACAGGGTTTCTCTGTGTAGCTCTGGCTGTCCTGGAACTCACTTTGTAGACAAGGCTGGCCTCGAACTCAGAAATCTGCCTGTCTCTGCCTCCCGAGTGCTGGGATTAAAGGTGTGTGCCACCACGCCCAGCTCAAATGTTTTAAAGAAAAAACAAAAATGAAAACACAATGTCATAGGGCACATGACTATAATCACAACAGTCAGGTATCTGAGGCAGGAGGATTAAGATCCCAACCAGGACTATATATATTAGATTTTGTTTAAAAAATATATAAGTGTAGATGTTATTACTAAGTGAATATTTACTTTAAATATTAAATTTTCCATAGTTTTTTTTAAGTTACTGTCTGACTTTAGACCTTTATTTTTTGTGGTTAGATTCAACTCTAAATCCCAAACCATCTTCTCTCTTTGTTAATACTGTGGGCAGAATTTCTCATAGATTTTAAGACATACATTTCCTTTCTGATTAAAAGTGCTGTAAATACATATTCAAGGTAAAATGAGTTCTATTTGCCATCTTCTAGACTTTTTTTTTTTTACTGCAATAAACTCCAAGATCACCTCTCATCCTCAGAGGACAAAATATGCTTTTCTTGAAGAAGA
The DNA here is from genome assembly GCA_902729485.2 of Mus minutoides. NCBI lineage: Eukaryota > Metazoa > Chordata > Mammalia > Rodentia > Muridae > Mus > Mus minutoides. The sequence continues at coordinate 2,981,829 of LR749520.1, forward strand.
GAACAAGTTCTTGTATCTTCCTTTGTGCTTTCCCATGAGATTCTCTGGCTTCCTAAGTACCATCGTCCTCTCCCCACAGCAGCTCCTAAAAATCCCCTCTTATACCTAAACTATTAAATTAAGGGGCACAAGGGGAATTAGCCCTACAGTCTTCATTCTTTGCCACCCACCCTACACCAATTCATTTATGGAAATCCTACTTCTTAGACAGTATTGGGAGGCAAGAGCTTTAGAAATAATCTTAGCTGAGGTGAGGAGGGTGGAGCACTTGCTCATGGATGGACTTAGTGACCTTTTAAAACACACAAAGACAAACATGGCAGAAAGATGGTAGGGAATTAGAGGGCAGCCTGAGCTAGCACATGTCAAGACCTATCTCAACAAATAACAAGCCACACAGCGCTGGCAAGAAGGTTTACTATGAGCCAGGAAGCTGGTTCTTCATCAAACAAGAATCTGACAATGTCTTGATCTTGGACTTCCATAACTATGAGACATAAATTTGTGCTGCCTGTGAGCCACTCGGCCAGTGTGTGGCGCGGCACATACCAGCAGCCTGGGTGGGTAACAGACCCTTCAGAAAGTAAAAATTCAAAGGGCTTCTTCTCCCATTTGCCTCCATACCTTTCTCTCATTTCCTTAGGGCAAAGGAACAGTGTCCTATACACGCTGAGCCACTAAGAGCAACAACGTGCTAAGAATGGAGAAAGGCCTGGACACCCACGGTCATGGGCTGCTCAGTAACAGCGCCAATCCCCTCAGCTTTTCTCTAATGCTTTTACGAAAGCTCCTCTTTCCTCACCCCTTCCAGAATGTTCCAGATTGGTAGGCTTCCCTCCGCCCAACTGCCTACCGGGAACCACAAAACATATTCCCCAACCCCAAACAAAGCAACTCTGAGTTGGAAAGAACAAAATTCCCATAAGTTTATGTAACACTGGTCCCTCAAACTGTTAAAGAATGAAAACTGAAAAGAGCACCCTTTAAAGACCCGCCTTGAATATTACTGGAGGGCTCCTTCTTCCAGATTTGAAATGTGAATGAGTACCCACTTCAGTTAGCTGAGATGCGGCCAAGCATTGGCCTGGGGGCCTGAGGGAGGCCCGGGTTCAACAGAAACTGTAGCAAAGAACAAAATACAATGAACTGCATCCCAGACCTGGGAGGGACCTTCCTCAGTAATTCCCTTCCAAAGACCAATCCCCACCTGGTAACTCGGTGGTATCTAAGGTAACTAAGTGGTATCTAAGGTAACTAGGTGGTATCTAAGTCAAAAACTCATGTTGCTTGGCCTACTCTCCTTCTGCCACTAGCTAGCTATGTCACTTTAGGCTAACTCTATGGCGTGGGACTAATAGGACTACATTCCGTTAGCCTGAAGGTCATTACAACTAGACTGCATATACTCATCCGACAGTGGTGGTTTACACAATTTGACTGTTGGGTTCTTTATACCAAACATAATTTAAGCAATTTAAAAACATTGCTTGAACCTAAACAACATTTTTGTTCAACAAACTTGTTAAAAAACAATCCTGAAATTTGTTACTTAAAAGACAATAAATCCTAGGAGAAAGTCTTCAGGCGTGAGTCTGAATTCCACTTGAACGCCTCCTGAAGAACAAAGGACGTACTTCATGTGTACTTTCCATCCAGTCGGGAATTAATATTAGAGTCAAAGCTGCCTACAGCTTTAGATGGTCATTAGTTGGGGTAGGGTCGGGGGCCGATGTGGGTGAATGTCCCGAATTTTCCTGGTCAATTTGTTTTGTGGGAACTGAACCCAAGGGCCTCATGAATGCAAAGCGAACACTCCACCAACTGAGCTGTTATGTCCACAGCCTTTGAAGAGCAAACAGGAAAGGCAGACAAACAGAAGAGAACCCACACCAAAAAATAAATTTGGAAAATTAGAAAGAATGAGGGGAGGGGAAGCCAAAGCTGGGTATGCCAGAGCCACAGCGTACCAACATCCCACAACTCTTCCAGGCACATTCCAGACACATTCGAAGCGTTGTTTTCTTTTTGAACAGAAAGTGTAACCAGAGATTGGATTTACTTGTACCTTTTAGTTAGACTTCCATACTGAAGACTAAGAAGACCCTACTGATGGACAGTAGCTCACACCCACCACCTCAGCCAGCCCTCTGAGGGGGATTGCCTACAGTGTCCACACACCCACAAGCTCCTGGTAAGGAACCCTGCCTGCGCTTACAGCTTCAGAAGGGTGCCGCAGTGTGTTAGCAAGTGTTACGTAAACTTTCACAATTGCAGGTCTGTTCTTGCCATCAAGTGGTACCTCCAACACTAACAAAACACAGTGACTGCTCAGGCATTTCTAGTCGGCTCTTAGGATGCTGTGGTGGCTTTCCTAAAGAATGCAGGGCAGCTTTCTGGGTTAAAGACCTGGGATCACTTGGACAGAGGCTGTGCCTCGTGTCACCACCTTGTCGCCAACAGAGGAACAACAAATGTTCCACATCTGTTTTCAGGAAGATTATTAAAGACAAATGGAAACCAAGCTTGCTGATTAGAATCCCAAATCCTCTTTTTGGGTTTTATAGTGCTGGACTGAACCCAAGGCCCACACTTACTTACACAAAAGCTTGCTCACCCAGCAGTATCCCCCAGCCCTGATCTTGTATTTTAAAATATTCTGGTCTTGAAAATATCATGCAGATAATACGAAATGAGTAACTAGGACATTGGTTCATTAAGCCAAAAAAAAGCCCGTGTTGCACACGGCCCATTAGATGGTCACAAAGATGGGTGGCTATAAGCAGAGCCCTTGGGTCCTCTTCCAGAATTAAATTGGCAGCAGGAAGAATCTCAACTTGGAACTCCCTACAAGTGGGAACGAGGAGGGAGTTGGGCATACTTTCCCATGGAAAGGAAAGAAAGGTACAAAGCACAGACACTGTTAACGCCCCACAAAACAAAGGCAGAAGGTATAAATATGGAAGATGAAACCCAAAAAATGAGCTATGACCTTTAAAAATGTTTCACTTTTTCCTATCAAAACATAAGCATTGTCATGCAATAAGTGCTTTTTATAAATATGGAGCCATCATGATACTGCTCTCTGACAGAGTTTATATACACCATAAAATTCTGAAGAAAAAAAAAAAAAGCAAAGCCAAAGGAACATAACCAACTCTAAGACAAGGTGATTAATTAGGCCTTCGTAGCACAGCCGTAACTAAGCTCACCGGGAATCACCCCAGGCTTTTAAAAGCACGGACGGTATGTACTATAAGTGTGTGCCACCATACACAACCGGAAAGCAGAAACGACTGCCAATAGCCTTGACCATGGACAGATAAGCAGCCTGCTGTAGTTGTGAACAAAGAGATTCCTCACTGGCAAGGATTCCCTGAAAACAGGACACAAGCACCCAAGGTCACAGGCCAGTGTACAAGTTATGCAGAAGAAAGATCTGGGATAGATCTTTTTTTATTATGTGAGTGCAAAAGATGTTAAGAGAAACAGTAGGCCACATCTTTAGAAGCCACCTCCTCCTGGGAATCACAAAATAGCAGAAATCTTCCAAATCCTGGTAGGTGACCTTTCCTTGCTTCAGGACTCAACTTCAACTGACAGGACTTGGGACCCACCCAAACTCCAGGGGGTGGGAGAGGGCCAAATAGATGCATTTTCTAGCAAGAAGTGGGAAAAATGATAGAGCCATAGCAATTCTTTTGTCACAGAGCCTGTATGAATTATAGGGAAAACTACAAAATTCAAAGAGCTAAATTCAGAACATGAATAACACTATGACCAACACAACACGATTGAGTGTTCGAACCACAGCAGTAAGTAAACTCATGTAAGGAATTCTGGAGTCTCTCATCTACATCAAGACCCTTCCCTCCGTTTTTTAGGCCTGTGATAAGCAACACCTCCGTGAAGGTCTGTAACCCTAACACTGTAGGGATAGGTTCCATTCAGCGCCTGAGGGCCAGGAAACCCTTTGCCCATCCAAATTCTCACAAAGGAACAGAGCAGAAGAGACGGCTTTTCCCAGGGCCCAGAAGCTAACAGGAGCAACTGTGAGTGCAGTACCAAGCAACCATACATCACTGTTAAAAGAACACTCAGTGTTCCAACTAAGATCAGCCAGGAAAAGGAAGAGTGTGTGGAGACGGCCTCATGCAGATCCACACAGAAGCATTGGCCAACCACACCCAATGAGAGAGGCTGCGACACAATTCTCACAGGTTGGAGTAAAAGGAACTGAAAGAAAATGAGTCAGATGCTCCTATATACAAAATGTCTTTATTAAAGACAAGAAAACACAATGACTGTCTTAGCTTTACAATGCTGTGACCCTCTAGTGACCTCATGTTGTGGTGACCCCACCAACCATAAATTTATTTATTGCTACTTCTTAAAAAAACTTCAGTTTTGCTGCTATGAATCTTTTCTTTAAAGATTTTATTATATGTAAGTACATTGTAGCTGTATTCAGACACTCCAGAAGAGGGTGTCAGATCCCATCACAGATGGTTATGAGCCACCAGGTGGTTGCTGGGATTTGAACTCAGGACCTTCAGAAAAGCAGTCAGTGCTCTTAACCTCTGAGCCATCTCGCCAGCCCTGCTGCTATGAATCTTAATATAAGTATCTGTGTTGTCCTATGGTCTTAGGTGACCCCTGGGAGAGGGTTGTTTAACAATTCCCCAGGGGGGTAGGCGCACAAATTGAAAAACCAGTGCTCTAGAGGAAGGGGAAAAAGGGACACTCAAGGAAGGGCCAGGAGAAGAACCCTACAACGGGCATGGCAATGGACGTTCTGGGTCCCAGAACTCTCATGTCTGCTGATCCCAGAAATTAAACTTCTGTCACAAGTTTAATTGACTACAAGTTAGCTGTGTATAGCAAGCTGTTTATGCTTATAATTCTTGCACTTAGGAGCCTGAGACAGGAGGAGGACTGCTGTAGGACTTAAGGGTAGCTTGGGCTACATAAGTGAGTTCCAGAGACTCCCCGGCTACAGTGTGGGATCCTGTCTCAAATCAAAATAAAATCTAAAGATTCAAATAAAGAACTGCATCTACATGCCCAGTGCCAAAACACAAGAAAAGGCGACTGCAGATCTCAGGAGCACGTCTTTTCAACATAATAAACAGATTCACACCTAGAGCTCTATCTATGAAAGTCTAAAATCAGTCATGTGTGTGTGAAATCAGCTCTTAAGAGTCAGTATTTCCTAAGAGCAGTTACAAAATATACTATTTCAAGATAAAACTACATCTCGTGCAGAGAGGAGTCAGTCTGGAGGCCGAAGACGGGAGACCGGGTGTGCTCAGGTAGTCTGTGTGAGTCCTTCTTCGTTGTACGGATGGAAGGTCTTTCGACTAAATTTGCACAATCACTAATACTTTCGGTAGACTTTCACATTCGTGACTGAGACTATCTCGTCTTGATACTTTTTTCAGACTGTACTCGATTTATTGTCCTGCACCACTGTCAGTGTCTTTTACTTTCGAGACAGCCATTATTTCCTCACAGAGAAGTCTGTGCTGCTTTAATTGGTCCAGTTAATAAGTCTTTAAGGAAAGTGTTTAAAAATCTTCGTCGCTCTCATCACTGCCACCAGACCTTCCTCCCTGTAGATCCCCCGTTTGGTTTCTCTCTCAGATGAGGCTGTACAGACTTCCAATGAGAACCACTTCCTTCTCAACTCTCTTGCTTTGGAGTAAGCTGTGAAGTCTTACCTCAGCTTATGTCAGACCCTGACTCACCTGGGGTCATCATTTGGAGGGTCTCCAGAGCTCCTATCCTCTTAGAAGCCACATGAGAGGGCCCCCATAGAGTCCCAAGTACACTGTGATGTCAGCTTTAAGACCCTGTTATCCCTGACTGACCCCTCACTTCTACCCGTGGGCTGCTAGGAGCCACAGAACCGCCACCGCACCCACAGCCTGTTCACTACAGACTGTGCTCCGGCTTCCTATGCATCCTGCACCTACCACATCTCGTTCCTGAGCACATGCTCTTCCCTGCGTCCACTGTTCTCAGAGGCCTTCTGTGTCATTGCTATCACTGTCTTGTTCAGACCCAAAGCTATATAATGTCAACTAGAACTAAACTCTGTGTGCTAGACCCACTGTTTTTCAGTGAGCTCCCAGCACTGCACCTCAACTACTGCTCTACCAACTCTATCTTAAAAGGCAATTTGCTGGACAGGAGTTGACTTTGTGGATAAGAGCACTGCCTACTCCTCCAGAGGATGGAGGTCCGATTTCCAGCACCCACGTGGTGGCTCACAATCATCTGTAACTCCAGTTGCAAGGCACACTATGGCTTCTGACACCCTCTTCTGGCTTCCTCAGCAACTGTATATAACACATTGACAAACATGCAGGAAAAATACCCACACATGTATAAAAAAAAAAAAAAGGAAAAGAAAAGAAAAGAAAAAAAGGTGACTGGTTAGTATTTATTAATCAGCCACTTACAATTCTGACCTTTAACATCAGAAATATTTTTTAAAACATGATCTAAGCAGCCCCAGCTGTCCTGGAATTTGCTATGTAGACCAGGCTAGTCTCAAACTCAACTGCCTCTGCCTCTGAAGTGCTGGGATTTAAAGACATGGGCCACCAGACCTGGCTATTTTAAAGTGTCTTTACTAAGAATTCTCTTGGCTACTCAGGAATATCTAATCTGAATTTGAATAGACCCAAGGTTTTCTGAAAACGTGGAAAGTTATAATTATTACCATATGGCAATTTTAAAATGTCATGATGGAGAATTCACGCAATGGTAAGGGTTGTGATGTAAGCAGGGTGTGAGGGTGTGTGTGTGTGTGTGTGTGTGTGTAAAATCTTCAAGGAGTTAAAAAAAAAAAAGGTTACCTAATTCCATGTGTGGTCCTTTAAGCATCAGGACCAGCAGTCCTGGGAATCAAGTATATATTAGTGTATTAGTGAGCCTACCCAACCCAAGGCCTTCCTAGTCAGACAGTCTGAGCAGGCAATCGTGTGTGTTCTAACAAGCCCTCTGTGGTTTGAGAACCATGGGTCCAATGTAACCAACTCCACAAAGAACCCAAGCCAAAGATTTCTTCATATTCAATTGTGTTTGTTTTTGAGACTGTCTCACTGTGTAGGTTAGTCTTGAACTTGTGAGCCTTCTGCCAGCCAGAATGGTCATTGGAAACACACCCAGCCTCCTTAAATTCTTCGATGAACCCTGGACACTCACTCTCAACAGTTCCCTGTAAGCCAAGGTTCTTTAACGTTGCACCCGAATCCAGTTAGTCCTGTGAGCTCTCATAGGCAAAATGCATCTTGATTCTCTAACAGCAGCACCAGATATGTACACAGGAAAATATAAAGTTATTTATACTGAGTAATTTATACTGAATACCTAAAAAAAAGCAGCCTACACACGACTGACCTCTGAACACATGAAGTATCAAAGGCTTCCTTTCATTTGCTTAGCTAGGTTCAATTCTGTTGCGATCAGTAGTGTTTGGTTTTGTTTCTAAGGCAACAGCAGGAATTACTGGAACACTTGGTTGACAGTTTGAGAAGCTCACACTTATTTATGTATTATTATTGGTACCCAGCAAAAAGATTCCACCAGGCGTGATGATGCACACCTTTGATCACAACACTCCAGGGGCAGAGGCAGACCATTCTGGTTTACACAGTGAGTTCCACAGGGCTCACAGTCAGACCCTGTAGAGAAATTCACTCCAGAATTATTTTAAAATAGGCCACGAAAATAGGCAGAAATTCCTTAAGAAAAAGGTTGCCTGCCCCTGCCTCAGTTCACAGTTCACATGGGAATAATCATGCCTTCTGATTTTGTTTCGAGGGACAGACAGATTTGTGTTTCCTTGTGTTGCACTTATTTTACAGTAAAATTAGTTTTCACTATGGGACATACAGGGGGTCAGAATGACAGGTCCCGACATCGGGAGTTCTAGAAGCCTTGGGGGGAAAATGCAGGCTGAAACCCTAGGCATACATCACAGCATCCAGTGGGCCCATCTGCTACACAAGATGAAGAGTGGAGTCCTGTACGATCTTCTGCAGACACTACCGCGTGCCCGTCAGCTGCACTGTCCCGCAGCCCCAGCAGACTGGCTCACATGTAAGGATGTCGGGATTTTCCACCTTCGAGCTCGTTTTAAACATGCTTGGCATGTCCTATACCTTTTTAATAAAAATATTCCCTAGTAGTTACTTACGTCATAAAACACTTGCTTCTGCTTCTACCTTAAATATCTACTTGGAGAAGTTTCCAAGGTTCACTAGCACAG